>OX387241.1:142930167-143445438 GCA_947561735.1 Cenchrus americanus | reverse complement strand
GGTGCTCTTGGCCGATACGACCGGTGCCGAGCCCTTGTCGGGTTTTTGCTCGCGTGAACGTCTTCGTGTGTTCGTTGTTGTCTCGCGTGTTCTTCTTGTTTCGAGTTTGGGTCCGTTTGGTGGTCGGTTGGCACTTTTGGTGCCTTGGGGGCTTTCGGTTCCGCCATCGGTACGGCCGTGTGTCTCACCGGTCCGGCCGGTGTGGAGACCACTTAGTGAAAGTTGCTCGGTTTCACCCGGCGGGGGCCGGTCGGCCCGGTGGTGCTCACGGTCGGCGGCTGTGGGTCTGTAGACTCGAGGCTTGGTTTTCAATTTGCGTTTCTCGGGTCGGAAGGTGGTGTGTTGGTTCCTAGGTCCGGTGGCACTCCGGTGGCTCGTGGGCTTGACCAACCTTGGTAGTGAGTCGGAGACGTGTGTTGGAAGCCGTGTTCATCTTGTTGGAGTTTCGATCTCCTTCGAGAAGAATTTTTATCGGCTCCCATTCACTCCCCCCCTCTCCAGTTCGCCGTATCGGTCCTTCAAGTGGTATCGAGCCGGTTCGGGTCTTTGTTGACTCTAACCGGTCTAAGATCCAAGGATGGCGTACCGAGACGGGGTTCGGGTCCTCCACACTTCGATGGCAAGAACTACCGGATGTGGAGCAAGCGGATGGGTGCGTTCCTCGCGGAAAGGGTCGGTGCTTTGGGATGTCACGGTGGACACGAGGCTATGTCCGGCCGATGGATTTCCTTGCTCCGGGGTCGAGGGGGACGGATTCGCGCCAACAATAAGGCGCTCGACTACTTGTTTCGTGCTTTGTGTCGGCTGAGTTCGATCGGGTGCACACCGAGCACTTGGCTTGTAGGATTTGGGCGGTGTTGAAGGAGGCTCATGTTGGGAACGCCCGAAGTTCGAGCACGGTTGTATGCGACCTACGGAGAGAGTACGAGAACTTCACTCATCTCCCCGGTGAGTCCATCGATGCCTTGTTTCAGAGGTTCACGGTGGTGGTGAACAACATGAGGGCCAATGTGGACGTGCTCCCGTACGATGATCATGATAGAGCGGTCAAGCTCTTACACTCTTTGGATCGTACGATATGGGGCGGAAAGTTCGAGGCCATAGTCGAGTCGGAGAGGTATGATACTCTGACGGTGAACGAGCATTTTGTTCTCAAAACTCAAGTCGGGCGAGGTGGATAGGGGCATGACTGCCAAGCTCGAGGGGCCGACTGATTCCCATAGTCTTGCCCTCGTTGGTGGTTCCAAAGGAAAGACTAACTCTAACCCATCCACCAGGATGTTCTCGTTTTCCTCTTTGATGTCTATGCCAGATGAGGAGTTTGATGACCTTGGAGAGGACGGGTGGCGGCGTTGACGAGGGCGGTTCGAGAGGCTGCATGAGAACCGCGTGAACATGAGGAGGAACACGAGGACTTGCTTCCGATGCGGCAGCGGGACACTTCGTCGCCCAGGCGCCGGAGAAGGCCGAGAACAAGGACAGCTACAAGCACAAGCCAAGGATGAACGATGGCAAGTATCGTTCGAGGCGCGACCACAAGAGCAAGCACAAGAACAAGTCCAAGGACGAGCGACGATCGAGGAAGAAGGAGGGCGAGGCAAGGCCGGCGATGGTTGGAGCGAGCGACGTCGACTCCGGTTCCGCGTACTCCACCTCGAGCTCGAGCGGCGGCGAGCGAGGGAGATCGCCGCAAGAACAAGAAGTCGTCCAAGAACACGAGCGGGGTGAGCGCCGCGAGAGATGGCCTTCGCACCATGGCGTTGAGCTCCGGCGGCAAGAAGAGCACACGGAAGCGACTCGGACTGCGAGTCAGACCGGCCGAGGTGCGTGATGAACTTCCCTTCTTGCGCCGGAGAATGAGAGGCTTGGCTCTTTGCTTGATAACGGATGACATGCTTAGAGAGGCCAAGAAAATGAGGAAAGAGCTTGGGGCTTCACTCGAGGATGCTAGGACTAGAGTGGGTGAGCTAGAGACACGGGTGCTTGATAGCAAGCTTGAGATTGATTCGCTTAAGGCTAGCCTGTTGTTTCGATGAGAATGATTGTCTTGATTGCTCCATATTCCTTCGTGATCTTGCTTTGTTTAAGGAGAAGCATGCCTCCAAGTGTGAGGAACTAGATGTGCTTAGGGTTGAAGTGGGTGAGCTTAAGTCTAGACACTGCTTTTGCTAGGTGCTTGCACTTCTTGCCTGTTTTGCATGCTAAGATTGATGAGATGCATGCTTACACTAGTTCGCTCGAGGCTAAATTGAAGGAACCCATGCCTACATCTTGCTCTACATAGTGAAATGCATGCATTGAAAAATTTGGAGCTTGCACATTATGTTGATCGTTTGCGGGATGAGAATGATGATTTGAGGAAGTTGATGGGTTGGTTGTCGGTCATGAGCCTCGGTTGAGGATGATGATCGAGGCCTTTAAGAGGCAAGATGGTGAGGGGCTTGGGGCAAACAAGGTTGGTGAGGGAAGTGGAGAGAATATCCGGAGCCACCAAAAACCCACCACAAAAATGATTTCCCCCCAAAACCTAACCATCTAAGGAACGAGCTAGACACAACCCCGGCTCCACCCGTGTTTCCTACACCCACAAATGACCTACAAAAGCCTATCAAGTTTGTGAGCACTTCGGGGAAAGTGTTCTTTGGGAAGGAGAGTGAGAAGGCTAGTGGTGAGAAACGGGTGGAGGGTTTGAGTGGAGAGAAACCAAGTGAGCGGCCACATCCCAAGCCAAAGCCTAAGCTTGTGAGGTTCCATTGTGGCTATTGTGGGAGAGATGGCCATAAGGAGGAGTTTTGCTTCAAGAGGAAGCGAGAGGGAGAGAATGGAGAAGGAGTGGGCTAACAAGGACAAGTACCACCCTTCGAGTGGTGTACTTGAGCCTCGTATGCGGATGCCCGGGGGCAAGGCGATTGTGAGGACGGAGTTCGGGCTTGGGGAGAGAAGAGGGCTGCAGGTGGTGTTGCGCCGGAGTCACACCGGTCGGACCGGTGTGGAGCACGGTCGGACGGTGCGGGGCACAGACGGAGGCGGTGTTCGGGTTTCGAGCTCGTACGGGTGCGAGGGTTGTTTACGGTGGTCGTGGTTACGGTGGTTGGGGTGGAAAGGGTGCGGGTGGTCGGTTTGCTAGGCGTTCTCCTCCTCGTGCTCAATACGGGGATTGGAGGAGTCGTGGCGTTGAGTTGGAGAGGAAGGACGTTCCACGGGCTTTCTTGCGTGGATTTTGGTCCTCCTCCCGGGCGAGAGAGGGGTGGTTCCCTCAGGGTGGTTACCGTGGTGGTGTTCGTGGAGGTAGTTTTGGTAGGAGAGATGCTTTGGTTGGTGCTAACCCCACTTTCGAGCAAATGGCTCGGCAACTGGTTTCCTCCTTTGGTGCTAACCCCGATCTTTGAGTCGTTTGTTCGCTCACGTGCTTATTTTTGAATTTCGGGTGGGAGACTTGAAGAACATTTGGTTGATTGACTCCGGTTGCTCGAGGCATATGACCGGAGAACGGGGTGGTTCTCAAGTCTCGTCCGGTGGTGACGAAGAGGTACATCACCTTTGGGGACAATGGGCGTGGGCGTGTGCTTTCGGAAGGTGAGATAAAAGTGAGTGACAAGATCACTCGAGGCGTGTTGCTCTTGTTCAATCTGCGGGGTACAATTTGCTTTTCTGTGTCCCGAGTTGTTGGATGAGGGCTTTGAGGTGTTGTTTCGGCCTGGTGGTTCTCGGATTGTGGACTCTCGAGGGGACCTTGTACGTATGGTCGTTCCCGAGGGTCGGGTGTTTCGTCCTGATTTTTCTCGGTCTTCGGGTGTGGAGCGTTGTTTCTTGGCTGGTTCTTTGAGTGAGTTGTGGAAGTGGCATAGGAAGTTGGGTCACTTGAGCTTTGACCTTTTGTCTCGCTTGAGTAAACTCAATTTGGTCGAGGGATTGCCACGGTTAAGGCTTGAGAAAGAGTTGGTTTGTGCGCCGTGAAGGCATGCCAAGATGGTGGCCTCTTCTCACCCGCCTCTCACCGATGTGATGACTGAGCGTCCATGCGAGCTGCTCCATATGGACCTTGTTGGCCCAGCTCGTGTGCGATCTGCGGGTGGGAAGTGGTATGTCCTTGTTGTGGTGGACGACTATTCTCGATATGCGTGGGTGTTCTTTCTCGAGGATAAGGGGGAGACGTTTGGTTTTGTTCGAGATCTAGTCTTGAGGTTGAGGAACGAGAGGCACGGAGATGCCATACGAGCTATCCGCCGGTTATAATGGCTCGGAATTCGGGAACTCTCGTTTTGAAACCTTTTGTCATGACTTGGGTCTTGAGCACCGGTTTTCGAGTCCGTATACGCCTCCCCGAATGGTGTTGTGGAAAGGAAGAACGAGGACCTTGTGCGAGATGGCTCGGACGATGCTTGATGAGCATAGGACTCAGGAGGTATTGGGGGGTGAGGCGGTGAATACGCGTGCTATGTGTCCGAACGGGATATACCTCGAGTGCACAAGAAGAAGACATGCTATGAGTTGATGCATGGTCGCACACCCAAGGTGAGTCACTTCCATGTCTTTGGTTGCAAGTGTTTCATTCGAAGAAAGGCGGGGAAGTTGGATAAGTTTGAGGCTAGGTACGTCGATGGCATTTTCTTTGGTTATGCATCTCATTCTAGAGCATATCGTGTGCTCAATCTTGAAACTAACCAAATCGTGGAGACTTGCGAGGTAACCTTCGACGAGACGAGCCACGTAGTCGGCTTGTCTTTGAGTGTGCGGGTGATGATGAGCTTGGCGAGGAGATCTTTCGGGATGAGGAGGAGCATGAACATGGTGATGATGAGGATGGCGGTGCGGTGCCCCCGGCTGAACATGTACCCACTACTTCGACTACGATGATGGATGGACCCTCTGCTACACCTACGACGACAAATCAAGAACGAGGAGAAGGCGATGTTGAGGGGAGGTAGCTTCGGGCGAGAACCTCCCGGCGAGTTCAAGTGGATCACCCGGCTTCGAGGATCATCGGCGACATGAATGAACGCACTACACGGTCGAGGGTTCGAAACAATTCCCATTTTGCTCATCTTGCGTTTGTTGCTTCTTTCGAGCCCAAAGACATTGGACACGCACTATCGATCACAATTGGGTTAACTCGATGCATGAGGAGTTGGAGAACTTTGAGAGGAATCGAGGTGTGGGAGTTGGTTGACCCTCCCCCGGGGTGTAAGCCGATTGGTACCAAGTGGGTGTGGAAAAACAAAGAGGGAGAGAAGGGTGAGGTTGTGAGGAACAAGTCGAGACTTGTTGCTCAAGGGTTCGATCGAGAAGGAGGGGATCGACTACGAGGAGACCTTTGCTCCCCGTAGCCCGTTTGGAGGCGATTAGGATCCTTCTAGCCTTTTCGTGGCTAAAGGGTTCAAGTTGCACCAAATGGATGTGAAGAGTGCTTTTACGAATGGAGTGTTGGAGGAAGAAGTGTATGTGAGGCGACCTCGGGGTTTGAGAGTGAGAAGTACCCCCAGGGTGTACAAGTTGAGGAAAGTCTTTGTATGGGTTGGAAGCGGGCGCCTAGAGCTTGGTATGGCGGGTTGAGGGGGTTCTTGTTTGAGAGAGGTTTTGAGATGGGGAAGGTCGATCGGACCTTGTTTTTTTTGAGGCGGGGCGAGAGATATCTGATTGTGCGGGTGTACGTGGATGATATTGTCTTTGGTGGCTCGTCTAACTCTCTTGTTGCGAGGTTTGCGGATGATATGAGCGAGGGAGTTTGAGATGAGCATGATGGGCGAGTTGCGGTTCTTCCTCGGGCTACAAATCAAGCAATCAAAGGAAGGAACATTTGTGCACCGGGCTAAGTACACCAAGGACATTGTGAGGAAGTTCAAGATGGAGGACTCCAAGGCTATGACGACGCCGATGAGTACGACTACGGCTCTTGATGCGGACGAGGAAGGTGAACACGTGGATCGGAAGGAGATGCCGGAGCATGATCGGGTCCTCCTCTACTTGACGACGAGGCCGGACATACGATTCTCGGTGTGTCCGTGCGCTCGTTTTCAAGCGTCTCCAGAGGACTTCGCATCGGCAAGCGGTGAAGCGAATTTTCGGTACTTGCGTCACACTCCCGACTTCGGCCTTTGGTACTCCGCGTCCTCTTCTTTGGCGCTTCATGGTTTTTCGGACGCGGATTTTGCCGGGTGTCGGTTGGATAGGAAGTCCACTTAAGGGACTTGCCGAGTTTTGGGTTCTTCGTTGGTGTCTTGGTCTTCCCGCAAGCGGTCGAGTGTTGCTCAATCCACGGCCGAAGGCCGAGTATGTTGCGTCTGCTAGTTGTTGCTCTCGGCTCCTTTGGATCACCTACACCATGAGTGACTTTGGTGAGGAGTATACCCATGTCCCACTTCAATGTGATAGCACCGATGCCATAAGCGTTGCAAAAAATCCGGTGCTTCATTCCAAAACCAAGCACATAGAAGTGAGGTACCATTTTACCGAGGGACAACGTCGAGAAAGGGAAACATAGCTTTGATCCATGTGCCCACACATGACCAACTAGCCGATATTTTCACCAAACCCCTAGATCAAGCAACTTTCACTCGTTTGCGGGGGGAACTTGGTGTGTGTTTGATTTCTGAGTTGGGTGTGTGGGAGCTCTCTTTTGCCGGTGGTGTCGAGCCGTTTTGCCTCCCCTCGAGGAGCCGGTTTGTAGCATATGTATAGCTTTCCTTTGTGCATTTCTTGCATTTGGCATGGCATATGTAACATGATGTATAGGCATCCTTGTATCTTAGATTGCATGCATTTTGTATCATATGCATTGGTTAGGAAAAGCTTCTCTCATATACATTGTTCACCATGGAATGAGATATATGTCTTTGTGAGCTTGTTTGGTATGCTACGGTTAGTTTGGCTTAGCTCTTGATGATCTTGATGAATAATCCATGGTTGATAGCTATGCTTTTGAAAAATGTCGCATGTATGCTCTCTCATGTGTAAATGCCTTTACATGCTCTTGACATGTTTGTGTGGCCTTGCTATGCTTAATTTGTGGTTGGATAGCTAGTTTATTGATCATATGGGGCCAAAGGCTCATTTGCCATCATGAATGTTTAGCCCTCTTGACTTATCTTGTGGAGGAGCATAAGTTCCTTTTTGTCGCAAAGACATTTCATGTACCATTTACAAATCCGAAAATGAAATGAAACATGCTTGGAAAATATGCTCCCATGTCATATGTCTGAATTTAATTTGCTTTGGGTGCTAAACGGTTGCATGATGCCTACCAATGAGAAGTCTCATAAATAGAAGTAGGCACATGGCTCGGTGGCTTTGACATGACATGAGGTGCTTGTGGGTGTTTGTGATGGTCTTATGATTAGAATGGGCGTCCTAGCATGAAGTTTGTGTGGCTTTGCCATTTTGATATGCTTTGATCATGTTTAGGACTTTGCTCATGAGAGGCAAGTTTTTCGCAAAATTGCCAAAATCCATCTTAGCTTCGTCCAATGGTTGTGAAACTTGGTGATCATGTAGTTGAGATCGATACGAAGCCGTAGAGTATCTAACTTGCTCATTTGGACATGTGTAGCATTCTTTGTTGAATTTTGTATATTTGAGAAGCTCTAGGTTGAAAGTTTTGCATTTTTGGCTTGATTCATGCATTGCCAACAAGGGGGAGAAGTTTGAGCTTGAAATGGCTTGGTGGATGCATTTAGAAGGTTTTCAGGTGGTTTCGAGCCATTTTAAGGCTCTTGTTGTACACCGGTACGGCCGGTGAAGAGCACGGTCGGCCGGGGTGTGAGTCCTTGAGTCTGTACATATGTTAGGCCACCCAAAAGACAAATTTATGTTTATTACGGCACGGCGCGATTATTTTGAAAAAATTTTGTTAAACATTGTTTGGTGATGACCGATACGGCCCCCAAAGGTGTGAGGTGAAAGTCTTTGCGGTCCTGTCTGTTTCAAGTGGTGTCTTGCATGCATTCGTCCGGGGGGAGGTGCATTGATTCAGGGGGAGTTTGCATGTGTGCAGGGGGAGCCTTTTGTGGTTTTCGAGCTTTGTTTCGGTGGTTTGCGCTCTTTGCTTGAGCTTTGTTTTGTCTCGGATGTGTCGAGCCGTTGCCCTTGCCTAAGGGGTCCGAGACTTGTCTTCTTCAAGTGATCTTGCTCTTTGCCTTTGTTTGGCTTTCGATCGCTTGTTGGAGTTTCTTTTTGTTCGTTTCTTTTCTTTTTCTTTTCTCTCTTGTTACTTTCGTGTGGGTGTTGTCAATGCACTCATCAAGGGGGGAGATTGAGGACCATGTGTGGTTCGAGGGCCGGTGGATGGTCACTTCCTTGTGTGATGAGTGATTGACAACGTTGTGTGGACTGATTCTTGGCTAAGTATTGCAGGTGCAGGTTGCGGCTTGACTGGTGTTGGTGCAGGTGAAGAACAAGCGCGAAAGGTCGTTGCGGTGGGGCCTCCGGGTGTGGAGAAGACAAGTAGGCTTCGTTCGAGGGACCCGGTGGCCGGCGGGGGTCAAGTGCGGGCCGCATGGTGGCATGAACGACAAGATGAAGTCGTGGACGGTTTCTTGGTAGAGCCTCAAAACCAAGGTCGGCCGGGACTACGTGGGAGCCAAGTCATGAGTGGAGATTGGCGAAGGCTACACGGAGTTCGCGGGGTTTCCGGTGGTTCACCGAGAAAACCACCGGGTTCCTTGGTTGATCCACAAAGCCAAGGCCGGAGAACAGAAGGACAACGGTCTTTGCGGCGGCACCGGGCCCAGTCGACCGATGGGTCTTCCGGCCGGTCGGCCGGTGGGGGCCGGTCCCCGCGCCAGGTGAGGGCACGGTCCCCGGCCACGTGTGCGGCGCGTCGCGGTTTGTCCGGAATCTTCGAAGCGGAGGACACGCGTCGGGATCGCATGGCTTGCGTCGAGGCTACGCGGGGGTGCGGTCGCGGAAGGGCATCCGTCCAATGGTGAAGACATCAAGAATTCCAAATCCGCCCCTGAGGGGCTTGTATCCCTAGTTAGTAGAGAACGGCATTTTAGACATTCGGTTGCCTCCATATAACCCAAGAGGTGAGAGGATGGCAGCCAACTCTTGGAACCCTAGCTCATTAGTTTTCCTATTTTCCACCTATTTTCTCTAGGTTTTCCTTAGGACTAGCAAGAGAGCTTCACGGAGAGATCTTGTAGAGAGGGATGGATGATCGGGCGGCTTGCTAGACCTTGTACGAACCTTTGTTTCATGTATAGATGATTCGGTGTGGTTCCTCAAGGTTTGGATGTGTTTTCCCCGGTTGTTCTTGGTGGTGATTTTCGGAGCCCTCTCTTCGTGATTTCTTTGGAGTGTTTCTGGGGCTTTTCTCTTGGGGATTTGATGGGGGAAATTTGTGGGAACCCTTCGTGGTTCTTTGGGCTGTGATTCCCCTCCCAAATCCGTGAGTAAAAGTGCTCGATTTTGGGGTTTCTTGAGTTCTTGGGTTGGAAGTGCTTTCGGCGGGATTTCTTCGATTCCTCCTTTTTGGACGAGATTTGGTGGGATTAAACTTGGCTATGGACTCATCATGAGGTGTTCTCCGATATTCCCAAAGTCTTGTTCAAGTCCGTGGAGCGATTCGGGAGATCGAGATTTGGATTTGGGGGAGTTGACCGCGGGTCCTTTGTTCATCCCGAGCGCCGAGCTACCGGTCCGCCGGGTGCTCTTGGCCGGTCGACCGGTGCGAGCCCTTGTGGGTTTTTGCTCGGGTGAACGTCTTCGTGTGTTCGTTGTTGTCTGTGTTCGCTTCTTGTTTCGATTTTGGACCACTAAGTGGCTCCACACCGGTCAGACCGGTGAGACACACCGGTTAGACCGGTGACAACCTGAAAGCCCCCAAAGCACCAAACAGGCCAACCGACCACCAATCTGACCCAAACTCGAAACAGCAGCAACACAGGACAACAGCGAACACACCCAGATGTTCACCCGAGCAAAAACCCACCGAGGGTTGCCCGGTCGACGTCGGCCGGCCAAGAGAACCGGTCGGACCGTGTAGCTCGGGCGCTCGGGATGAACAAGCACCCGCAGGTCAACTCTCCCAAAACCAAACCTCGATCTCCCGAATCGCTCCACGGACTTGAACAAGACTTTAGGGATATTAGGAACACCTCATGAGGAGTCCATAGCCAAGTTTAATCCCACCAAAACTTGTCCAAAAAGGAGGAATCGAAGAAATCCCGCCAAGAACACCACAAACCCTAGAACTCGAAAAACCCCGAAATCGAGCCCCTTTACTCACGGATTTGCGAGGGGAATCACAACCCAAAGAACCACGAAGGGTTCCCACAAATTTCCCCCATCAAATCCCTAAGAGAAAGGTCCCAAAAACAACTCAAAGAAATCACCAAGAGAGGGCTACGAAAATCACCACCAATAACAACCGGGAACAACACATCCAAACCTTGACGAACCACGCCGAATCATCTATACATGCAACAAAGGTTCTTACAAGGTCTAGCTTGCCGCCCGATCATCCAACCCTCTCACAAGATCTCACCATGAAGCTCTCAAGCTAGTCCTATGGAAATCCTAAGAAAATAGGAAGGGAAAATAGGAAAGCAAATGAACTAGGGTTCCAAGAGTTGGCTGCCATCCTCTCACCTCTTGGGTTATATGGAGGCAACCGAAAGTCTAAAATACCCTTCTCTAACAACTACGGATACAAGCCCCTGAAGGGTGGTTTTGGAAGACTTGAAGCTTTCTCCATCGGACGGATGCCCAGCGACCGCAACCTGCTTAGCCTCGACGCAAGCCTTGCGATCCCGACGCGTGTCCTCCGCTTTGAAGATTCCGGACTGCATCGTCGCACACCGGTCAGACCGATGCTCCTCACCGGTCAGACCGGTACCCACCGGCGGTCTGGCACTGCTGCAGCCCCGTCTTCAGTTTTTCGGTCTTGGCTTTGTGGATCAACCAAGGAACCCAGTGATTTTCTGGTGAACCACCGGAAACCCCGCGAACTCGGTGTAGCCTCCGCCAATCTCCACTCATGACTTGGCTCCCACGTAGTCCCGGCTCGACCTTGGTTTTGAGGCTCAACCAAGAAACCGTCCACGACTTCATCTTGCCCTTCATGCCACCATGCGGCCCGCACTTGACCCCGCTGGCCACCGGGTCCCTCAAACGAAGCCTACTTGTATTCTCCACACCTGGAGGCCTCACCGGCGACGACCTTTCACGCTTGTTCTTCACCTGCACCAACACCAGTCAAGCCGCAACCTCGCACCTGCAATACTTAGCCAAGAATCGGTCCACACAACGTTGTCAATCACTCATCACACAAGGAAGCGACCATCCACCGGTCCTCGAACCACACATGGTCCTCAATCTCCCCCTTGATGAGTGCATTGACAACACCCACACGAAAGTAACAAGAGAGAAAAGAAAAAGAAAAGAAACGAACAAAAATAAACTCCAACAGGTGAGCGAAAGCCAAACAATGGCAAAGAGCAAGATCACTTGAAGAAGACAAGTCTCGGACCCCTTAGGCATGGGCAACAACTCGACACATCCAAGACAAACAAGGCTCAAGCAAAGACCGCAAACCACCGAAACAAAGCTCGAAAAACCACAAAGAGCTCCCCCTGCACACATGCAAGCTCCCCCTGAACCAATGCAACTCCCCCTGGACGAATGCATGCAAACCACCGGTGAAAACGGGGGCAGCAAGAACTTCAAAGACACACTGGTCAGACCGGTCATCACCACCGGTCAGACCGGTGCCGAACATGTGCACAGGACCAGCACTCACACCGGTTAGACCGGTGACCGCGACCGGTCAGACCGGTGCACAACAGAGCCAAGAAATGGCTCGAAACCACCTGAAAGCCTTCTAAATGCGTCCAGCAAGCCATTTCAAGCTCAAGCTTCTCCCCCTTGTTGGCAATGCATGAATCAAGCCAAAAATGCAAAATTTTCAACCTAGAGCTTCTCAATTAGACAAAATTCAACAAAGAATGCTACACATGTCCAAATGAGCAAGTTAGATACTCTACGGCTTCGTATCGATCTCAACTACATGATCACCAAGTTTCACAACCATTGGACGAAGCTAAGATGGATTTGGGCAATTTTGCGAAAAAACTTGCCTCTCATGAGCAAACACCTAAACATGATCAAGGCATATCAAAAAGGCAAAGGCACACGAACTTCATGCTAGGACAGCCATTCTAATCGTAAGACCATCACAAACACCCACAAGCACCTCATGTCATGTCAAAGCCACCGAGCCATGTGCCTACTTCTATGTATGAGACTTCTCATTGGTAGGCATCATGCAACGGTTTAGCACCCAAAGCAAATTAAATTCAGCACATATGACATGGGAGCACATTTTCCAAGCATTTTTCATTTCCTTTTCAGATTTATAATTGGTACATGAAATGTCTTTGCGACAAAAAGGAACTTATGCCCCTCCACAACATGAAGCAAGAGGGCTAAACATTCATGATGGCAAATGAGCCTTTGGCCCCATATGATCAATAAACTAGCTATCCAACCACAAATTAAGCATAGCCAAGCCACTAAAACATGTCAAGATCATATAAAGGCATTTACACATGAGAGAACATACATGTGACATTTTCAAAAAACATAGCTATCAACCATGGATTATTCATCAAGATCATCAAGAGCTAAGCCAAACTAACCATAGCATACCAAACAAGCTCACAAAGACATATATCTCATTCCATGGTGAACAGTATATATGAGAGAAGCTTTTCCTAACCAATGCATATGATACAAAATGCATGCAATCTAAGATACAAGGATGCCTATACATCATGTTACATATGCCATGCCAAATGCAAGAAATGCACAAAGGAAAGCTATACATATGCTACACAGGAGCTCCCACACACCCAACTCAAGAAATCAAACACACACCAAGTTCCCCCCGCAAACGTGTGAAAGTTGCTTGATCTAGGGGTTTCGTGAAAATATCGGCTAGTTGGTCATGTGTGGGTACATGGATCAAAGCTATCTTTCCTTTCTCCACGTTGTCTCTCAGAAAATGATTCACTTCTATGTGCTTGGTTTTGGAATGGAGCACTGGGTTCTTTGCAACACTTATGGCACTGGTGCTATCACATTGAAGTGGGACATGGGTATACTCCTCACCAAAGTCACTCATGGTGTATGAAATCCAAAGGAGCTGAGAGCAACAACTAGCAGCGGCAACATACTCGGCCTCGGTAGTGGATTGAGCAACACTCGATTGTTTGCGGGAAGACCAAGACACCAAAGAAGAACCCAAAAACTGGCAAGTCCCAGAAGTGGACTTCCTATCCAACCGACACCCGGTAAAATCCGCGTCTGAAAAACCATGAAGCGCCATAGAAGAGGACGCGGAGTACCAAAGGCCGAAGTCGGGAGTGTGACGCAAGTACCTGAAAATTCACTTTACCGCTTGCCGATGCGAAGTCCTCGGTGACGCTTGAAAATGAGCGCACAGACACACCGAGAACTGTATGTCCGACCTCGACGCCGTCAAGTAGAGGAGTGACCTGATCATGCTCCGGTACTGCTTCTGGTCCACGTGTTCACCTTCCTCATCTGCATCAAGAGCTGTAGTCGTACTCATCAGCGTCGTGATAGCCTTGGAGTCCTCCATCTTGAACTTCCGCACAATATCCATGGTGTACTTAGCCTGGTGCACAAATGTTCCTTCATTTGATTGCTTGATTTGTAGCCCGAGGAAGAACTGCAACTCGCCCATCATGCTCATCTCAAATTCCTTGCTCATATCCTCTGCAAACCTTGCAACAAGAGAGTTAGACGAGCCACCAAAGACAATATCATCCACGTATACACCTGCACAATCAGGATATCTCTGCCCTGCCTTAGCAAAAACAAGGTCTGATCGACCTTTCCCATCTCAAAACCTCTTTCAAACAAGAACCCCCTCAACCTGCCATACCAAGCTATAGGCGCCTGCTTCAACCCATACAGCGCCTTCCTCAAATTGTACACCCGGTGGGGGTACTTCTCACTCTCAAACCCCGGAGGCTGCCTCGCATACACTTCTTCCTCCAACACACCATTCAAGAAAGCACTCTTCACATCCATTTGGTGCAACTTGAACCCTTTAGCCATGGAAAAAGCTAGAAGGATCCTAATCGCCTCCAAACGGGCTACGGGAGCAAAGGTCTCCTTGTAGTCGATCCCCTCCTTCTGACTGAACCCTTGAGCAACAAGCCTCGACTTGTTCCTCACAACCTCACCTTTCTCTCCCTCCTTGTTCTTCCACACCCACTTTGTACCAATCGGCTTACACCCTGGGGGAGGGTCAACCAACTCCCAAACCTGATTCCTCTCAAAGTTCTCCAACTCCTCATGCATCGAATTAACCCAATTGTGATCAGATAGTGCGTGTCCAGTGTCTTTGGGCTCAAAAGTAGCAATAAATGCAGCATGAGCGAAATGAGAGTTGTTCCGAACCATCGACCGTGTAGTGCGTTCATTCATGTCGCTGATGATCCTCGAAGCTGGGTGATCCACTTGTACTCGCCGGGGAGGTTCTCGCCTCGATGCTACCTCCCCTCAACATCAGCTTCTCCTCGTTCTTGATTTGTCGTCGTAGGTGTAGTAGAGGGTCCTTCCATCACCGTAGTCGAAGTAGTGGGTACATGTTCAGCCGGGGGCACCACGCCGCCATCTTCATCGTCTCCATGTTCATGCTCCTCCTCTTGAAAGATCTCTTCGCCAAGCTCATCATCACCTGCACACTCAAAGACAAGCTGACTACGTGGCTCTGTCTCGTCGAAGGTTACCTCGCAAGTCTCCACGATTTGGTTAGTTTCAAGATTGAGCACACGATATGCTCTAGAATGAGAAGCATAACCAAAGAAAATACCATCGACAGACCTAGCCTCAAACTTATCCAACTTCCTGCCTTTCTTCAGAAAGACATGGAAGTGACTCACCTTGGGTGTGCGACCATGCATCAACTCATAGCATGTTTTTTTCTTGTGCACTCTGAGGTAGATCCTGTTCGACACATAGCACGCGGTATTCACCTCCTCAGCCCAATACCTCCTCGGAGTCCTATGCTCATCAAGCATCGTCCGAGCCATCTCGCACAAGGTCTTGTTCTTCCTTTCCACAACAACATTCTGGGGAGGCGTATATGGACTCGAAAACTGGTGCTCGAGACCCAAGTCATGGCAAAAGGTTTCGAAACGAGAGTTTCTGAATTTCGAGCCATTATCACTGCGGATAGCTCGTTTGGCATCTCCGTGCCTCTCGTTCCTCAACCTCAAGACTAGATCTCGAACAAAACCAAACGTCTCCCCCTTATCCTCGAGAAAGAACACCCACGCATACCGAGAGTAATCGTCCACCACAACAAGGACATACCACTTCCCACCCGCAGATCGCACACGAGCTGGGCCAACAAGATCCATATGGAGCAGCTCGCATGGACGCTCAGTCATCACATCGGTGAGAGGCGAGTGAGAAGAGGCTACCATCTTGGCATGCCTACACGGCGCACAAACCAACTTTTTCTCAAGCCTCAACCGTGGCAATCCTCGGACCAAATTGAGTTTACTCAAGCACGACAAAAGGTCAAACCTCAAGAGACCCAACTTCCTATGCCACTTCCACAACTCACTCGAAGAACCAGCCAAGAAACAACGCTCCACACCCGAAGACTGAGAAAAATCAGCACGAAACACCTGACCCTCGGGAACGACCATACAGACAAGGTCCCCCTCGAGAGTCCAAAATCCGAGAACCACCTGGCCGAAACAGCACCTCAAAACCCTCATCCAACAACTGGGACACAGAAAGCAGATTGTACCCCAGCGATTCAACAAGAGCAACACGCCTGATAGTAATCTTGTCACTCACTCTGATCTCACCTTCTGAAAGCACATGCCCACGCCCATTGTCCCCAAAGGTGATGTGCCTCTTTGTCATCACTGGGACAAGACTTGAGAACCACCCCCTGTCTCCAGTCATATGCCTCGAGCAACCGGAGTCAATCAACCAAATGTTCTTCAAGTCTCCCACCTGAAATTCAAAAACGAGCACGTGAGCGTACAAACGACTCAGCACTGGTGTTAGTACCAAAAGAGCAAAACCAGTGCCGAGCCATTTGCTCGAAAGTGGGGTTAGCACAAACCAAAGCATCTCTCCTACCAAAGCTACCTCCACGAACACCACCACGTTAACCACCCTGAGGGAACCACCCCTCTCTACCTAGAGGAGGACCAAAACCACGAAAGAGAACCTGTGGACCGTCCCTCCTCTCCTTCTCAAAGCTACGACTCCTCCCATCCCCGTAGTGAACTCGAGGGGGAGAATGCCTAGCAGCCGGACCACCTGCAAACTCTCTAGCCCAACCACCAGAACCACGACCTATAGAAACCACCCTCGCACCAGTACGAGCTCGAAACCCAAACTGCTGCCTGTCCAGGCCTGCACCGGTCTGACCGGTGCCACACACCAGTGTCGTATGGACCTCCCTGGGCCCACTACCTCGGTGGGTACCAGGACCGACTACTCAGTGGGCCCCTGGGACTACCCGACTTGCGCTACACGGCACCTGATGGCGTGGAGCCCAAGGACTACGGAGGAGAAGTACTCGGATAGGAAGCTGTACATGTCCCGCACTGTATGGAAGACTCCTAGACGTACTCGACTAGTACTCTCTACCTATTCCGACTTGTAACCCTGCCTCCCGGGCTATATAAGGCGAGGCAGGGACCCTTCTCTAGCATCGAATCTCATCTCACGGCGTACAATTACACCATCTTGTAATCGTACCCAATCAATCCAGAGCTACGCAGCATATAGGACGTAGGGTATTACGCACCTCTCAGCCCGAACCTGTCTAAATTGTGTGCCACATGTCTCTTCCTTCGAGTTACCGATCTCGGCGAGGCCACATTCATCTACTTCGGGTACTCCCCTTAGTAGGTTGCCAGTCTAAAACACCGAACGCTGGCGCACCAGGTAGGGGATCTCGCCCGAGATCACATGGCGAACTCGACGGTTCCTATCTACTTCAAGCCAACCGTCGCCTTCAACCGCGGCGACACATTCGTCTTCGGCGCTTGGGTTTGCACTGCTGACGGCGCGGGGTCCTTCCAGCGCCGCCTCACCATGCCGCCCAACCCGGAGACCGGCTTCGTGACGCTTCCAGAAGTTGTCACAGGCGAGCTCGCCGGCAAGTTCGGCGAAATTTCGCTCTTCGATCATCACGCTGACTTCGAGCTCGAGTCCGCTTCCAACTCGAACTCGACGTCTCCATGGGCTATCGCATGCGAGCCGGCTACTCAGCCATCGCACGTGGTCCCACCACCCCGTGAGCGTTGCTTTGTGGACCAGGAGCGTCCCGAGTGGTCGATGGATGACCGCTCCTTAGTGATGAGTGATTGACAACGGGTGTTGGACCGACTCTTGGCTTAGTGCGCGGGTGTAGGCCGCGGCCTAGTTCGTGTTGTTGCGAGGAGAAGAACGGGCGCGAAAGGTCTTCGGCCTTGAGGGGCCTCCGGGAGATGGAGAGACAAGTAGGCTCGGTTCGAGGGACCCGGTGGACGGCGGGGCGGGTGCGGGCCACATGGTGGCGACACAAGCAAGACGAAGTCATGGACAAGTGAGCCGGTGCACGGTGGCGGTCAAGTCAAGTGGTTTGGCGGGAGGCGGACCGGCACGCGGGGTTTGGTGGTTTGCCCACAAAACCACCGGCGGACGGTTTCTTGGTTTGGGCCTCAAAACCAAGTCCGAGGGCCCAACACGACGGAGACGGGATCCGGCGTGTCGGGAAGCTTCGAAGCGGAGGACACGCGGCGGGATCGCATGGCTTGCGTCGGGAGGACGCGGGGTGCGGCGAAGGCGTGGCCGTCCGATGGCAAGACCCACAAACATTACCAAAATGCCCCTACGTGGGTTGTATCGCCGGTAGTGTAGTTAGGGGTAGTCGAGTCATTTACCACTCCGGCGGGACTCCGATATATAAGCCTGGAGTGTGTGTTGATGGCTCTCTCTCTCTCGCGACTTAGGGTTTCATTTGCTCCCTCCTCTTTCTCATTTTCGTAGCTATTTTCCTTCCTATTTTCTCTAGGCTAGCATGAGAGCTTCATGAGAGATTTGTTGAGAGGGATGGATGCTAGGGCGGCATGCTAGACCTTGTGAATCTTTCCTAGTTTGTATAGAAGATTCGGGGTTGTTTTTCGTGCCTTTTTGTGCTTATTTTCGTGCCTTTGTTCTCGGTGTGATTCCGCGGATTTGAGTGAGTTTCTTCCCGGATTTCTTTGAGGGAAACATGGATAGATGCCTTGTGCATCTTTGTGCTTGATCTTGTGCCCTCAAACGCCGGAAATCACTTCGATTCGTGAGTTTTCGTTCGGTGCTCTAGTTTTTGGAGGTGCTCAAAGGATTCGCGATTCCCGGTGATTTAGGGAGTTAGGAGGCAAGATTTTTGGGCTATAGCATCCTTGTGTGACGCTTTTCAAGTCCCCAAACCCTTGTCTCTACAGCTTCAACCGTTTGGGAAATCCGATGATGATTTGGGGGAGTTGACTTTCGGGGTCGGGCTATTTTATCGTTCGTCCGCACCGCGGACGGTCCGCGAGGACCGGGCGGACGGTCCGCGCGGCTCGAGTTCATCCCGTGTTCTTCGTGTTCTTGCTCGTCCTTTGTTTCGATCCGTTGTGATTTTGATTTTTGGTTGGACGAAGTTTCGGACGGTCCGCGGTGTCGGGCGGACGGTCCGCGGGTGCTAGGCGGACGGTCCGCGTGCTCCCCGCGGGACGGTCCGTGGCACGGGGGTGTCTTTGGGTCGTTCGTGTGTAAATTAACGGACGGTCCGCGCGGCTCTTGCCGACGGTCCGCCCCTCTGCGCGGACGGTCCGCCGCAGCCCGTGTGCTTTGCTTCTTGGTTCGATTCCTTCCTCCCTTTCTAGTGCTTCCGCGTGTGCTTTGAGGAATCGTTCCTAAGGCTAGAGGTTGATCCATAACCTCGTGGTCTTGGCGATTGGTGCGTGATTCGATCCATCGCTTGTGTGTGACCGGGATTTGAGTAGGACATAGGCCGGGTTCTTTGGGAAGAATTTTTACGGCTCCTATTCACTCCCCCCCCTCTCTAGTCGCCATCCGATCCTTCAATTGGTATCGAGCTTGGTGCGGATTCTTTGCGACTTTGACAAGTCTCGAATCCTAAGATGGCGTACGTTGAGCGGGGCGGTCCGCCGCACTTCGATGGCAAGGGTTACCACAAGTGGGCGGCTCGTATGATGATTTTTCTTCGAGGAAAGTCGTTGGATTTTTTTTGTGCATGACAAGACATATGCTATTCCGTCAACATCCATACTCTTATGGTGACCGATGCCAATGCCAAGGCCAAGTATGAGGCTAATGCAAAAGCCGTTGATCACTTGTGCCGAGCTTGTGTGATCCGAGTTTGAGTGTGTTCGCCATTTGAATCTTGCTTGGCAAATTTGGGATAAGTTGGAGGTTGCTCACGGTGGTGATAACCATGTGAAGGCTCGCCTCTTTGTCTCTTACCGGATGCAATATGAGAATTTCACTCCACTTCCCGGTGAGGACATTGATGCGATGTTTCAGAGGTTCACCGCCATCGTGAACAACATGAAGGCAAATGTTGAGGATTTTCCGTATTCCGAGCATGATCGGGCTTTGAAGCTCTTGCATGTCTTGGATCCAAATGTTTGGGGTGCTAAGGTTGAGGCCATCAAGGAGTCCGGGAACTATTTGACTATTGAGTTGGATGACCTCTTTTCTAAGCTCAAGTCGGCCGAGGTTGACGGAAGTTGCTATCCAAGCATGAGGGCTCGACCGACCATAGTCTTGCTCTTGTGGGAGGATCAAAGGGCAAGTCTAACCCTTCTCGTCGACGGCTTTTCTTTGTCGTCTCTTATGTCCATTCCGGATGAGGAGTTTGATGTCTTGGGGCGAGGAGGAGCCGGCCTTGCTCTCAAGAAGGTTTGAACGACTACATGAGAGTCGGAGGAACGCAAGGCGGAGCTCAGGGACGTGCTACAAGTGTGGCAAGCGTGGACACTTCATCGCCGAGTGCCCGAAGCGGAGGAGAACAAGTACAAGGTGAACGAGTACAAGGCGCACCCGAGGCGTGAAGACAAGTACTCCTCCAAGGGCAAGCACTTCAACAAGTCCAAGAGCAAGGACAAGGACAAGCGGCGACCGAGCAAGAGCACCTACAAGAAGAACAAGGCAAGAGCGATGGTGGCCGGTGCGAGCGACGTCGACTCAAGCTCAAGCGAGGAGCGATCAAGCTCGAGCCGGCCGAAGATGAAGACGCCGGGAGGCGCGATGGCAAGAAGAGTGCAAGCCGGAACCTCGGCGGGCCGAGCCGTGTGGCGCTCGAGGGCTTTTGTGGCATGGCCCATAGCTCAAGCGGCAAGAAGAAGAGTGTGAAGGAAGACGGCGACTCCGACTCGGAGGATGAGGTAAACCGTGACCCCGACTCCTTGCTTGCTGAGATTTCTAGGTTGAATGGTTTGCTTGATAACCGTGATAGTGTGCTGAGAGATGCCAAAAAGATGAGGAAAGATCTTAGGGCTCAGCTTGAGAATGCTAGTGAGAAAGTAGGAGACTTAGAGTCAAAATTGCTTGAATTGAAACTTGAGAATGACTCTTTGAAACTTGCTCCTACTACTCCTGATGATGTTGAATGTGTTGAATGTGATGCTTGGTTAAATGAGATCAAAATGCTTAATGAGAAGAATGCTTCTATTTTGGCTCAACTAGATGCTCTTAGGACTGAACATGATGAGCTTAAGGCTAGACCCACTTTGCTTGGTGCTTGCAAATCATGTCCTACTATGCATGCTAAGCTTATTGATGCTCGTTCTACCATTAGTTCTTTGGAAGCATCTTTGAAATCTCCTGTTGCAAATGCATGTTCTAGCTGTGATGAAGTCACTTTGCGTAATCTTGAACTTACTTCCCGTTTGGATGTCATTTATGAGGAAAATGATTATTTGAGGAAGGTGTTGGGTTGGTTGTCTGGGCAGGAACCTCAATTGAAAATCATGATTGAGGAGTTCAAGAGAGCCGATGGTCGTGGTTTGGGTTTTGAGAAGTTGGGTGAGAAAGTGGGAGAGAACAAAGTGGGGAGAGTGTGTACGAGAAGTGTGTTGAGTCTAACCCCAAGTTTGAGGTGATCGGACGGAGATCCAAGTCCCACTCCCAAAAGCACCCAAGAACTCTTTCACACCAAAGCCCAACCACCTTTGCAACAAGCTTGACACAACCCAAGATCCACCCAAATTCCCACCTAAAACAAATGATTTCCGAAACCAAAGAAGTTTGTGGGTGAGAAGGGTGAGAAGCCTAGAGAGAAGCCGAGCCAAAACCAAATCCCATCCCCTTCGGTGTGAGTATTGTGGCAAGGAGAGGCATCTTGCAGAGTTTTGCTACAAGAGGAAGAGGGATGAGAGGCTTGCTAGGGAGCAAGCAAACCAGGACAGGTATCGCCAGCCTCGCGGTATTCCCTGAGCCTAGAGTGCCACTTCCACGGGGTGTGGGAAGTGTGAGGAGTGTTGGCAGGTTCCCACAGAGAGGTGGTGGTGGTGAGAGGTTTGGCAGGAGAGATGATGGTGTGCGTGCTGGTGAGAGGTTTGGTCGGGCTCGTGGTGGTTTTGCTGGACGTCCTCCTACTCGTCCTCGCACGGGTTTAGGGGAGATGATCGCAGCTTTGGGTTCCGGAGGAACTACGGACCACGTTTTCCCCCACGTGGTGCTCGTACTCCTCCCATGGGACATGGGAAGTTTGGTGGCAAGGGAGTGATGTTTGCTAACCCCTCTTTTGAGCGAGATGGCTCGACACCGGTTTAACTTTCTCTCGTGCTAACCCCGGTGTCGAGTCGCTAGCTCATTCTCGTTCTTGTTTCGATCGGAGCGGGAGGCTTGGAGAACATTTGGTTGATAGACTCCGGGTGTTCTCGACACATGACCGGAGATAAGAAGTGGTTCTCCACCTCACCCCGGTGAAGGAAAAGATGTACATCACATTTGGGGACAATGGACGAGGTAGGGTGCCGTCTCGAGGGTGTTGTGCATGTGAGTGACAAGGTAACACCGAAGAGAGTGGCTCTTGTGAAGTCTTTGGGTTTTAATTTGCTTTCGGTTTCTCGGTTGCTTGATGAGGGTTTTGAGGTGCGTTTCAAGTCCGGCGAGTCTCGTTTGCTTGATTCTCGAGGTGATCTTGTCCGTATGATCATCCCCGAGGGTCGATTTTCGTGGCTGATTTCTCTCGTTCTTTGGGTCCTGCTCGCCTTGTTTGATGGCCGGTCCTTCTTCCGATTTGTGGAAATGGCATAGGCGGTTGGGACACTTGAGCTTTGATTTGGTTTCCCGCTTGAGTGGTCTTGACCTTGTCCGAGGATTGCCGAAGTTGAAGTTTGAGAAGGATTTGGTTTGTGCTCCTTGTAGGCATGGTAAGATGGTAGCCACTCCTCATCCACACCCGACCGATGTCATGACCGAGCGTCCGACGTAGCCGTTGCATATGGACCTTGTTGGGCCGCTCGAGTTCGCTCGGTGGGTGGGAAGTGGTATGTCCTTGTTGTGGTGGACGATTACTCTCGCTATGCCCGGGTGTTCTTCTTGGAGGATAAGAGTGAGACTTTTGGTTTTGTTCGAGATCCGATCGTGAGGTTGAAAAACGAGAGGCATGGGAATGCTATTCGAGCTATCCGCAAAGGATAATGGCTCGAGTTTAAGAACTCTCGTTTTGATGCCTTTTGTCGTGATCTAGGTCTTGAACATCGCATCCGACCCCTTATGTGCCCCCTCAAAATGGAGTCGTGGAAAGGAAAAATCGGACTCTTTGTGAGATGGCTAGGACGATGCTCGATGAGCACGGGACTCCTAGGAGGTTTTGGGTGAGGCGGTCAATACGGCTTGTCATGTTTCCAATCGGATTTTATTGAGAGCTTTCAAGAAGAAGACTCGTTATGAGCTTATGCATGGTCGGGCACCCAAAGTGAGTCATTTCCGAGTTTTTGGCTGCAAGTGCTTTATTTTGAAAAAGGGAAAACTCGACAAGTTTGAGGCTAGGTCTAGTGATGGTATTTTCTTTGGATATGCTAACCATTCTAGAGCCTATAGGGTGCTTAACCTTGAGACTAACAAAATCGGACTTGCGAGGTGACCTTCGACGAGACAATGCCATGTACCTCTCTTGGCTTTGAATGTGCGGGTGATGAAGAGATGGCCGAGGACCTCTTTGAAGAGGAGAAAGATGAAGCCGGAGATGACGATGGGGAGAACCATGCGCCCGAAGCCGAGCATGTTCCCACTACTTCCCCTACGACCACTCGGAGCATGGACCGTCTACTTCATGGACAACGACGGTGCAACAAGAGGATCGCGGCGAGAGAAGCCGAAGTTGAGGGGGAGGTAGTCTCGAGGCGTGAGGCTCCCCGGCGGATTCAAGAAGTGCATCCCCCGTCAAAGATCATTGGAGACATCAATGAACGCACTACACGGTCGAGGTCCGGAATTCCTCCCATTTTGCTCATGCTTGCTTTTGTTGCTACTTTTGAGCCCAAGGACATTGGACATGCTTTATCCGATGCAAACCGGGTCAATTCTATGCATGAGGAGTTGGAAAATTTTGAGAGGAACCGGTGTGGGAGTTAGTTGAACCACCTCCAAATTGCCATCCCATAGGAACCAAGTGGGTTTGGAAGAACAAAGAGGGAGAGAATGGGATGGTTGTGAGGAACAAGTCCGGACTTGTTGCTCGGGGGTTTAGTCGAAGGAGGGGATCGACTATGAGGAGACCTTTGCTCCCGTGGCCCGTCTTGAGGCAATTCGGATCCTTCTAGCCTTTGCCGTGGCTAAAGGGTTCAAGTTGTTTCGGATGGACGTGAAGAGTGCTTTTCCGAATGGGGTCATAGAGGAGGAGGTGTATGTGAAGCGACCACACCGGGTTTGAGAGCGAGTTGTACCCACACGGGGTATACGGGTTGAAAAGGGCTCGTATGGGTTGAAACGGGCGCCCCGTGCTTGGTATGGGAGATTGAGAGGTTTTCTTTTGAGCGAGAGGGTTTGTGATGGGTACCGTGGATAGAACCTTGTTTCTCCTCAAGCATAGGAATGACTTGTTGATTGTGCGGATATACGTGGATGATATTGTCTTTGGTGGCTCGTCACATAACCTTGTTGCCAAGTTTGCGGATGAGATGAGCGGGGAGTTCGAGATGAGCATGATGGGCGAGTTGCGGTATTTTCTCTCGGCGCGAGATCAAGCAAGTGAAGGACGGTACATTTGTGCACCAAACCAAGTACACGAAAGACATGCCGAGAAAGTTCCGGATGCAAGATGTGAAGCCGATGTCGACTCCCATGGGGAGTACGGCCACTTTGGATGCGGATGAGGACGGAGAACCGGTGGACCGGCGGGAGTACAGGAGCATGATCGGCTCCCTCCTCTACTTGACGGCGACGAGGCCGGACATACGGTTCGGCGTGTGTCCGTGCGCTCGTTTTCGAGTGCTTCGCCGAGGACGTCACATCGACGAGCCGTCAAGAGGATTTTCGGGTACCTACGGTCCGCCCCCGGTCTTGGCCTTTGGTATTCTTCCTCCTCGACTCTGTCTCTTCATGGTTTTTCCGATGCGGATTTTGCTTTGGTTGTCGAGTCGAGAGGAAGTCTACTTCGGCACTTGTCGGTTTCTTGGTTCTTCGTTGGTCTCATGGTCTTCCCGCAAGCGCGTCTAGTGTAGCTCGGTCTACCACGGAGGCGGAGTATGTTGCTGCCGCGAGTTGTTGTTCCCAGTGCTTGTGGATTTCATACACTTTGAGAGACTTTGGTGAGGAGTGCACCCGGATCCCACTTCTTTGTGATAGCACCGGTGCCATAAGCGTAGCCAAAAATCCGGTGCTTCACTCCCGGAACCAAACATATAGAAGTGAGGTATCATTTTCGAGGGACAATGTGGAGAAAGGAACCATTGTTTTGAGCCATGTCCCTACTCAAGATCGGCTAGCCGACATCTTTACAAAGCCTCTCGACCAAGCTACATTTGTGCGCTTGCGGGGGAACTTGGGGTTTGTTTCCCTTTCTACTTGACTCTTGGGGGATTTCCTTTTTGTACCATATGTATCATACCATGTTTACTTTGATGTATATACATGCTTTGCTTGATGTATAAACCATGGTAGGATAGCCATCTTGTCATATATCATGTTGCATTTGTGTCATATTGCATTTTAGGATGATGAGCTTCTTTCATATGCCATTTTTGAGTCTCTTTGGCTATTTGTGAGATATTGGTTATATGTGTGGAGAAATGGTGATGTGAGGCTATGCTCTTGGAATATTTGAGATATATGTGTGGTGAGATAGCCCCTTTTGAGATAAATGCTTAACTTGACTAATTTTTGATGAAATTTGCTCCACTCGTGTGTAGTTGTGTATCCATGTCACGGTTTGGTCTAAATGTGCTTTTCATGCTTAGATTGTGCTTGGATGCCTTGTTCTTGCATTTGGGCCAAAGGCCTGGATATCATTGTGAATGTTTAGCCTATGTTGCATTCATGGGGGAGCATAAGCTTCTTTTTGCCGCAAAGGCACTTCATGTACCATGAAATAATTTAATCTTGAAAAGAAGTGTCAAATGCTTGAAAAATGCTCCATCCATCATGTCTATGCTGAAAATGTCGTATCTTTCACATATGGGTGCAAAACATGTTGCATGATGTTCCCCAGTGGAGAAGTCTCCCCGAAGTGGACACATGGCTCATGAGCTTTGACATGACATGCTTTGCTTTATAGGTGTTTGCCATGATCTTTTGCTGAGAATTTGATATCCTTGTATGATCTTTAAATGGTATGCATGTTTGTGGCTCAAGTGTGACATGGATAGGCTTTTACATGTGAAGCGAGTCTTCTTTTGATAAAACTGCTTAAATCTGAAAATTTTGCTTTGTCACATGCTTGTATTTTCATATATTACTTGTGGCAATGCTTTGACTATGCTATGATTCATGTGTGTGATCTTTGTCTCCTTTTTAGCCTTTGATACTAGATTTGGCTTATTTGAGAAGCTCATGTAGATGTTTATATGCTTTGCTTTGCATTTCGCATTTTCACCTTGATTCATACATTGTCAACAAGGGGGAGAAAAGGTGAGCTTAATGAAAATTCGGAAGAGGTGAGCTGAAATTTGGGAGTTTACATCCACATGTTCGGGGGAGCTTGCATTTGTTCGGGGGGAGCTTTCTTGCTTGTTTTCGGTGTGGATTTTGTGCTTTGCTTGGCTTGTGACCTTTCTTTGCCTTTCTTCGGTTTTGGTCATGAGTTGAGTTTCTTTGCCTTTCTTCCGTTTTGGTCATGAGTTGAGTTTCTTTGCCTTTCTTCGGTTTTGGTCATGAGTTGAGCTTCTTTGTTTTTCTTTCTTCTTTCTTTCTCTTTTACTCGAATTTCATTTCGCGTTGTGTGTTGTCAATGCACTCATCAAGGGGGAGATTGTGGACCGGGAGCGTCCCGGTGGTCGATGGATGACCGCTCCTTAGTGATGAGTGATTGACAACGGGTGTTGGACCGACTCTTGGCTTAGTGCGCGAGTGTAGGCCGCGGCCTAGTTCGTGTTGTTGCGAGGTGAAGAACGGGCGCGAAAGGTCTTCGGCCTTGAGGGGCCTCCGGGAGATGGAGAGACAAGTAGGCTCGGTTCGAGGGACCCGGTGGACGGCGGGGCGGGTGCGGGCCACATGGTGGCGACACAAGCAAGACGAAGTCATGGACAAGTGAGCCGGTGCGCGGTGGCGGTCAAGTCAAGTGGTTTGGCGGGAGGCCGGACCGGGCACGCGGGGTTTGGTGGTTTGCCCACAAAACCACCGGCGGACGGTTTCTTGGTTTGGGCCTCAAAACCATGTCCGAGGGCCCAACACGACGGAGACGGGATCCGGGCGTGTCGGGAAGCTTCGAAGCGGAGGACACGCGGCGGGATCGCATGGCTTGCGTCGGGAGGATGCGGGGTGCGGCGAAGGCGTGGCCGTCCGATGGCAAGACCCACAAACATTACCAAAATGCCCCTACGTGGGTTGTATCGCCAGTAGTGTAGTTAGGGGTAGTCGAGTCATTTACCACTCCGGCGGGACTCGATATATAAGCCTGGAGTGTGTGTTGATGGCTCTCTCTCTCTCGCGACTTAGGGTTTCATTTGCTCCCTCCTCTTTCTCATTTTCGTAGCTATTTTCCTTCCTATTTTCTCAAGGCTAGCATGAGAGCTTCATGAGAGATTTGTTGAGAGGGATGGATGCTAGGGCGGCATGCTAGACCTTGTGAATCTTTCCTGGTTTGTATAGAAGATTCGGGGTTGTTTTTCGTGCCTTTTTGTGCTTATTTTCGTGCCTTTGTTCTCGGTGTGATTCCGCGGATTTGAGTGAGTTTCTTCCCGGATTTCTTTGAGGGAAACATGGATAGATGCCTTGTGCATCTTTGTGCTTGATCTTGTGCCCTCAAACGCCGGAAATCACTTCGATTCGTGAGTTTTCGTTCGGTGCTCTAGTTTTTGGAGGTGCTCAAAGGATTCGCGATTCCCGGTGATTTAGGGAGTTAGGAGGCAAGATTTTTGGGCTATAGCATCCTTGTGTGACGCTTTTCAAGTCCCCAAACCCTTGTCTCTACAACTTCAACCGTTTGGGAAATCCGATGATGATTTGGGGGAGTTGACTTTCGGGGTCGGGCTATTTTCTCGTTCGTCCGCACCGCGACGGTCCGCGCGGCTCCGGTTCATCCCGTGTTCTTCGTGTTCTTGCTCGTCCTTTGTTTCGATCCGTTGTGATTTTGATTTTTGGTTGGACGAAGTTTCGGACGGTCCGCGGTGTCGGGCGGACGGTCCGCGGGTGCTAGGCGGACGGTCCGCGTGCTCCCCGCGGACGGTCCGTGGCACGGGGGTGTCTTTGGGTCGTTCGTGTAAATTAACGGACGGTCCGCGCGGCTCTTGGGGACGGTCCGCCCCTCTGCGCGGACGGTCCGCCGCAGCCTCGTGTGCTTTGCTTCTTGGTTCGATTCCTTCCACCCTTTCTAGTGCTTCCGCGTGTGCTTTGAGGAATCGTTCCTAAGGCTAGAGGTTGATCCATAACCTCTTGGTCTTGGCGATTGGTGCGTGATTCGATCCATCGCTTGTGTGTGACCGGGATTTGAGTAGGACATAGGCCGGGTTCTTTGGGAAGAATTTTTGCCGGCTCCTATTCACTCCCCCCCCTCTCTAGTCGCCATCCGATCCTTCGGTACCGCACGCATGGTCCCCGCATCCTCAGCAGGGCCCGCAAGGAAGCTCCTCCTTCGCGCCGGGCCGGCAAGGAACCCGTACCCGAGTACAACTCAGACTCCGACACCGCCCCCGACCACGCTTCGGACTCCAACCCCCTCTCTGAGTTCTACTCGGATTCTGCATACGAGTTCGACTTCGGGTCAGACCCAGAGGATCCCGAGTCCGAGGACAACTCTACTGAGCATCCCTTATCAGGGCCAGCCTCTGGACTGGTTACAACCTCCACACCGGCCGGGAGATTCGTCTACTGCCAGACCGCAAGCCCGCTGACCTGATAAGTGGGCAGTCACGCTACGTCGCCTACATCGACTTGCTCCCGTTCCAGGAGGGAACACCGCTAGCCCGGGCTGACTCAAACACACCAACTGAGGTGGCGGCTTCTGATTCCAACCTTGGCACCCTTGATCGCCAAGTCTTCATGGCTGCCGGCGACACCCCAGGACCTTCAGGGACGGCTCAAGACAAGTACCTTGAAGACATCTCCTCCGACGAGCTGTCTGCCGATGCACCAGCAGACGAGACCCCCGCCAACAGAGACGCTTGATGTGAGCGTAACAGGAAGCGCAGCGAATGGCGCCGGCGTCTCCGAGACAATCTCCCCATCCGCAACCTCGCGGAAGCTCTCGAGGCGGTCGAGAGCAGAGTACACACTACCCCTGAGCAATGCCTCATGTCGATCACGGCGATCGCGCGCTAGGCCCAGGGAATTCGCGCTGGGGAGGTCATCGCCAAGCTCGCTGAAGACGCCTACTTTATGCGGGTCGACAACAGGGTCAACCAGCCTCCTCCCGCCAGGCACCACGACAACGAAGCTACAAGTCGCAGCGCCAACCTCGGTCCCAACCGTACTCGGGCTGAGCTCCCAGCCCAACCCAACCGTACTCGCCCCAACGCCGGCGGACCTCCACAGGGTGGCAACAGCAACCGCGAGGTCGTCCCTCACCGTGCTCCTGCCAGCGGCGGTGGCCGCGACCCTGACGGCGGCGACAGCAACAACGGAAGCTCCAACCATGGAGCCAACGGAGGGCCGGCGGCGGCGGCGGCCGCGGCGGCCGAGGCCATGCGAACAGCCACGCCTCCGGCGCCTAACGGGCGGCTACGACGCCCGCCGAAGATTGAGGAGGCTGCGGTGGAAGAAGTCAACCACCGCGAGGAGACAATGACGGCTTCCCCGCCTTCTCACCTCGACTTCGCAACTTGCTCCTCCCCGACAAGTTCAAGCCTTTGGGGATCACCAAGTACGACGCGAAGCAAGACCCCATCCAGTGGCTCAGGTGCTACGCCCTCTCCATCGAGAACGCTGGCGGCAACAACGACACCAAGTGCCTCTACTTCCCCTTCTGCCTGGACCAAGATCCACTCACATGGCTCGAGTCGCTGGACAAGCACTCGATCGACAAGTGGGACCAGCTGAAGGAGCAGTTCACCAGCAACTTCGCGGGCGCCATGGGCCGATCGGGTACTCGCATGGACCTGGCCATGGTCAAGCAGGAACAAGGCGAGACCCTCCGCAAGTACATGCGCCGCTTCTTCGACAAGCGCGCTACCGTAGTCGACGTCACCGACAAGGAGGTCATCGACCTCTTCCAAGACGGCCTCTACCACCGCCGCACCTTTGAAGACTTCGGTCGTCGCCGCCCCAAGTCCATCCCCCACCTCAAGGACATGATCACGTCCTGGGCGGATGAAGAAGACAAGGCGAATGCCAAGTACGATGCCATCCGTGGCAAGAACAAGCAGAACGGGAACCAACGGGAACCAAAGCGGTCGCAACAACGGGAACCAATGCGGTCGCAACAACAACAACAACTACTCGGGTCCCAACCGCAAGCGCAAGCCAGACAACACTGTCGCGGCTATCCAGCGCCCTGCGAAGGAGAACTCGAAGAAGAACTCCGGCGGCTTGAAAGACATGCTAAAGGAGAAGTGTCCGTGGCATCTGAATGGCAACCACACCACCGAGCAGTGCTACCAACAAAGGAATGCACTCAAGAGTACTCCAGAGCCACCGCACCCTCACGATAAAAAGGGCAAGAAGAAGAACGACGGAGATAACAATGACTTCCACGAACCCGACAAGACCGTCAACGTCCTCTTCGGCGGACTACCCAGCAGGCGGGAGCAAAATGCTACCCGTCGAGAAGTCATGAGCATTGAACCAGCGGTCCCGACCCCTCTCAGGTGGTCGGAGTTACCCATTACCTTCTCCCGCGCGGATCAATGGACCAGCTTCTCCGAACCAGGATGGTTCCCCCTCGTCCTGAAGCCGGTGGTCGCGGGCTCCAAGCTCAATAAGGTCCTCATCGACGGTGGAAGCGGGCTCAACGTCCTTTTCACCAAGACCTTGAAGAAGATGAAGCTCGACATCACCCACATGCTCACCAAGAGCAACACGCCCTTCTACAGCATCGTCCCCGGTAACTCGGCTATCCCACTGGGCTCAGTGGTCCTGCCAGTTACCTTTGGGGAATCTCGGGACAACTACCATACCGAGTTCATCAAGTTCGAGGTCGCGGACTTCGAGACTTCCTACCATGCCATCCTCGGCAGACCGGCCATCGCCAAGTTCATGGCGGTGCCCCACTACACCTACTTGGTACTCAAGATGCCGAGCCCAGCAGGTGTACTCTCTCTCCAAGGGGACTTGAGGATCTCCCACAACTGCGACACAGAAGCCGTGGAGATCGCCTCTACGAATCAAGTACCCAATGCTATGATAGAGGTCTACTCTGCGTCGAAGAAGCTTGCTACAAGCGAACTCGACATCCCGGAGAAGTCTGACAGCACCAACAAGCCTCAGCCACCTGAGGAGGTTCTAGTCAAGACGATCGACCTCGGAACAGGCGACTCCAGCAAGACCACCACCATCGGGGCCGGCCTCGACCCCAAATAGGAAGACGCGCTCATCAACTTCCTCCGGGCTAACCGCGACATCTTCGCGTGGAAGCCAGCGGACATGCCAGGAGTGCCCAGGGAGTTGATTGAGCACTGCCTCAACACCGATCCTAAGGCCACCCCCAAACGACAACACCTCCGACGCTTCACCGACGACAGACGGGACATCATCAAGAAGGAACTCGCCAAACTACTCGCGGTTGGCTTCATCAGAGAAGTCTTCCATCCTGAGTGGCTCGCCAACCCTGTCCTCGTCCGCAAGAAGAACTCGAATGAGTGGAGGATGTGCGTCGACTACACCGACCTCAACAAGCACTGCCCCAAGGACCCCTTCGGGTTGCCACGGATTGATCAAGTCATCGACTCCACGGCGGGCTGCGATCCGCTCTCGCTTCCTCGATCGCTACTCCGGTACCACCAGATCGCGATCAAGGAAGAAGACCAGGAGAAGACCGCGTTCATCACCCCGTTTGGCGCGTACTGCTACACGACCAAGTCCTTCGGGTTGAAGAACGCCGGCGCTACCTATCAACGAGCTATCCAGGCCTGCTTCAAGAAGCAGCTCAACAAGAACGTCGAAGCCTACGTGGATGACGTGGTCATCAAGACCAGAAACTCCAGTACCCTCATCGACGACCTTGAAGAGACTTTCGCATCCCTGCGCGAGTACCGCTGGAAGCTCAACCCGAACAAGTGCGTCTTCGGCGTACCTTCGGGCAACCTACTCGGCTTCATCATCAGCCAGCGCGGCATCGAAGCCAACCCCGAGAAGATCTCCACCATCACCAGCATGAAAGCTCCCACGTGCATCATAGACGTCCAGAAGCTGACCGGGTGCATGGCGGCCTTGAACAGATTCATCTCTAAGCTTGGAGAATGGGTGCTCCCCTTCTTCAAACTACTCAAGCACCAAGAGAAGTTCGTGTGGACTCAAGAGGCGGATCAAGCCCTTGCCCAGCTCAAAGACTTCCTATCGAAGCCACCGGTCCTCACGGCTCCCCGTAAAGGCGAGCAGCTATTGCTCTACCACGCTGCGACTACTCATGTTGTCAGTATTGCCATCATCGTCGAGCGGCAGGAAGACGGCCACGCCTACCCAGTCCAGCGCCCAGTCTACTTCGTCAGCGAGGTCCTATCAGAGTCCAAGGCACGCTATCAGCCTATGCAGAAGCTCCTGTACGCAGTACTCATCACCTCGCGGAAGCTACGGCACTACTTCCAGGAGTACTCGATCTCCGTCGTCACCGACTACCCGCTCGGCGACATCCTGCGGAACCAAGATGCTACTGGAATGATCTCCAAATGGGCAGTCGAGCTCGGCGCCCTCACCATCGACATCAAGCCACGCACAGCCATCAAGTCGCAGGAGCTAGTCGACTTCATGGCGGAGTGGCGGGAGAATTAGCTACCTACTCCAACTGTGCGACCAGAGCATTGGGTGATGTACTTCGACGGCTCACTCAACCTCGAGGGCGCTGGTGCAGGGGTACTCCTGATCTCTCCAACGGGCGAACAACTCAAGTACGTCCTGCAGATCTTCTGGAAGGTCTCAAACAACGAATCCGAATACGAAGCTCTCCTACACGGGCTCCGCCTCGCCGCTTCACTAGGCATCAAGCGGCTACTAGTCTACGGCGACTGCGCAGTGGTCATCAACCAAGTCAACAAGTCCTGGGACCGCAACAAGGAGAACATGGACGCCTACTGCCTAAAAGTCCGCAAGCCCGAGAACAAGTTCTATGGTCTCGAGTTCCACCACATCGTCCGCGACAACAACGTCGCAGCGGACATCCTGTCGAAGCTTGGATCTACCCGCACTCAAGTACCAGCGGGTGTCTTCGTTCACGAGCTTCACGCGCCATCCATCCCGGAGCCGGCGCCACTGACCACTGTCCCAGCTCATTCACCGGCTGGACAGGAGGTCATGATGATCGACGTGGACTGGAGGCAACTCTTCATCGACTACCTCAGCGAGCAGAAGGTTCCCTCGGACAAGAACTTGACCGAGCAGCTCATCCGCCGCGCCAAGTCCTACGTCCTCGTCGGAGACAAGCTTTACAAGCGGGGCGCATCTTCTGGAGTACTCATGAAGTGCGTCCCCAGGCAAGAAGGCAAGGACATCTTGGAGGAGATCCACAAGGGTGTCTGCGGCAACCACGCGTCCCCCTGCACGCTGGTCAGCAAGGCCTTCCGGCGAGCTTTCTACTGGCCCACAGCCCTGGGCGACGCCGAAGAACTCGTCAGAAGGTGCCAAGGATGTCAATACTTCGCCAAGCGACAACACGTCCTAGCCTACAAGCTAGTCACCATACCGCCAACCTGGCCCTTCGCCTGCTGGGGGCTCGACATGATTGGGCCACTACCAACTGCGCCAGGTGGTTTCAACACGGTATTGGTGGCCATCGACAAGTTCACCAAGTGGATCGAGGTCAAGCCGGTCACATGCCCCAAGGCTGATAGAGTACTCGACTTTCTGGATGAACTCATGCATCGCTACGGACTACCCCACCGCATCATCACAGATCTGGGCTCCAACTTCAACCACCACCAGTTCTGAGAGTACTGCGAGAACAGCGGGATCGACGTCCGATATGTCTCAGTCTCCCATCCTCGGGCCAACGGACAAGTCGAGCGCGCCAACGGGATGGTGCTCGACGCTCTCAAGAAGCGGCTACACGACGCTGCTAACTCTAAAGGAGGCAAGTGGATCAATGAACTACCCAATGCACTCTGGGGGCTACGTACTCAGCCTTCCAAGCCAACGGGGCAATCCCCTTACTTCCTGGTCTACGGCTCCGAAGCAATCCTCCCTGCTGATGTCATATGGATCTCACCAGCAGTGGAGCACTACGACGAAGGCGTCTCTGAAGACAGCAAACGAGTTGACATCGACAGCCTCAAAGAAGCTCGCTGTGCCGCCCTCGTCCAATCAGCAAGGTACCTGGAGGGTATCCGACGCTACCATGATCGCAACGTCAAGGAACGCTCCTTCAATGTTGGAGATCTTGTCCTCCGCCGTATCCAGAACACGGAAGGACTACACAAGCTCAGCTCCCCCTGGGAAGGTCCCTTCACAATTGCAAAGGTGACCGGGCCGGGCTCCTACCGCCTCCAGACACTTGAAGGCGAAGACATCAACAACTCGTGGAACGTCGACCAACTCTGTCGGTTCTACGCCTAGTCTACACGACTACTCCGGGGTTCAAGTCTACACGACTACATCAAGACCCCTCTGCCGTAAGTGGCCTCCGGGTCCAGGCACTAGTCTCCGGACTACTCCTCGCCAGGATCCAGCCCGCGCGGCTACCTACGGATCCTGGGCTGCGACGAGTGACAAAGGACTCTAGCAGAGGTCTACTAAGAGACCATGTACTCCAAGATCCAGCCTACACGGCTACTTATGGATCTACTGCTATAAGCGGCTACTCACCCTAGCACCACTTAGCTGTAAGCGGCCTCTGGGTCCAGGCGACTACTCTGTAACTACGGCCCTGGCCATCCAGGTGTACTCCTTCAGTAATAAAGTTTGATCGATCATCAACTTCTTTATTGTCTACTTCCCTCAACGGGACTACCGTCGAGTACGAGTACTCACACCAACTCCACGATGGGGCTCCGCACTCTAAGATCACGACTACGAGTACTCATTGATGGAACTTCTTCTTCATTAATACTTGATCAATTACATTACAAATGTTTTTGTACACATACTACTATGAGCTAACTATTACAGGACTACTGGAGGTTAAGCTTTTCGGCGACTTGCTCCGCAATGGACGCCATCTACTCCAGCAGCTCCGCATACTGCTCATCTGTACAGTTGGCGGCTACCCCGCCAGTGACTACGTCCACAGGCGCCTTCGGGAAGTAGGACTTCATGAAGGCCAGCACCTGGTTCGGGATCGACCTCGCCAGATGCTTCACATACGCTACCAGCCGGCTGGGGGCCTCCTTGAGCCGATCCACGAGCGGTGCTATCTTGGGGCCGCCAGGATGAGGCACCAAGAGTCTTGCAATGGGAAGCGCGGCTTCTTCAAGTTCCTTCGACCGGGCCCGCGGCGCCTCGCGATCCTCGTTCGGCCTTCACGCAACGATTTGTAGCAGTTAACGAGATCACGATCGGAAGCAATGCGAAGCTCCATGTGCTTGTCGCACTCGAAGGCAAGTTCCTTATAGTCAAGCTCGAGTACCTGGCGAGCCTCCTGCTCCCGGTAGAAGAGGTTCTTCATGTCTGTCTCTGAAGTCCTCAACTGCTCCACCCGGGTTTCAAGCTCTGCAAGACAACAAGGCGCAGCAGGTTAGACTACCTCTCGACCTCCAACAACTACTCAACAAGCCAAGCGGTGTACCTTTGTTCTTGTTGCGGAGTGATTTGTTCTTCCGCACCAAGTTGTCGCTCTTCGCCTGCATCTCTTAGATATCGTTGTGATATTTGGCGAAGGCGGCATCAAGCTTGGATTGCATGGCGGCCGCGTGCTTCCGCGACTTCAAGAGTTGATCCTCCAGCGCTTCAGCCCGGAGTACCGCGTCGCCGAAGCCTTGCAGCATGCTAGACTTCTCGCGGGACCTTTCCACGACGTCCTGCACAGACAACACATGTGAAATGAGTACTCAACGCCTACGGATTGACTACTCAGAAGTTAAGACTACTCACCTTCATCCACTGCTCAGCCTGGCGGACCGCCTCCAGGTGCCTGGCTACGTTGCCGGGTCGACCAAGTCGTCTACCAGCAACTCCACCCCGCCACGACTACTCGTGGCAGCTTCCGTCATCGACGCAGAGCGGAAGGGCTCCGCGTCTTGGATCTCCGAGGAGCGGACAACCACCTCCAAAGCAGCCTCTGGCGGCACGGTGGCCTCCTCTCTTCCAGCTACCACGGCGGCCTCCTCGACGGCCTCCTCCATCGGCTCGGGGGCTCCTTCGGCAGCTTCCGACACTTGTGGTGTCAAATTCTGCATGGGCACCGCCGCCGGGATGTCGCTCCCTTCGGCCGCGGCACCTGTCAACAAGAAGACAAGTGCATCAGCAATTACGACAACTCTTTGGGAGTACTACAAATTCAGCAGAGTACTTACCTTCGACCACGGTGGCTTCGGGCAATGTAGCTCCAGCAGCCGGCGTCTCGGACTCCGCCTGGGGGGTAGGAGTGGACTCCTCGGCGGGCGGCGCGGCTTCCTGGTCTGCCACCGCTGTAGAGGGTTCATCCCCCTCCCAAGACAGATCCGTGGATTTCCTGCAGAGCACACAAGTTGGCTGTCAATCAAGTTTGACTACTACATCAAGTACTACTCGAGAAGGTTCAACACTTATAAACTTGACCGGACTATCGTCACGGTCGGGGCGCCGAGGATGCTGGCAATGTCTACCAGTCTAGCCTCGGCGGGCGCCTCCTCTTGCGCCTCTGCGGCCGCTGCCTCTTCTGCAGCGACGGCAACCGGTGCAGCGCCCTCCTGCGCTTCTGCGGCCACCACTTCTTCAGTAGCAGTGGTTGCGAGCTCCGTGTCCCCTTGAGGAGCAGGGGCTGGCGCTCCAGCTACGCCAAAAGCTCTTCAATAGTGGGGGTTGGGCTACGACTCCCAGCGGGTTCCCCCACCGTGTCCCACTCGCCTTCGTCACCCTGCTCGACGGGGTCCGTAGGCGGCACCTCCTGCAAGCAAGGAAGCTTAGTCATCGGCAAGTGAACTCGAGAGACTAGTACTCGACTACACTAGTCAGGACGTCTCACCTCTTGAGGCGTGGTCTCAGAGACCTTCAACTTCTTCGTCACCCGCTTGCAGGCGGGGTTGCGCGGCTTCCGTGGCGGCGCAACTAGACTAGCCTCCAGGCTAGCCAGTGGAGCTTGTACGAGGGGCACGTGAGGTAGGCCGGGACGGCGGAACCTCGACCGCAGCTGGAAGCAGTCCTGCAGCGTCTCCTCGACGTCGTCCTCGTCGGACGTGTCCTCCACGATGATGGTGTCGTCTCCTTCGCCGACCTCCCGCCGCTTCTTGGCCTTGGTTCTTCCCTAATCCGGGATCTCGACTTCCTGAGGGGGCGGCTGCGGCTCGGAGATGTACTTCTTCAAGTCGTCCTGCAAGACACAAGACATCAGCGCGACTACTCACAAGGAATGGGTACTCGACTAGGGGGTACGGCTACTTACCTCCTATGGCGGGCGCGCGGTAGAGTACTCTGGGACAGGGCACGCCGTGTACAGTGGCATGTCCTTGAAGATGCGCGTCAGCCTATCGACAATGTCATCGTCGTCGACTTCGCCTCCAGGCATCCGCGACGTGTCGTCGTCGCCGGTGTACTCGAAGCCCAGGGTGTCGCGGGCCATCAGTGGCTGCACCCTGCGCTTCATGAAGCTGAAGGCTACGTGCTCGGCCCTCAGCCCGGCTTCTCTCAGCACCTTGATGAGCGCCAATAACTTGGGGAGCTGGATCCCCTCCAGCATCGTCGGCTCCGTGTTCCACCACGGGCATTGCTTTGGCTGCTTCCCGCTCGGCTTCGACAACCCTAGGTGGTGGTTCGTGACGTAGAACCACTTCGCCTTCCAGTCCTGGTTGGAGTCGATGAGCTTGTACGAGAGGTACTGCTCGGCGGTGTCCTCCCGCATCTGGATCCCTACTCCACCGACTACTCGCGGGTTGCTGGCGCTCGGCTGCGGCTTCACCCGGAAGAACTTCCGGAACAAGATCCAGTGGGGCTTGATCCTCAGGAACGCTTCACAGAAGTGGACGAAGATAGCGGTATGGAAAATACCGTTGGGGTTGAGGTTGATGTACTCGACGCCGTAGTACCCCAGGAGGCCTTTGAAGAAGTCGCTAGCCGGAAGCGCGAGTCCGCGCTCCGCGAAGCGCGCGAACATCGGGATCTCGTCTTCGCTCTTCTCCATGGGGTACGGATCCCTGGCGGCGGCCCTCCACATGTCCATCTCCTTCTCACGGATGAAACCGCTGTTGAGGAGGGCCAGCAAATCTTCGGTCTTTGTCTTCGACTTTTTTCACTCGCGGCTCGGATCTGGCCGCGGTGGAGACATCGACGGTGATGCCCCTGCAGCAGACCCGGCGGCCTCGTCACGGTCCCTCTTCTTCCCGGCGGTCTTCGTGGTCTTGGACGACAACGGCTTCATTCTTTAAGTGCACGGCGTCTTCACGCGCATTCACTCGGGGGCTACTCTAGCAGCTCTGGGTGGCGGTGCGCTCAGATCTACCGCGGCAACGGTGAGCGCTGAAGGTGATTCTAGCCAAGATCTATTCGAAATGGCTACAGCAGCGATGGGTGAAAAACCCTAAGGGTTTTGGCTTCTATTTATAAGTCAAAATGGCCCTCCAACGGCCGGATGGATAAGTCCGCGCTCGGCTGACTCAGCGGCCGCGCGTGACTCTTCGTATTCTACTAGTTGACGTGCCTCACCTCGGGGGCTCGGCTACCCCTACTCGATTACCTGGGAAGCGACAAGGCTCAGGAGCATCTCAGGATACATTTTACAAGATGACCCTTCAATTCGAGAGGAAGTACTCGACTCAAGGCTCGGGGGCTCCGTGCCACGTGTCCTTCGGTTTTTTCTCTCCGGATTTTTCAGGATATTCTGGCCAAGACTTCAGATGGACCCTCGGCCAGAGTCTACAACTCAACCTAAGGCTCGGGGGCTACTCCATATGGAGTGCGATTTTGCAATCGCAATTCCATATCAGCTTCGGCTTCAAGACAATGCGGGCATTTTTGAAGACCTTCGAGGGCAGCACTCGTGGACGCTTGGGACTACTCGAGAAGACTTCAAGATTGCTCAGACATCAGCTGGAGTACATTCCAGCCTCGGGATGCTTCGACTACTCTTGAGGACTTTTGACTTGTAGTACTCGGGGACGCTTTAGGACTACTCATTAAGGCCGTCAAGATTACTTGAAGCTATCCTTCTCGACTACAAAGTACTCGGGGTCTTGTCGTATGGACCTCCCTGGGCCCACTACCTCGGTGGGTACCAGGACCGACTACTCGGTGGGCCCCTGGGACTACCCAGCTGCGCTACACGGCACCTGATGGCGTGGAGCCCAAGGACTACGGAGGAGAAGTACTCGGATAGGAAGCTGCACATGTCCCGCACTGTATGGAAGACTCCTAGACGTACTCGACTAGTACTCTCTCCCTACTCCGACTTGTAACCCTGCCTCCCGGGATATATAAGGCGAGGCAGGGACCCTTCTCTAGCATTGAATCTCATCTCACGACGTACAATTGCACCATCTTGTAATCGTACCCAATCAATCCAGAGCTACGCAGCATACAGAACGTAGGGTATTACGCACCTCGCGGCCCGAACCTGTCTAAATTGTGTGCCACGTGTTTCTTCCTTCGAGTTACCGATCTCGGCGAGGCCACATTCATCTACTTCGGGTACTCCCCTTAGTAGGTTGCCGTTCTAAGACACCGACAACCGGTCTGACCGGTGTAGCCTGGGCAGCAGCACCTCCAACAGCCTTCCGCTCTCCTCAAGCCCGAACTGTCCTCACACTCGCCTTGGCCCTGGGCATCTGCACACGAGGCTCAAGTACACCATCGGAAGGGTGGTACTTGTCCTTGTTAGCCCACTCCTTTGCCATTCTCTCCTCTCGCTTCCTCTTGAAGCAAAACTCATCCTTATGGCCATCTCTCCCACAATAGCCACAATGGAACCTCACAAGCTTAGGCTTAGGCTTGGGCTGTGGCTGCTCACTTGGTTTCTCTCCACTCAACTCCTCCACCAGTTTCCCTTCACTAGCCTTCTCACTTTCTTTCCCAAAGAACACTTTCCCTGAAGTGCTCACAAACTTGATAGGCTTTTGAAGATCATTTGTGGGAGTAGGAAACATGGGTGGAGCTGGGGTTGTGTCTAGTCGGTTCCTAAGGTGGTTAGGTTTTGGGGGGAAATCATTTTTGTGGTGGGTTTTTGGTGGTTCTGGGATATTCTCTCCACTTCCCTCACCAACCTTGTTTGCCCCAAATCCCTCACCATCCTGCCTCTTAAATGCCTCAATCATCATCCTCAACTGAGGCTCATTCCCAGACAACCAACCCATCAACTTTCTCAGCTCATCATTCTCATCCTGCAAATGATCAACATAATGTGCAAGTTCCAAATTTCTCAAAGCATGCATTTCACAGGTAGAGCATGATGTAGGCATGGGTTCTTTCAGCTTAGCCTCAAGAGAACTAGTGTAAGCATGCATCTCATCAATCTTAGCATGCAAAACAGGGCAAGAAGTGCAAGCACCTAGCAAAGCAGGTGATAGAGGGGGAGTGCCCGATCTTTCGGTGAGTGGAGATAACTTCGATCTGGTGCTTGTTGACCCTCACGATCCGACTACGACGAACGAGACTCGAAGTGCCAATGCAATCGCTGAACCAACTCCCGGTGGTTACCAACCTTGCCGGTGCAAGATCAGCCTGATCACGAAGATCGATTCCTGTACGCAATCGAAGAACGAACAAGAATCTGAGGCGAGCAATCTTAATATCACTCGAAGGTGGAGTTCTGAATCACAGAGGACAACACGTATTTGTGCGTGGTCTGGTGTAGCTAAAGCTAGATGTAAAACAAAACTCAAGTCTGAAAAATAGAAAGGGGTCTATCTAAATAGGGGCAAGGGACCCCTAGGTCGTTACTGTTCACGCGCGTTACTATAGCGCGGCGGCGTGAACAGTACCGCGGTACTATAGCGCGCACGTGAACAGTACCCTAGGGCCCTTTTTGGGCCTCCGGGTGGATGGTCTTTGAGTCTTCTTGCTCGAGATTTTAGTGGATCGTCGTTTAGTCTTATGGGCCATCGTTCTTTAGCATGATGACGTAATTCAACTCCCGTGCACGAGCCTGTGTAACTGGTCCAAGTGGAGGAGGCGGCGCCTGGTCGGTGATGTCCTCATCATCCTCCCCTTCTTGAACTGAAGTCATCCTCGACGACAGCTCCGTATGTTCGCCCGCGTACAGTTTCAAATCTGCAACATTAAAACTAGTGGAAACACCAAACTCCGCAGGCAGGTCAAGGATATAAGCATTATCATTAATCTTGGTTAGCACTTTAAAAAGACCAGCAGCACGAGGCATCAGTTTAGAACGGCGCAAAGTAGGAAAACGATCCTTGCGCAAATGCAACCAAACCATATCACCAGGTTCAAAAGTAACAAGTTTTCTACCTTTACTACCAGCAACCTGATATTTAGCATTAGCAGCAGCAATGTTTTGTTGAGTTTGTTCATGCAGATTAATCATTTGTTCAACATGTGCAACCCCATCGATGTGCGGGACGTCCTTAGCATCAAGGGAAAATAAATCAATAGGCGCCCGAGGAATGTAACCATACACAATCTGAAGGACTCATCTTTGTAGAAGAATGTGTCGCATGATTATAAGCAAACTCAACATGAGGCAAACAATCTTCGCAACGTTTCAAATTTTTATCTAGAACAGCCCGAAGCATGGTTGACAAAGTCCTATTAACCACCTTAGTTTGCCCATCAGTCTGAGGGTGACAAGTTGTACTAAACAGCAATTTAGTTCCCAATTTATTACAAAGTGATCTCAAAAAATGACTGAGAAACTTAGCATCACGATCAGAGACTATTGTATTTGGAATACCATGCAACCGAATAATCTCTCTAAAGAACAAGGCAGCAACAGTGCTAGCATCATCAGTCTTATGACAAGGTATGAAATGAGCCATTTTAGAGAAACGATCAACAACCACAAACATGCTATCCCTCCCCTTCTTAGTTCTAGGCAATCCCAAAACAAAATCCATCGAAATATCAAGCCAATGAGAAGTAGGGACAGGCAAAGGCATATACAAACCATGATTGTTCAAACGTGACTTAGCTTTCTGACAAGTAGTGCAACGTGCAACAATGCGCTCAACATCTTTGTGCATCCGGGGCCAAAAGAAATGGGCAGCCAGCACCTCATGGGTCTTGTAAACGCCAAAGTGCCCCATGAGACCGCCTCCATGCACTTCCTACAATAACAACAGACGATCCGAACTAGCTGGAACACACAACTTGTTAGCGCGAAACAGGAACCCGTCCTGCAAGTGAAATTTGCCCCATGGTTTCCCATTAACACAATGAGCGAAAACATCTTTGAAATCAGCGTCGCCCACATATAAATCTTTCACAGTTTGCAAGCCAAAAATTTTAAAATCTAATTGTGATTGCATAGTATAACGACGAGACAAAGCATCAACGATAACATTATCCTTCCCGTTTTTATGTTTTATAATGTAAGGAAAAGACTCAATAAATTCGACCCATTTAGCATGACGATGGTTCAGATTTGTTTGGGTACGAATATGTTATAAAGCCTCATGATCAGAATGAATGATAAACTCGCGATGCCAAAGATAGTGCTGCCATGTTTGTAATGTATGTACTAAAGCATAAAGTTCCTTGTCATAAGTTGAGTATTTCAAACTAGCACCACTTAATTTTTCGCTAAAGTAAGCAACCGGTTTACCTTCTTGTAACAAAACAGCACCTAGTCCAATACCACTAGCATCGCATTCAAGCTCAAACACTTTAGTAAAATCAGGCAACTGCAAGAGAGGAGCGTGGGTTAACTTATCTTTCAACGTGTTGAATGCTACCTCCTGTGCATCACTCCAAGCAAAAAGTACATCTTTCTTTGTAAGCTCATGTAGAGGTGCTGCAATGGTGCTAAAATCACAGACAAAACGGCGGTAGAACCCTGCAAGACCAAGGAAACTCCGAATCTGTGTAACCATCGTCGGTGTAGGCCACTCCTGAATGGCGTCAATCTTGCTGTTGTCCACCTCAATACCCTGTGGGGTTACAACATAACCAAGAAACGAGACACATTGTGTGCAGAAGATGCATTTTTCAATGTTAGCAAATAAATGGGCAGCCTGCAACACGTCAAAAACAACACTCAAATGTTCTAAATGCTCTGCCATAGACTTGCTGTAAATCAAGATATCATCAAAATAGACAACGACAAACAATCCTATGAAGGGCCTCAGAACTTCATTCATCAAGCACATAAAAGTGTTGGGAGCATTAGTCAAACCAAACGACATAACCAACCATTCATATAAGCCAAATTTTGTTTTAAAAGCTATTTTCCATTCATCTCCCAATTTCATTCTAATCTGGTGGTAACCACTACGCAAATCAATCTTAGTAAAAGGAATAGCACCACTAAGCTCATCTAGCATATCATCAAGGCGTGGTATAGGGTATCGGTAACGAATGGTTATGTTATTAATAGCACGACAGTCTACACACATACGCCATGAACCATCTTTCTTAGGAACAAGTAACACAGGAACCGAGCAAGGGCTAAAAGATTCACGAATGTAACCCTTATCAAGCAATGCCTGCACCTGGCGCTGAATTTCTTTTGTCTCATCCGAGTTTGTACGGTACGGGGCGCGGTTTGGAAGCTGGGCGCCGGGAATGAGGTCGATCTGATGCTCAATACCACGAAGCGGTGGGAGACCTGGTGGAAAATCTTTGGGAAAGACATCAGCATACTCCTGCAATAGGTTAGCAACCGCAGGCGGAATATCCAAAGATGGTGCATCCTCAAGGGAAACAAGCACACGAGAGCATACAAGTGCATAGCATGGCAAAGGAGCATCTCGAATATCATCAAAATCAGCACGTGTAGCAAGTAGAACAGGAGCATTCAACTTAATTTCAGATTTATCAGAAGTGGATGGTGTTGGTGGCTGTTCTTTAACAATTTTAACAGTTCTAGCAAGATCATCTTTAATAATCTGTTTAGGTGTCATAGGATGGATAATTATTTTCTGACCCTTAAACAAGAGAGAATAATGATTCAAACGACCACGATGCAAGCTATCAATATCATATTGCCAAGGTCTACCAAGTAACAAAGAGCATGCTTCCATAGGAACAACATCACAATCAACATAATCAGAGTAAGCACCTATAGAAAAAGGAACACGCACCGATCGTGATACTTTAATTTTGCCACCATCATTAAGCCATTGAATGTAATATGGGTTTGAATGCTTAAGAGTGGGGAGCGACAACTTCTCGACCAGCATAGTACTAGCCAAATTATTGCATCTCCCGCTGTCGATGATGATGCGAATCGACCGCTCCTGCACAACACCTTTCGTATGGAACAAAGTGTGGCGCTGATTCGTTTCTGGCGAAGCGACCTGTGTACTGAGAACACTGCACAACAAGAGTTTCATACCTATCGGCGTCATCTGGGTTGACATGGACATCCGTCTGTGCTGCAAAGTCAGTGGCTAGCAGAGTATGTTGATTATTCTCAGAATCACTAGCGGAAGAGTACTCACCATCGTCACGAATGATCAAAGTGCGCGTGGTGGGACAGTCCCGAGCCATGTGACCATGTCCACTGCAATGAAAACAAGTGATATCCCGCGTACGACTTGTGGGAGGAACGGTGCCTGTAGGTGGATTAGTGTCGGCGGCTTTGGCCGCCTTATCACGAGATGTCGATTTCTCCACTCATGACTTGGCTCCCACGTTGTCCCGGCTCGACCTTGGTATTGAGGCTCAACCAAGAAACCGTCCACGACTTCATCTTGCTGTTCATGCCACCATGCGGCCCGCACTTGACCCCGCTGGCCACCGGGTCCCTCGAACGAAGCCTACTTGTCTTCTCCACACCTGGAGGCCTCACCGGCGACGACATTTCGTGCTTGTTCTTCACCTGCACCAACACTAGTCAAGCCGCAACCTGCACCTGCAATACTTAGCAAAGAATCAGTCCACCCAACGTTGTCAATCACTCATCACACAAGGAAGCGACCATCCACCGGTCCTCGAACCACACATGGTCCTCAACTCCATTGGACCCAAAATGATTATTTGGAGTGTTTTGGAGCATTTCAGAAACCTTAGGAAAATAAAATGATGCAAAACTTGTGTTTCGGGCCTGAATGCACTATTTTTTGCCACCAAAGTTACAGAGATCGTTTCGTAACCAAAGCATGCATTCTACTCCAATGGACCCAAAATCATTGATAGTGTTTTGGAGCATTTCAGAAACCTTCCGAATGAAAAAATATGCAAAGCACCCAAAATGATGATTGGCACATTTTTGGAGCATTGTGCAAACCTTCGGAATGTAAAAAGATGCGAAATTTGTGTTTCAGGCCTAAATGCACTATTTCGAGGTATCGAAGTTGCGATGCATTCATGATACTCTATTAGATCCAAGATGATATTTGGTTGTGTTTTAGACCATTTCGCTAACCATCGGACATAAAAAGATGAAAAACTCGTGTTTCAGGCCTGAATGCACTAGTTCGGGGTACGGAATTGCAAAGCATCCATTCTACTCCATTGGACCCAAAATGATGATTGACACATTTTTGGAGCATTTTGCAAACCTTCGGAATGTAAAAAGATGAGAAATTTGTGTTTCAAGCCTAAATGCACTATTTGCGGTACCGAAGTTGCAAATATGGTTTCGTAACCGAAGCATCCATTCTACTCCATTGGACCCAAGATGATTATTTGGAGTGTTTTGGAGCATTTCGGAAACTATAGAAAAGAAAAATGATGTAAAACTTGTGTTCGGGCCTGAATGCACTATTCCGAGGTATCTAAGTTGCGATGCAATCATTATACTCTATTAAACCCAAAAAGATGTTTGGTTGTGTTTTAGACCATTTCGCTAACCTTCGGACATAAAAAGATGAAAAACTTGTCTTGCGGGCCTGAATGCACTAGTTCGGGGTACGGAACTAGCGCAGCATCCATTGTACTCCATTGGACCCAAAATGATGTTTGGGGGTGTTTCAGAGCATTTCGCTAACCTTCAGCGTAAAAAAGATGTAATACATGTGTTTCGGGACCGAATGCACTATTTCGGGGTATCGAAGTTGCGAAAATGGTTTCGAAACCAAAGCATCCATTCTACTCCACTGGACCCAAAATGAGGATTGAGAGTGTTTTTCAGCATTTTCGATACCTTCGGAATGTAAAAAGATGCAAAACTTGTGTTTCGGTCCTGAATGCACTATTTGGAGTACCGAAGTTGCAAATATGGTTTCGTAACCAAAGCATCCATTCTACTCCATTGGACCCCAATGATTATTTGGAGTGTTTTGGAGCATTTCGGAATCCTTAGGAAAATAAAATGATGCAAAACTTGTGTTTCGGGCCTGAATGCACTATTTTTTGGCACCAAAGTAACCAAGATCGTTTCGTAACAAAAGCATCCATTCTACTCCAATGGACCCAAAATCATTGAGAGTGTTTTGGAGCATTTCGAAAACCTTGCGAAAGGAAAAGGATGAAAAGCACCCAAAATGATGATTGGGACATTTTTGGAGCATTTTGCAAACCTTCGGAATGTAAAAAGATGCGAAATTTGTGTTTTAGGCCTAAATGCACTATTTCGAGGTATCGAAGTTGCGATGCATTCATGATACTCTATTAGACCCAAGATGATGTTTGGTTGTGTTTTAGACCATTTCGCTAACCATCGAACATAAAAAGCTGAAAACTCGTGTTGCGGTCCTGAATGCACTAGTTTGGGGTACGGAACTTGCGAAGCATCCATTCTACACCATTGGACACAAAATGATGTTTGGGGGTGTTTCAGAGCATTTCGCTAACCTTCAGCATAAAAAAAGATGTAATACATGTGTTTCGGGACTGAATGCACTATTTCGGGGTACCGAAGTTGCGAAAATGGTTTCGTAACCAAAGCATCCATTCTACTCCACTAGACCCAAAATGGGGACTAAGAGTGTTTTCATCATTTTCGATACATTCGGAATGTAAAAAGATGCAAAACTTGTGTTTCGGGCCTGAATGCACTATTTGGGGTACCGAAGTTGCAAATATGGTTTCGTAACCAAAACATCCATTCTACTCCATTGGACCCAAAATGATTATTTGGAGTGTTTTGGAGCATTTCAGAAACCTTAGGAAAATAAAATGATGCAAAACTTGTGTTTCGGGTCTGAATGCACTATTTTTTGGCACCAAAGTTACAAAGATCGTTTCGTAACAAAAGCATCCATTCTACTCCAATGGATCCAAAATCATTGAGAGTGTTTTGGAGCATTTCAGAAACCTTCCGAATGAAAAAAGATGCAAAGCACCCAAAATGATGATTGGGATATTTTTGGAGCATTTTGCAAACCTTCGGAATGTAAAAAGATGCGAAATTTGTGTTTCAAGTCTAAATGCACTATTTCGATGTATTGAAGTTGCGATGCATTCATGATACTCTATTAGACCCAAGATGATGTTTGGTTGTGTTTTAGACCATTTCGCTAACCATCGGACATAAAAAGATGAAAAACTCATGTTTCGGGCCTGAATGCACTATTTCGGGGTATCGAAGTTGCGAAAATGGTTTTGAAACCAAAGCATCCATTCTACTCCACTGGACCTAAAATGAGGACTGAGAGTGTTTTTCAGCATTTTCGATACCTTCGGAATGTAAAAAGATGCAAAACATGTGTTTCGGCCCTGAAAGCACTATTTGTGGTACCGAAGTTGCAAATATGGTTTCGTAACCAAAGCATCCATTCTACTCCATTGGACCCAAATGATTATTTGTAGTGTTTTGCAGCATTTCGTAGACCTTAGGAAAATAAAATGATGCAATACTTGTGTTTCGGGCCCGAATGCACTATTTTTTGGCACCAAAGTTACAAAGATCGTTTCATAACTAAAGCATCCATTCTACTCCAATGGACCCAAAATAATTTAGAGTGTTTTGGAGCATTTCGGAAACCTTCAGAATAAAAAAAGATGCAAAGCACCCAAAATGATGATTGGGACATTTTTGGAGCATTTTGCAAACCTTCAGAATGTAAAAAGATGCAAGATTTGTGTTTCGGGCCTAAATGCACTATTTCAAGGTATCTAAGTTGCGATGCATTCATTATACTCTATTAGACCCTAAAAGATGTTTGGTTGTCTTTTAGACCATTTCGCTAACCTTCGGACATAAAAAGATGAAAATTTGTGTTTCGGGCCTAAATGCACTAGTTTGGGGTACGAAACTTGCGAAGCATCCATTCTACTCCATTGGACACAAAATGATGTTTGGGGGTGTTTCAGAGCATTTCACTAACTTTCAGTGTAAAAAAAGATGTAATACATGTGTTTCGGGACTGAATGCACTATTTCGGGTACCGAAGCTGCGAAAATGGTTTCGTAACCAAAGCATCCATTTTACTCCACTAGACCCAAAATGAGGATTGAGAGTGTTTTTCAGCATTTTCGATACCTTCGGAATGTAAAAAGATGCAAAACTTGTGTTTCGGACCTGAAAGCACTATTTGGGGTACCGAAGTTGCAAATATGGTCTCGTAACCAAAACATCCATTCTACTCCATTGGACCCAAAATGATTATTTGGAGTGTGTTGGAGCATTTCAGAAACCTTAGGAAAATAAAATGATGCAAAACTTGTGTTTAGGGTCTGAATGCACTATTTTTTGGCACCAAAGTTACAAAGATCATTTCGTGACAAAAGCATCCATTCTACTCCAATGGATCCAAAATTATTGAGAGTGTTTTGGAGCATTTCAGAAACTTTCAGAATGAAAAAAGATGCAAAGCACCCAAAATGATGATTTGGATATTTTTGGAGCATTGTGCAAATCATCGGAATGTAAAAAGATGTGAAATTTGTGTGTCAAGCCTAAATGCACTATTTCGAGGTATCGAAGTTGCGATGCATTCATGATACTCTATTAGACCCAAGATGATGTTTGGTTTTGTTTTAGACCATTTCGCTAACCATCGGACATAAAAAGATGAAAAACTCGTGTTTAGGTCCTGAATGCACTATTTCGGGGTATCGAAGTTGCGAAAATAGTTTCGTAACCAAAGCATCCATTCTACTCCACTGGACCTAAAATGAGGACTGAGAGTGTTTTTCAGCATTTTCGATACCTTCGGAATGTAAAAAGGTGCAAAACATGTGTTTTGGCCCTGAATGCACTATTTGGGGTACCGAAGTTGCAAATATGGTTTCGTAACCAAAGCATCCATTCTACTCCATTGGACCCAAATGATTATTTGGAGTGTTTTGGAGCATTTCGTAAACCTTAGGAAAATAAAATGATGCAATACTTGTGTTTCGGTCCTGAATGCACTATTTTTTGGCACCAAAGTTACAAAGATCGTTTCGTAACAAAAGCATCCATTCTACTCCAATGGACCTAAAATAATTTAGAGTGTTTTGGAGCATTTCGGAAACCTTCAGAATGAAAAAAGATGCAAAGCACCCAAAATGATGATTGGAACATTTTTGGAGCATTTTGCAAACCTTCAGAATGTAAAAAGATGCAAGATTTGTGTTTCGGGCCTAAATACAATATTTCAAGGTATCTAAGTTGCGATGCATTCATTATACTCTATTAGACCCTAAAAGATGTTTGGTTGTCTTTTAGACCATTTCGCTAACCTTCGGACATAAAAAGATGAAAATTTGTGTTTCGGGCCTAAATGCACTAGTTCGGGGTACGGAACTTGCGAAGCATCCATTCTACTCCATTGGACCCAAAATGATGTTTGGGGGTGTTTCAAAGCATTTCGCTAACTTTCAGCGTAAAAAAAGATGTAATACATGTGTTTCGGGACTGAATGCACTATTTCGGGGTACCGAAGTTGCGAAAATGGTTTCGTAACCAAAGCATCCATTCAACTCCACTAGACCCAAAATGAGGATTGAGAGTGTTTTTCAGCATTTTCGATACCTTCGGAATGTAAAAAGATGCAAAACTTGTGTTTCGGGCCTGAATGCACTATTTGGGGTACCGAAGTTGCAAATATGGTTTCGTAACCAAAACATCCATTCTACTCCATTGCACCCAAATGATTATTTGGAGTGTTTTTGAGCATTTCAGAAACCTTAGGAAAATAAAATGATGCAAAACTTGTGTTTCGGGTCTGAATGCACTATTTTTTGGCACCAAAGTTACAAAGATCATTTCGTGAAAAAAGCATCCATTCTACTCCAATGGATCCAAAATCATTGAGAGTGTTTTGGAGCATTTCAGAAACCTTCCGAATGAAAAAAGATGTAAAGCACCCAAAATGATGATTTGGATATTTTTGGAGCATTGTGCAAATCATCGGAATGTAAAAAGATGTGAAATTTGTGTGTCAAGCCTAAATGCACTATTTCGAGGTATCGAAGTTGCGATGCATTCATGATACTCTATTAGACCCAAGATGATGTTTGGTTTTGTTTTAGACCATTTCGCTAACCATCGGACATAAAAAGATGAAAAACTCGTGTTTCGGGCCTGAATGCACTATTTCGGGGTATCGATGTTGCGAAAATGGTTTCGAAACCAAAGCATCCATTCTACTCCACTGGACCTAAAATGAGGACTGAGAGTGTTTTTAAGCATTTTCGATACCTTCGGAATGTAAAAAGATGCAAAACATGTGTTTCTGCCCTGAATGCACTATTTCAGGTACCGAAGTTGCAAATATGGTTTCGTAACCAAAACATCCATTCTACTCCATTGGACCCAAAATGATTATTTGGAGTGTGTTGGAGCATTTCAGAAACCTTAGGAAAATAAAATGATGCAAAACTTGTGTTTCGGGCCTGAATGCACTATTTTTTGCACCAAAGTTACCAAGATCGTTTCGTACCAAAAGCATCCATTCTACTCCAATGGATCCAAAATCATTGAGAGTGTTTTGGAGCATTTCAGAAACCTTCCGAATGAAAAAAGATGCAAAGCACCCAAAATGATGATTGGGATATTTTTGGAGCATTTTGCAAACCTTCGGAATGTAAAAAGATGCGAAATTTGTGTTTCAAGCCTAAATGCACTATTTCGAGGTATCGAAGTTGCGATGCATTCATGATACTCTATTAGACCCAAGATGATGTTTGGTTGTGTTTTAGACCATTTCACTAACCAACGGACATAAAAAGATGAAAAACTCGTGTTTCGGGCCTAAATGCACTAGTTCGGGGTACGGAACTTGCGAAGCATCCATTCTACTCCATTGGACCCAAAATGATGTTTGGGGGTGTTTCAGAGCATTTTGCTAACCTTCAGCATAAAAAAAGATGTAATACATGTGTTTCGGGACTGAATGCACTATTTCGGGGTACCGAAGTTGCGAAAATGGTTTCATAACCAAAGCACCCATTCTACCCCGCTGGACCCAAAATGAGGATTGAGAGTATTTTTTAGCATTTTCGATACCTTCGGAATGTAAAAAAGTTGCAAAATTTGTGTTTCGGGCCTGAATGCACTATTTGGGGCCCGAAGTTTCAAATATGGTTTCGTAACCAAAGCATCCATTCTACTCCATTGGACCCAAATGATTATTTGGAGTGTTTTGGAGCATTTCGGAAACCTTGGGAAAATAAGATGATGCAAAACTTGTGTTTCGGGCCTGAATGCACTATTTTTTGGCACCAAAGTTACAAAGATCGTTTCGTAACAAAAGCATCCATTCTACTCCAATGGACCCAAAATCATTGAGAGTGTTTTGGAGCATTTCGGAAACCTTCAGAATGAAAAAAGATGCAAAGCACCCAAAATGATGATTGGGACATTTTTGGAGCATTTTGCAAACCTTCGGAATGTAAAAAGATGCAAGATTTGTGTTTCGGGCCTAAATGCACTATTTCGAGGTATCTAAGTTGCGATGCATTCATTATACTCTATTAGACCCTAAAAGATGTTTGGTTGTTTTTTAGACCATTTCGCTAACCTTCGGACATAAAAAGATGAAAAACTCATGTTTCGGGCCTGAATGCACTAGTTCGGGGTATAGAACTTGCGAAGCATCCATTCTACTCCATTGGACCCAAAATGATGTTTGGGGGTGTTTCAGAGCATTTCGCTAACCTTCAGCATAAAAAAGATGTAATACATGTGTTTCGGGACTGAATGCACTATTTCGGGGTACCGAAGTTGCGAAAATGGTTTCGTAACCAAAGCATCCATTCTACTCCACTGGACCCAAAATGAGGATTGAGAGTGTTTTTCAGCATTTTCGATACCTTCGGAATGTAAAAAGATGCAAAACTTGTGTTTCGGGCCTGAATGCACTATTTTGGGTACCGAAGTTGCAAATATGGTTTCGTAACCAAAACATCCATTCTACTCCATTGGACCCAAAATGATTATTTGGAGTGTTTTGGAGCATTTCAAAAACTCTAAAAAATAAAATGATGCAAAACTTGTGTTTCGGGTCTGAATGCACTATTTTTTGGCACCAAAGTTACAAAGATCGTTTCGTAACAAAAGCATCCATTCTACTCCAATGGATCCAAAATCATTGAGAGTGTTTTGGAGCATTTCAGAAACCTTCCGAATGAAAAAAGATGCAAAGCACCCAAAATGATGATTGGGATATTTTTGGAGCATTTTGCAAACCTTCGGAATGTAAAAAGATGCGAAATTTGTGTTTCAAGTCTAAATGCACTATTTCGAGGTATCAACGTTGCGATGCATTCATGATACTCTATTAGACCAAAGATGATGTTTGGTTGTGTTTTAGACTATTTCGCTAACCAACGGACATAAAAAGATGAAAAACTCGTGTTTCGGGCCTGAATGCACTATTTCGGGGTATCGAAGTTGCGAAAATGGTTTTGAAACCAAAGCATCCATTCTACTCCGCTGGACCTAAAGTGAGGACTGAGAGTGTTTTTCAGCATTTTCGATACCTTCGGAATGTAAAAAGATGCAAAACATGTGTTTCGGCCCTGAATGCACTATTTGGGGTACCGAAGTTGCAAATATGGTTTCGTAACCAAAGCATCCATTCTACTCCATTGGACCCAAATGATTATTTGGAGTGTTTTGGAGCATTTCGTAAACCTTAGGAAAATAAAATGATGCAATACTTGTGTTTCGGGCCTGAATGCACTATTTTTTGGCACCAAAGTTACAAAGATCGTTTCGTAACAAAAGCATCCATTCTACTCCAAAGGACCCAAAATCATTTAGAGTGTTTTGGAGCATTTCGGAAACCTTCAGAATAAAAAAGATGCAAAGCACCCAAAATGATGATTGGGATATTTTTGGAGCATTTTGCAAACCTTCGGAATGTAAAAAGATGCAAAATTTGTGTTTCGGGCCTAAATGCACTATTTCGAGGTATCTAAGTTGCGATGCATGCATTATACTCTATTAGAACCTAAAAGATGTTTGGTTGTGTTTTAGACCATTTCGCTAACCTTAGGACATAAAAAGATGAAAAACTTGTGTTTCGGGCCTAAATGCACTAGTTTGGGGTACGGAACTTGCGAAGCATCCATTCTACTCCATTGGACCCAAAATGATGCTTGGGGGTGTTTCAAGGCATTTCGCTAACTTTCGGCGTAAAAAAAGATGTAATACACGTGTTTCGGGACTGGATGCACTATTTCGGGGTACCAAAGTTGCGAAAATGGTTTCGTAACCAAAGCATCCATTCTACTCCACTGGACCCAAAATGAGGATTGAGAGTGTTTTCAGCATTTTCGATACCTTCGGAATGTAAAAAGATGCAAAACTTGTGTTTCGGGCCTGAATGCACTATTTGGGGTACCGAAGTTGCAAATATGGTTTCATAACCAAAGCATCCATTCTACTCCATTGAACCCAAATGATGATTTGGAGTGTTTTGGAGCATTTCAGAAACCTTAGGAAAATAAAATGACGCAAAACTTGTGTTTCGGGTCTTTTTTGGCACCAAAGTTACAAAGATCGTTTCGTGACAAAAGCATCCATTCTACTCCAACGGATCCAAAATTATTGAGAGTGTTTTGGAGCATTTCAGAAACATTCAGAATGAAAAAAGATGCAAAGCACCCAAAATGATGATTGGGATATTTTTGGAGCATTTTGCAAATGTTCGGAATGTAAAAAGATGCGAAATTTGTGTGTCAATCCTAAATGCACTATTTCGAGGTATCGAAGTTGCGATGCATTCATGATACTCCATTGGACCCAAAATGATGTTTGAGGGTGTTTCAGATCATTTCACTAACCTTCAGCATAACAAAAGATGTAATACTTGTGCTTCGAGCTTGAATGCACTATTTGGGGTACCGAAGTTGCGAAAATAGTTTCGTAACCAAAGCATCCATTCCATTCCACTAGACCCAAAATGAGGATTGAGAGTGTTTTTCAGCATTTTCGATACCTTCGGAATGTAAAAAGATGCAAAACTTGTGTTTCGGGCCTGAATGCACTATTTTGGGTGCCGAAGTTGCAAATATGGTTTCATAACAAAAGCATCCTTTCTACTCCATTTGACCCAAAATGATTATTTGTAGTGTTTTGGAGCATTTCAGAAACCTTAGGAAAATAAAATGATGCAAAACTTGTGTTTCGGGCCTGAATGCACTATTTTTTTGCACCAAAGTTACAAAGATCGTTTCGTAACAAAAGCATCCATTCTACTCCAATGGACCCAAAATCATTGAGAGTGTTTTGGAGCATTTCGGAAACCTTCAGAATGAAAAAAGATGCAAAGCACCAAAATTATGATTGGGATATTTTTGAAGCATTTTGCGAACCTTCGGAATGGAAAAAGATGCAAAATTTGTGTTTCGAGCCTAAATGCACTATTTCGAGGTATCGAAGTTGCGATGCATTCATTATACTCTATTAGACCCAAAAAGATGTTTGGCTGTGTTTTAGACCATTTCGCTAACCTTCGGGCATAATAAGATGATAAACTTGTGTTTCGGGCCCTGGGCATTCCCAACATTAGCTTCCTTCAACACCGTCCAAATTCTACAAGCCAAGTTCTCCGTGTGCACCTGATCGAGTTCAGGCTGACACAAAGCACGAAACAAGTAGTCGACCGCCTTGTTGTTGGCGTCGAACATGTCCCTCGATCCTGGAGCGAGGAAGTTCATCGGCTGGACATAGCCTGTGTCCACCGTGACATCCCATAGGACCTGACCCTTTCCGCGGAGGAAAGCTGCCATCCGCTTACTCCACATCTGGTAGTTCTTGCCATCGAAGTTTGGAGGACCCGAACCCCGTTCCTGGTACGCCATCCTTGGATCTTAGACTGGTTAGAGACAAACAAGACCCGAACCGGCTTTGATTCCACTTGAAGGACCGATACGGCGAACCAGATTGGGGGAGTGAAAGGGAGCCGATAAAAATTCTTCCCGAAGAAGATGGAGACTCCAACAAGACGAACATGGCTTCCAACACACGTCTCCGACTCACTACCCAAGTTGGCCAAGTCCACGCAGCCACTGAAGTGCTACTGGACCTAGGAACCAACAAACAACCTTCTAAGCCAAAACACACCAACACACACAGCGGAAACTTGCACGGCTTGCTGCCTGTGCTGCACCGGCCGGGACCGGTGACACCGGTTAGACCGGTGGGCCGAGCCGGTTAGGCTGGTGGCTACAGCAGCCGCACAGCAAGCGTTCCAAAAAGGCTCAGTGACTTCTCTAGGCCCTAGAACAACAACACCCCCAAAACACAACCTGCACGGAAGGAAAAACCTACTCAAAACCTAACAAACCAACTCCAAACAAACCAAGAACTGACTAGCAGCACCAAGACCGAAAGACACACGAGTCAAGCAGTTCACACGAGGCAAATCCCACAAGTGACTCGCACCGGTCAGACCGGTAAAGAGCACTGGTCAGACCGGTGTAGCCTGGGCAACTCGGGATGAACAGCACCCGCGGGTCAACTCCTCCAAATCCAAACTTTGATCTCCCGAATCGCTCCACAGACTTGAACAAGACTTTGGGGATAATAGGAACACCTCATGAGGAGTCTATAGCAACGATTTTGTCCACCAAAACTTGCCAAATCAAGAGGAATCGAAGAAATGCCGCCATGAACTCCTCTAACCCTAGAACACCGAAAACCCCAAAATCGAGCCCCTTAACTCACAGATTTGGGAGGGGAATCAAAGGCAAAAGAACCACGAAGGGTTCACATGAACTTCCCCCATCAAATCCTCAAGTGCAAGGTCCCGAAAACACACCGAGAAAACCACCAAGAGAGGGCTCCGAAAATCACCACCAAGAACAACCAGGAACAACACAACAAAGCCTTGAGGAACCACGCCGAATCATCTATACATACCAAGAAGGTTCATACAAGGTCTAGCTTGCCACCCGATCATCCAACCATCTCACAAAATCTCACCATGAAGCTCTCAAGCTAGTCCTATGAAAATCTGAAGAAAATAGAAAGGGAAAATAGGAAAGCAAATGAACTATGGTTCCAAGAGATTGGCTGCCATCCTCTCACCTCATGGGTTATATGGAGGCAACCGAATGTCTAAAATACCCTTACTTAATAACTAGGGATACAAGCCCCTCAAGGGCGGTTTTGGAAGTCTTCAGATTTTCTTCATCGGACGGATGCCCGGCGACCGCACCCTGCTCAGCCTCGACGCAAGCCATGCGATCCTGACGCGTGCCCTCCGCTTCGAAGATTTCGGACTAAGGTAGGCACCAACAAAGAGCAACTAGTACAACACAAAGAAAACAAATGATTCAGCCCCCAATTTTTTTCCTCTTCTTGTCTTTTTTCCTCTATTTTTCTTTCTTCTTTTCACACAAATGCTGCAGCAAGATCAAACTCTTTTCTCTTCTATTTTCTTCTTTTTTTCTATTTCTTTCTTTCACTTTTTTTACTCCTTTACTACCAAAAATCAACACAAAAAGATTTGCAACACAGATTATAGATCACCAATCTCCAAGACAACGGCAGGCTAGATCCATTGGAAAGAGATAAAGACAAGCTTTCCAGATTGTATTTAAACACTTGAATAGGACTTAAGATGTATATGTGGTGGCAAAAACGCCACAACAATGTATATGATGGTAATGTATCTCGTGGTGACCAAATGTGATAGAACTCAAAACTCTAAATGATAGACACTAAGACCAGCAACTCGACACAAACCGATGCAACCGAAAACTCAACAAGCCCTAACTAAGTAGTACTAGAAAGGCTCAAAAAGTGTATAGGATTGCAGGTAAACTGATCTACTATTTTTTTGGCTTTCCTGGATTATATGAAAAATAAAAACAGCAATGGATTGATAGTCTCTCACCGATAAACCTCACTCTTATACCAATAGATGAGAACCCACTGGGGTTTGTGGTTGATCTTTCGATGAGAGGTGCGGGGGATAACTCAATTGAAGAAGACGATGTTCACAACCCGACTACAACCGTTCCAAGGATGCGCCTTAGCAACTGATACACCACCTCCTATGGCCGCTGCAATCTTGTGGAGTGCGTCAACCGCCACTAGGGCACCCGTTCCTGCAACCAATCGAAGAACAAGCAAGAACAAGTATAACAAGCAACTCAATTGAAAATATGGAGATGGAAACCAATCTGATATCTCAAAGTTGGGGTTTTGAATCAGGTAGAATGGGTGATCTAGCCAACACATGCGTCTAGAAGGAAGTAGCAATGGCTAAGCTTACAACAAAGCAAAGCCCCCTCTATTTTTGGCGGCTATGGGGGTATATGAGAGCCACTAGTAGGGAGAGAGGCTTTAGTCACGATTGGTAAGGGGTATAGGTCTCTCAAGTCCAATCGGGACTAATGATGAGAGACAAAAGCCCCTCGGCCTTAGTCCCGGGTGAACCAACCTGGACTAAAGGAGGGCTCGCCAGCGCCTGCGCACACCCCCTTTAGTCTTGGTTGGTAATACCAACCGTGACTAAAGGGTCTCGTCACTTTTTTTTGCTATTTTCGATTTGACAGTATATTCTAATTGTTGTCTAACCCGTATATGTACGTATACGTATTTGCACTTGTATATATGTATACCTGTCTATATATACCATATAAACACTTAGACTTATATATAAACTTATATATCTACATAAACTTAGAAATATACACATCAAAATAGATAGTATTTATACATCAAAATATTGTTCACTTCAAATTTCTAGTCTCTATTGGATTTTTTAGATCGATCATAATGATGTATTCTTGGTGGATTAACCACCTCCTCCAAGAGGAATCCCAAGAGACATTCTTAAATCACCGAAATACAATCCTTTCGAATGACCTCTTCCTTAACCATATCCATTTGTAATGTGCAAATATGTTAATATACTACACCCAACAATTAAATATGGAAGTGGTTAGGACATGATGTATTACTAATAGGTTTATTTAGTTAACTTACATTATAATTTCCAGAGTTTGCACTTACCAAACATCGTATCTGCTCAGAGACATAGTATCCACATAAATTATTTCCTTGTTCCTGTCTCAAACACTTAATTGGATAGGTGAAAATGTTATGAAATATAAGTGTGATAAAATTAAATTTTTCTCAATCTGAAGTTGTTATTTAGATTACGTACCGGATAATCAGTATAGAATGTAATTGTTGGGTCAAAATTCACCTTCTTTCTCTGCAATGATTTTTCCCAAGCTCTGAGGAAATTAATGAAAGATAATGTGTTAGTAAAAGCAATATATATATATATATATTGCATTAAAAAGAACGTCTTAGATAGAATTATTACTCTTGAAACATATTTTGAAGGTCTTGGTAACTTGCGGGGTTTTTTGTCAATGAATCCCACACCATGACTCTACTATTGTCGACTTGAATGATCATAGGAATCAAGTGGAAACTGTATACGTATGATCATAATACTCATACAAATTAGAACTAAACAGAATTAGCAAGGACAATTAGATGGCAATCGCACATACTTGCAGCTGTAAGGTAGTAGTATGAGATCCTTGTCTTGAAACTTAGACAAGGTCCTATAGATTGTTGCGATTGTTGTGTGCGGTTGATGCTTGACCTCAAACTCGTTGACCTTTGATGGGTCCATGAAACCAATTTTGTTGGCAATATTTTTTGCATCTTTTGTTTTTGCAGGCTACTAAAAATGAAATACAAAGTTAATTAGTAGATCCACATACGTAATAAATTTATTAATAAACATATAAAACACCACTTACAGACACCAAGCGACGATAAGATCAGTATTCAGGGCGTCTAGATGGTAAACTTCATAAATCTCTTTGAAATCCAGCCTAGATCAGTATTCAGGGCGTCTAGATGGTAAACTTCATAAATCTCTTTGAAATCCAGCCTAGATCAGTATTCAGGGCGTCTAGATGGTAAACTTCATAAATCTCTTTGAATTCTAGACAAACCACCTTGTTGCCTTCAGTGGAAAAATCTTCCCATCTAGCAAGTATACCTATGGTATCTAAACCTTTCGCTGAATGCCACATGTACCACTCATGAAATTTGTACATCTCAGGTGAGAGCTTAAGTACCAGTTCTAGCCGGATAAGAGGTTTTCCTAGCTGAAAGGGCCATCTATACTCGAAACTTGGATCCCGGGGTCGTTCTTCATGGCCAAGTGCAACACTTATAGGCATCCCTATTTGTTCCATGAAATCAAAGATCTGCACTACTTGTTGTGTAGACATTTTTGCTAGAGCTCGTTCATGTGCATTAAGGTCGGAGGAAACGTAAGTCTATTTTCTCATCGATGCATCTGTTTTCTGCTCTAGCTTCTTCGCATGAGTATCTTCTTTAGACGACGCCGACGCTAGTATGGGCATTTGTTTCTTGTTGTTTTACTCATTAGTTTGAAAACCCCAAGTTTGGTCAGATCTACTCTTTTGGTCTTCTCGAGCTCCCTCCGTTGCTGTTTTGTATTCAGATTGTTGAAAAGTTCATGCACATGTTGGGCACCAATCATCATTTTTCCTTCTTCTATCGTCTCCCATGATAGCTTCCTTGTGCTGATGGGCTCAACCATTTTCTTTATCAATGGTGGTTTTCTTAGCTTTGGTCGTTGCACTGGGTTGGAAGACAATGCTCCGGTAGTTTTTTCGTCTGTGCTTTCGTGTCTAGGTGGTTTTTTCTGTAGTGATTTCTTCTGCGATGGTTTCGCGGTTTTTTCTAATGTGCTTTAGTGGTTGGGTGGTTTTTTCTGCTTTTGATGGCGCTTGCTTTGCCGCCATTATTTTTTATTTTTTGGAGGAGATTTGGGAATGATGTCAATATCATGGCTGGAGCTCGCACCTCCGGAATTGAATAATGATTCTTGTGCAGACAGTGAGCGAGGTGATATTGAAGGTCGTGAGGACGGCCTCGGAGATGACGATGGTCGCGGATGCGGGGGATCTGTAGGAGGGATTGATCATAAGGACCTTGTGTGGTTCGAGGACCGGTGGATGGTTGCTTCCTGGTGTGATGAGTGATTGACAACATTGTGTGGACTGATTCTTGGCTAAGTATTGCAGGTGCAGCTTGCGGCTTGACTGGTGTTGGTGCAGGTGAAGAATAAGCGCGAAAGGTCGTTGCCGATGAGACCTCTAGGTGTGGAGAAGACAAGTAGGCTTAGTTCGAGGGACCCGGTGGCTAGCGGGGTCAACTGCGGGCTGCATGGTGGCAAGAACAGCAAGATGAAGGCATGGACGGTTTCTTGGTTGAGCCTCAAAACCAAGGTCGAGTTGGGACTACGTGGGAGTCGAGTCATGAGTGGTGATTTGCGGAGGCTACACTGAGTTCGCGGGGTTTCTCATGGTTGACCAGAAAACCACTGGGTTCCTTGGTTGATCCACAAAGCCAAGACCGAAGAACCAAAGTTGGAGGTGCAGCAGCTCCAGGCCGGTCTGACCAGTGGGTCCCGGTCTGACCGATGTGCGTCGACTTAGTCTGGAAACTTCGAAGCGGAGGACACACGTCGGGATCGCAAGGCTTGCATCGAGGCTAAGCAAGTTTGCGGTCGCTGGGCATCCGTCCGATGGAGTGAAGATAAAGATTTCTGAATTCTCCCTTGAGGGGCATGTATCCTAGATAGGTAGTAAGGGTATTTTAGACTTTTGGTTGCCTCCATATAGCCCAAGTGTTTAGAGGATGGCAGCCATCTCTTGGAACCCTAGCTCATTTTGTTTTCCTATTTTCCTTAGGATTTCCATAGGACTAGCTTGAGAGCTTCATGGTGAGATTTTGTGAGAGGTAAGGATGATCGGGCGGCAAGCTAGACCTTCTATGAACCTCCTTGGTATGTATAGATGATTCAGCGTGGTTCCTCAAGGCTTGGATGTGTCTTTCTCATTTGTCCTTTTTGGTGATTTTCAGAGCCCTCTCTTGGCGATTTTGTTGGAGCGATTTCGAGGACTTTCTCTTTGGGATTTGGTGGGGGATGTATGCTTGAACGCTTCGTGGTTCTTTTCCCTTTAGGGCTTGTTTGGGAACTAGTGGAATGAATGGGAATAAAGGGTATTGGGGTGGAGGAATTTCCATTATAAGTCAAAATTTCTCAAAATCCCCTTCAATCCTCTTCCATCCACTTGATTCCTTAATTCCCCTCCCAAATCTGTGAGCAAAAAGGCTCGATTTTGGGGTTTTTTGGCTCTAGGGTTAGAGGCGTTCTTGGTGGGATTTCTCGATTCCTCTCAATTTTGCGAGTTTTGGTGGACCAAATCTTGGCTATGGAGTGCCCATGAGTACACCACGAGTACATCTACACCAGCAGCACCTTCTCCTACTCCAGCACCGACAACACCGTCTTCGGCACCTCCTTCTGGGCCAATTACTCGAGCCCATGCAAGAGAGTTCAACTTTGTCATGATGCTGAAGAATGAAGGCCCGAAAGACTGAAGGATGGCCCAACAGGCGGTCTTGTGCGTGGGTGCCTAGAGCCTAGGACTAGCCCAAGATGGTGCCTAGGGTTGCACCCCCGCACCCACGACGATAGGGGCGGCGCCCCCTTTGCTGGCCGCCCCTCCCCTAGGGGCTGCGCGCCTTTTATTAGTCAAAGTCTTGTATCTTTTACAGCTTGAGTTTTGTTTTGCATCTAGCTTTAGCTACATCAGAACACGCACAAATACCTATTATCCTCTGTGATTCATAACTCCACCTTTGAGTGATATTAAGATTGCTCGCCTCAGATTCTTGTTCGTTTTTTGACTGCGCACAGGAATTTATCTTCTTGATCAGGCTGATCTTGCGCCAGCAAGGTCGGTAACCATCAGGAGTTGGTTCAGCGATTGCATTGGCGCTTTGAGTCTCGCTCGTCGTAGTCGGATCGTGAGGGTCGCCTCCCACCAGATCGAAGTTATCTCCACTCACCGAAAGATCGGGCACTTCGACTCTATCAAGTGGTATAAGAGCTAGACCCTTTTTAAGAAGGGGAGAATGATGAGGATATCCGCCACTATTACCCATTGGCAAAGACACAATATGGGTTGTGGCCCAATTTTTGTCGAGCCGTGACCGTGTGAGCCTCATTATCCCACCTTGCTTAGCTTGGGAGGAGGAAGTCAGCTTAAAAGGGAGAGCCACCCTTCCCCTATCAGACTAGTCGTATGGGGCGATTGGGCCTTTCCCCGAGAGGGCCCACCAGAGTTACGGTTCAGCGATTGCATTGGCGCTTTGGGTTTGCCCGTCGTAGTCAGATCGTGAGGGTCATCTAACCTGGTGTGTGATGCTAAACTATGCAATCGGTGCATCATGTTTTCCATAATCCTATCCTTTCCTGGGCCGGACTCATCATCAGTGGAGCGATTCGGGAGATTGGGAGTTGGATTTGGAGGAGTTGACCCGCGGGTGTTGTTCATCCCCGAGCGGCCCAGCCTGACCGGTCTGACCGGTGCTGCTCACCGGTCTGACTTGTGCAAGGCCTTGTGGGTTTTGCCTCGGGTGAACGTTCTCGTGAGTTCTCTATTGTCCCATGTTGCTGCTGTTTTGAGTTCGGGTCGTTTTGGAGCTTGGAAAGTTGGTTTGGGTTTTTGGGGCTTCCCGGCTTAGACCGGTTTAACCGGCGTGCTATACCTGCCTGACCAGTGTAGGAGCCTTCTGTGGAAGTTCTCAGAAACTGGTGGTGAGTCCTAGCAGGGACCGGTCTGACCGGTGCTGCTCACCGGTCTGACCGGTGTAGATCAGTGTGCTCGAGTTGCAAGTTCCGTTGCGTTCTCGAGTCCTTGTAGGTGGTTGTTGGTTCCTAGGACCAGAGCACTCCAGTGACTGTGTGGTCTTGTCCAACTTTGGTAATTCAGTCGGAGATGTGTTTTGGAAGTCGTGTTCGTCTTGTTGGAGTTCTCATCTCCTTCAAGAAGAATTTTTTATTGGCTCTCATTCACTCCCCTCCCCCTCTCTGGTTCGCCTAATCGGTCCTTCATTTGGTATCAGAGCTGGTTCGGGTCTTCATTGACTCTAGCCAATCTAAGATCCAAAGATGGCATACCAAGAACGGGGTTTCGGTCCTCCGCACTTCGATGGGAAGAACTACCAGATGTAGCAGAAGCGGATGACCGTGTTCTTCCACGGAAAGGGTCAGATCCTTTGGGACGTTATGGTTAACACAGCTTATGTTCATCCGATTAACTTCCTTGCTCCATGATTGAGGGACATGTTCAATGCCAACAACAAGGCAGTCCACTACCTGTACCGTTCTCTGTGTCAATCCGAATTCGATCGGGTTCAATCAAATGATTTGGTGTGCAGGATCTGGTTGGAGCGACAGAATGGTCATGCTAGGAATGCGGATGTTCCGACACAGTTGTATGCGACTTGCCGAAGAGAGTACAAGAATTTCACTCATCTCACCGGTGAGTCTATATATGCCTTGCTCCAGCGATTCACAGTGGTTGTGAACAACATGAGGGCCAACGTCGACGTCCTCCCGTACGATGATCATGATAGAGCAGTGAAGCTCTTGCACGCGCTGGATCATAACGTGTGGGGTGGAAAGGTTGAGGCCATTTTGAGTCTGAGAAGTACACCACTCTGACGGTAAATGAGCTGTTCTCGAAGCTCAAGTCTGCTGAGGTCGATCGTGGTTTGACAGCCCGTCTTGAGAGCCCGACTGACTCCCATAGTCTCGCTCTCGTCGGTGGAAGAGTGGCTAAGTCTAACGCTAACACATCTTCCAGGATGTACTCTCTATCCTCTTTGATGTCTTTGCCAGATGAGGAGTTCAATGTACTTGGAGCGGATGAGCTGGCGTTGCTGACCGGGCAGTTTGAGAGGCTGCACGAGAACTGGGTGAACACAATGAGGACAACACGGACGTGCTTTCATTGCGGCAAGCCGGGACACTTCATCGCCGATTGCCCGAAGAAGAAGGACGGCTATAAGGACGGCTACAAGCACCGGTCGAGCAAGGATGGCAAGTACAGATCGAGGCGCTATCACAAGCACAAGAACAAGCACAAGGATGAGCGAAGGTCGAGGAAGGACGGTCGAGCCAGGAAGGCCCGAGCAATGGTTAGAGCGAGCGACGTCGACTCCAGCTCCGCCTACTCTTCCTAGAGCTTGAGTAGCAGCGAAGATGAAGGTGATCGGCGCAAGAACAAGAAGGCGTTCAAGATCTTGAGCGGGTTGAGCTACTCCGCGTGAGATGGCTTCTGCGGCATGGCTCATAGCTCCGGCAGCAAGAAGAGTCACCAAAGTGACTTGAACTCCGACTCCAAGGACGAGGTACGTGACGAGCTTCCCTTATTGCATGAGGAGAATGAGCGCCTTGGTCAGTTGATTGATAACCGTGATGATATGCTTAGAGAGGCCAAGAAGATGAGGAAAGAGTTTAGGTTCTCACTAGAAGATGCTAGTAACTGTGTGGCTGAGCTAGAAACCTAAAACCTAGATGCTAATCTTGAAATTGATTTGCTTAAGGCTTCATCTGTGGTTTCTGATGATGTTGATTGTGTTGATTGCTCTGTGTACCTAGCTGATCTTACTAGTCTCAAGGATAAGCATGCTTCTATCTGTGATGAACTAGATGTGCCTAGGGTTGAAGTTGCTGAGCTTAAGTCTAGACCTGCTTTGCTAGGTGCTTGCACTTCTTGCCATGTTTTACATGGAATGATTGATGAGATGCATGCTTACACTGTTTCACTTGAGGCTAAGTTGAAAGAGCCTATCCCTACTTCTTGTTCTACTTGTGAAGTGCATGCTTTGAAAAATCTGGAACTTGCACACTATGTAAATTGCTTGCAGGATGAGAATAATGAGTGGAAAAATGATGGGTTGGTTGTCGGGGCATGAACTGTCGGTGTTTTAACCCGGCAACCTACCAAGGGCTTACCCGAGGTAGATGATTGTGGTGGGGATTGCCAAACCTGGAACTCAAAGGTGCGCGCAAGGACACGGGACACAAGATTTATACAGGTTCGGACCGCCAAGGTGGCGAACCCTACATCCTATTTAGGGGGATCAAGTATGGCGCCCTGTGCTTGGTGTTGGGTTGAGTTGTCCGGCTAGGTACATGGCCCTCCTTTATATAATCCATGGGGCAGGTTCCTAGTCGGTTACAAGACAGGAGTCATAGTAGGATTACACAGAACGAGTCCTAGTAGGATTACATGGGAATTCTAGGAGTCTGTCTTCTTCCTTCCTTGCATGAGTACCTGGGGTCTATGCTCGACAAGGCCCCGAGCACTTTGTAGTCGAGAGTAGTAGTTCGAGTAGTCTTGAAACCTCTCCGAGTAGTTCTTGAGCGTCCTTGAGTACTGCTTCGAGAAGTCTTCAATAGTACTTGAACTGCCACAAGGATGGAAGGTGGTCCAGCTCATCAGTCTTGAAGTCGATATTATATGGAAATGCGGTTGCAAAATCGCACTCCATATGGAGTAGCCCTCGAGCCTTAGGTTGAGTTGTGGACTCTTGCTGAGGGTCAATTTTGATTCTGCTTCCGTCTTGAAATAATCAACTGATGGGTGTAGCCTAGTAGCCCCCAAGCCTTGGAACGATAAAAGAATCAATCCAAGGGTCTTCAGTGTTTGCGGAAGTCATCATCTGAGTACTCTTGTAGCGTTCAGCCCCCAAGGTCGTCACCAGGTGAGCCGTAGGAGCCACATCAACTAGTTGTGTGTGCGGAGCCCCCGAGCTTGAGAGCGAGCGAAGCATGCTGAAGTTATCCTCAAGTAGTATTTTGAGTGCAACCCCTGAGCTAGAGAGATTCCGAGTAGTAATTTGGCGTGGAGCCGTTGAGCTTGAGAAGTAGCCATGTCATTAATGCGGACATTAGATGCGACCGAAGTCGACTTTAGATGCCAGCAAGGAAGACTTTAGAATGTGACTTGAAAAGCGAAGTCAACTTTGTGCCGCGCGGGCGGACTTTGAGTTGCGACTTGAAAACCGAAGTCGACTTTAGTTGCCGCACAGAGCGGACTTTGGAACGCGACTTGAAAACTGAAGTCGACTTTTGATTGCCACGTAGAGCGAACTTTAAGATGCGACTAAAGAAGTCAACTTTAGATTGCCACGCGGAGCGAACTTTACATGTGACTACAGTAGTCGACTTTATGCCATGCAGGGTGGACTTAAGATGAAAAAAACAAAATGCACTTTCCGAAAAGCCAAAGCGAAAAAACAGAGAAAACGATTAGTTTTGCCGCCGGAGCTGGATTAAGATTGCGACCATTGAAGTTGACTTGTGCCACCAGAGTGGGCTTGAGTACCTGAGCCATGGATTTCAGACCCAAAGTACGGTTGCCGCAGGAGCGAGCTTGAAGGTGCGTCCGGAGACGACTTTTGTACCTGGGCCATGTATTTCAGACACAAGGTACGGTTGCCACCGTTGTGGACTTGAAGGTGCGACCGGAGTTGACTTGTATACCTGGGCCATGGATTTCAGACCTAAGGTACAGAGCGTGAAGACCGCGTGCAGCTAGGGACCATCATTGCTAGGACGCGAGGGCCACTTACAGGTAGGTTCCATCGAAGCTTACACACGCAGTATGCTGCTGGAGCAAGAGAAGATGCGACCAGAGTCGACTTTAAGTTGCCACACGGAGCAGACTTTAGAATCTGGCTCCTTGGGATAGGCCCCGAGTCGATGAAGTAGGCTCGTGGTGACTTGATCGATATACCCCAATAGTAGTCAGCAGAGTGTAGCTCCTGTGAAAACCCGCCGAGAAGCATAGACAAGGGCATGTTGTCCTGCATGATGAGGAAAACAAGCCAAGAAAAGAAAAGGTAATCATTTAAATAAATGACTTAGTTGTTGCCACCAGTGCGGACTTGTAGATGAAGTCGTGGCGGTGGACAATGGAGCCGCGACGGTTTGTTGCTGAAGTTGACTAGTCAGAGTTGGTTCCGACTAGTTGTTAGGGGCGTGACTGCCGTTCTCGACTAGTTTGGAAAACTAGTCGAGATGAGTGGTCGATGTGATGCGACCGGAAGACGATGTCATGGCAGCGCGTGGCGTACTTGAAGTAGAGCCGGTGTTGCCGTAAGACACGTAGTAGCGACGCACGGTGTGGTTGAAATAGAACCAGTGTGGCAGCGAGACGAAGTCGCGACGGCCACACACGGAGTAGTCAAGCCGCGAGAAAGAGTGACCGGGCACGGCGAGAGCCAGTGCAACCGACCGACGAGTAGTCGAGCAGCAAGATGGCGCGTTCGGATGCACGACATAGGTGCAGTAGAGCCGGTGCACCCGAGCGATGAGTAGTCGAGCCGCGAGACGGAGTGACCGGGCGAACGGCGAGAGCCAGTGCGACCGACCGAAGAGAAGTCGAGCGGCTAAGACGACGCGTTCGGATGCACGGCATAGGCAGTTGAGCCAGTGCAACTGGGCGACCAGTAGCCGAGCCGCGAGACAGAGTCACCGGGCGCACGGCGAGAGCCAGTGCGACCGACGAGAAGTCGAGTGACGAGACGTCGCGAGGTCGACGACGAGCCACGTGAGGAGCCGAGGCACCCGATCTCACAACATAGGAGAAGTAGTCGATGATGAGCTACGCAACGAGCCGAGGCACCCAGACGTGCAGTGTAGGTGAAGTAGTCAGCAACGAGCTGAGGCACCTAAACGCGCGACGTAGGCAAAGTAGTCGACAACGAGCCGAGGCACCCAAATGCGCGGCGTAGGCGAAGTAGTCGACGACGAGCCGCACGAGGAGCCGAGGCACCCAGATGCGTGGCATAGGCAAAGTAGAGCCAGCGCGATATGAAGATGATGTCGCGGCGGTGCATGGCGTAGTGGAGGTAGAGCCGGTGTTACCGTGAAATGAGTAGTCGCGGTCGCACGTCATAGCTGAAGTAGAGTCTGTGCAACCGGGAGATGAGTAATCACGGCGCACCGCATTGTTGATGTAGAACTAGTGCGACCAGGAGACGAGTAGTCGCGGTGCACGGTGTTGGTGAGGTAAAGCCGATGCACAGAAAGATGAGTAGTCGTACTCGCTTGCATCTCCGGTGTGCATCAAGCGGAGACCTTGGAGCTTGCTCGTATAGCTTTTGTGTGTGTGTGCATAGCACAAATCCTCAAAAATTGCTTCACGCATACAGAAATAGTAGTGCTTGATTTTTTTCATGTGAATAGTGGCAGTTGTGTTTCTTATCCTGACTGCAACTTGATGCTTGCTGTGAGCAGTGGTTTGCAACAGGCGCGGTCTTGTTTCTATCCGCCAGCTTCAATGCATCTGGCCTCTGGGAATACAAAATAGCAGAGACAAACAGAGCGGCAGGAGCTCGGCCTGCATATGCGAGTCTGGTTCGGAGAGAGTACTCGATAGAATCGAATATTACTCTGGGTCCAAGAATTGTCTCCTTCAAGTGATCTTTCTCTTTACCTTTCTTTGGCTTTTGATTGCTTGTTAGAGTTTCTTTTATTCGTTTCTTTTCTTTTTATTTTCTCTCAGGTTACTATGTGTGTGTTGTCAATGCAGTCATCAAGGGGGAGATTGAGGACCATGTGTGGTTCGAGGACCGGTGGATGGTCGCTTCCTAGTGTGATGAGTGATTAACAACGTTGTGTGGACTGATTCTTGGCTAAGTATTGCAGGTGTAGGTTGCGCCTTGACTAGTTTTGGTGCAGGTTAAGAACAAGCGTGAAAGGTCATTGCTGGTGAGGCCTCCAGGTGTGAAGAAGACAAGTAGGCTTGGTTCGAGGGACCTAGTGGCCAGCGGGGTCAAGTGCGGGACGCATGATGGCAAGAACACCAAGATGAAGTCATGGACGGTTTCCTGGTTGAGCCTCAAAACTAAGGTCGAGCCGGGAGTACGTGGGAGCCGAGTCATGAGTGGTGATTGGAGGAGGCTACACCGAGTTCGCGGGGTTTCCGGTGGTTCGCCAGAAAACCACTTGGTTCCTTGGCTGATCCACAAAGCCAAGACTGAAGAACCGAAGACAGAGGTGCAGCAGCTCTAGACCAGTCTGACTGGTGGGTACAGGTCTGACCGGTGATCGCAAGGCTTGCGTTGAGGCTAAGCAGGTTTGCTGTCACTGGGCATCCTTCCGATGGAGTGAAGACAAAGATTTCCGAATTCGCCCTTGAGGGGCATGTATCCCTACATAGCTAGTAAGGGTATTTTAGGCTCTTGGTTGCCTCCATATAACCCAAGTGGTGAAAGGATGGCAGCCATCTCTTGGTACCTTAGCTCATTATGTTTTCCTATTTTCCTAAGGATTTCCATAGGACTAGCTTGAGAGCTTCATGGTGAGATTTTGTGAGGAGGAAGGATGATCAAGCGGAAAGCTAGACCTTGTATGAACCTCCTTGCTATGTATAGATGATTCAGTGTGGTTCCTCAAGGCTTAGATGTGTCTTTCCCGTTTGTCCTTTTTGGTGATTTTTGGAGCCCTCTCTTGGTGATTTTCTTGGAGCGATTTCGAGGCCTTTCTCTTTGGGATTTGGTGGGGGATGTATGCTTAAACCCTTCGTGGTTCTTTTCCCTTTGATTCCCCTCCCAAAGCCGTGAGCGAAGGGGCTTGATTTTGTGTTTTCTTGGCTCTAGGGTTAGAGGCATTCTTGGTGGGATTTCTTCAATTCCTCTCAATTTCTTCGATTCCTTTAAGATATTTGGTGGACCAAATCTTGGCTATGGAGTGCCCATGAGGTGTTCCTACTATCCCCAAAGTCTTGCACAGATCCGTGGAGCGATTCGGGAGATCGAGAGTTGGATTTGAACGAGTTGACCCGCAGGTGTTGTTCATCCCGAGCGGACCAGCCCAACCGGTCTGACCGGTGCTGCTCACCGGTCTGACCGGTGCAAGGCCTTGTGGGTTTTGCCTCGGGTGAACAATTTGGTGAGTTCCCTGTTGTCCCGCATTGCTACTGTTTCGAGTTTGGGTCGTTTTGGAGCTCGGAAAGTTGGTTTGGATTTTTGGGGCTTCACAGCTTAGACCGGTCTAACCAGCGTGCTACACCAGCCTGACCGGTGTAGGAGCCTTCTGTGGAAGTTCTCACGAATTGGTGGTGAGTCCCAGCAGGGATCGGTCTGACCGGTGCAGGTCAGTGTGCTAGAGTTGCAAGTTCTATTGCGTTCTCGAGTCCGTGTAGGTGGTTGTTGGTTCCTAGGACTAGTAGCACTCCAGTGGCTGTGTGGTCTTGGCCAACTTGGGTAGTTGAGTCAGAGACGTGGTTTGGAAGCTGTGTTCTTCTTGTTGGAGTTCTCATCTTCTTCGAGAAGATTTTTTATCGGTTGTCATTCACTCCCCCCTCCCTCTCTGGTTCTCCAATCCTTCAAATCCCTCCGACTGGGGGATTATAATGTAACGTTTCGGATACAATATGATATTGTGAACAGCATCCTTGAGTGTCCTTTCCCCATCACCTCCTGGGATGTCTAGCTCTAGATCTTCAAATTGTGGCCGACAAATCTCCTTCACAGAAACCGAGGTGTAGCCGAGTGGAATCAACATGTTGTGGCTAGTCTGTCAAGGAAAATGCGCAAAAGCACTTCCGTACGCCACCTATATATGTAGAGAAATAAGGAATTTATTACATTTTCTAAGTGATGAATCAATAGCTGAGCTAATTGCATGTAATAATTATATTTATATATACCTGCATTGTGATGTTGTAGAATGGCTTGTGCGGCTCACATGGGGTGCACCGACGGAGAAAATCCACAGGGTATTGTTGGTTGTCAACCACCTGAACTCCTTCAATTGCTCTCGGCTCTTTAAGGCCCTCTGTGCAAGCACCTGGTGCGACCTCTATGCCAGCACCTCTTGCAACCTCGGTAGAAGTACAACTGCTTTTGCGAGCGGAAGGGCTAATGACGGGATCCAACGGTACTTCGGGCAGTGCTCCAGATTGGACTATTAGAGATATCGTTACGGCCACTCGCCGTTCAATCTCTTCCTGCATCTTTTCTTCTTGTTGTTTAAGTTTTTGCTCCATCATTTGGTGCCAATGCTCCTCTTCGCGCTCTCTTCTTCTTTTGTGACATTTATAGCTATCGAGGTTTCCCTTGGAAGCAAACTTCCACGGCACCACCTCATAGCCCCAGCAACATCCTGGGTGTTCTGGATTCCCGAGCGCCATAGTGAGCTCATCCATTTCTCTGCCAACCTTCAATCTACCAGTTGTGACATCTTCTATTTTTTCATTATTTCAAATGCCTTCTCTCGTAACATTTCCGGGAATTCAAGGGTACCATCATCCGGGTTCAATCTGCCTCTGTGCGCATAATACCAATTCTTCGATCGATCGGGCCGGCGAAAGACCGCTGATATGATACCTTTGGTGATAAGGTCTCATTCCATCTACCGCCACTTGGGAATTTCTACTGCGTAACCACCGCGACCAAGACGATGGTTGTACTCCACTTTCTTACTGGCACTGTCCTTTCCTTGTGCACCTTTTTGGGCAAAAATTACACTTTTCTTGTATTCAACAAAGGATTTCTAGTGATGTTTTATCTTCGGATTTTCATCCCAATTTGGAGTTCGGCTATTCTTGATAAAATCTCTAGTCAACTTCTTCTTGAAATTCTGAAATTGAGTTGCCATCTTCGCTAGTGTCCAACCCTTAACAAGGTTTGCGTCGACGCCTACAAAAAGTGTGAAGTGTTTTAGCACATCATTCCATAGCTGGTCTTTTACTGAGTCTATAACTACGTATGGATTACTTGGTTTTCCCTTCCATTCTCTATACTTGATGGGCATGTTGTCCCTTACAATGGCCCCGCATTGAGACACGAACTTGTCCTTGATTTTTTTTGGAGCACAAAGCTGGCCAAGCTCTAACACCTCTGTGATACGATACATCACATTACCGAAAATTAGTTGTGTACGACCTCTCTTAGACTTATTCGTCGTCGATCAAGAAGCCTACAAGTACCATGCATATTCGTTATTGATTTATGTAGGAAATGGGGTTATCGAATTAATACTAATGAACTCAATGCATGATATGTATACCTCGTTGGAACCTTTTGCATTAGCATCCTCAAGATCCTCATTATGTTCTAAATCGGCGGCTATGTCTTCCTCGTTATCTGCAAAGTCATCAGCGGCGATGCCTCCTTGACCGATCATATTTACATTGAGGAACATGTCTGCCTGGCTACACTCCTCGTCTGTGTAGGTTGCAACGGTATTTGCACTGCGAGCAATAATGTCCTCCATAATGCTTTCATCGTTGTCACCGTTATCCATCTAGAATAAAAAATAATTTTCTATGAATGGACACGAATTTATGAGAATATACAATAATTTCTATCTAAATCTAGAATCTACAAGAATAAACAATAATTTTCTATGAATCAACATGAATTTATGAGAATATGCAATAATTTCTATCTATTTCTAGAATAAACAAGAATAAACACAAATTTTCTATGAATCGACACAAAATTATGAGAAATATACAATAATTTCTATTTATTTCTAGTACCAATCTAGAATAAATAGTAATTTTCTATGAATCGACATGAATTTATTAGAATATACAATAATTTCTATCTATTTCTAGAATCAACAAGAATAAACACTAAGTTTCTATGAATCGACACAAATTCATAAGAATATACAATAATTATTATTTATTTCTAGTATCCATCTACAATAAATAGTAATTTTCTATGAATCGAAACGAATTTATGAGAATATATAATAATTCCTATCTATTTCTAGAATCAACAAGAATAAACACTAATTTTCTATAAATCAACACAAATTTATGAGAATATACAATAATTTATATATTTTTTAGTATCCATCTAGAATAAACAGTAATTTTCTATGAATTGACATGAATTTATGAGAATATACAATAATTTCTATCTATTTTAGAATCAACAAGAATATACACTTATTTTCTATAATAATTCATATTAATTTCTATCGATTTCTAAAATAACCATGATTTTATTGGCAGTGTCGCCAACCGGAGTACGCGAGGAGCCAAGGCGAGACGGCGGCGGGATCCTGGGTGCGTCGAGCGAGGCAGCGGGGAGTCGGGGAGAGATGGTGGTCGGCGATGCTGGGGAGAGACATATTTAATTAGAATTATTATAAACATATTTAGTACAATTTTATACTTAAACTAAATCTTCAAATGAAATCAAAAAAAATGTTGAGGCAAACAATTCATTTGTTTGCGTCAGCAAGTCCCAAAACTCCCAATTAAAATTTTGGGGTAGGGCCGGTGTACGACGGTGGCCGGGGGGAAGGGCGCGCCCCTACCGGTGTTGGGGAGGACGACCGTGAGGCTGAAGCAGAGCCCAGCAGGACAAGGTGATGGAGTGGGACATACGATGTTGATGTGCGAGCGGAGGCGACGACGCGCAGGCCGGCCGGCGGCAACGCGCGCGGCGGAGCCCCGAAGGCCGGGGAGGACGGTACGAGGGAGGAGGATGTGGAGGAGTCGACACGAGGAGGAGCCCGAAGACCGGGGCAGGTCGGAGAGGAAGCCACCGCGTTCCGAGGCCTGACGGCGGCGAACCGACGTGGCGGGGGGCAATGGCGTCGGCGGGTCGGTGGATGGCGTTGGTGGGTCAGTTGACGGTGTCGGTGGGTCGGTGGACGGCGTGGAGGGAGGCTGATGGCAACAGAAAATTCTAGGGGGCGAGGACAGGGGGCGCCACGGATGGCGGCGGTCAGGGAGGATGACGACGAAGGAGGAGGTGGACACGACGACGACGATGGCGGCGGATCAGGGACGAAAAAGTGGCCAAGTGCTAGAAGGAGAGGGTCGATGTTTTATATATAGACCCCCCTTTAGTCCCGGGTTGTGTAACCAACCGTGAGAAAAGGGGGGCCTTTTGTCTCAGGTGGTAATAGCACCCGGGACTAAAGAGGGAAATTTTCCCTTTTGGGGGCTCCCGCTAACACCACCGGGGACTAAAGGTCTATTTTGCGCGGGAGTTTGAATTTTTCCCATTTCCCTCCTCATTTTCTCATTCTTTCTCTTTGCCACATTTTTTTAAAAATGGGAAGTTTAATATTTGAACCATGCAAAATTAAATTTCATTAAGTATTAACAACCTTCACTTTCCTATATAAAAAATAATTTAATAGTTGAAATAATTACTTCTTCTTCTCCGTTTATATCCACCTTATCCCAATTTTTAGTAATAAAAATGCTAATTTCATTTCATATAAATTTTATAAACAATAATTGTACATCGAACTTGACGATATTTGTCTCCCAAGACATAAGAAAAATGCTCAACTAATTCAGAAAAATCTCAAACTTTGTGCTTACTTCTCACAAGGCATCTGAAAGGCTTTTGCAAGTTTTAGTTCAAATACATAAAGGAATACACTCATACAACATTACACAAATGATTTGAACATTAATCATTATAGTACAGTATTGAAGTTCCTTTTCTTGATGAAAGTTCCTTGGTCATGGTCATGACGTAAGTATGGTGTCTCTTCATTTCCAACCGATATGCTTGGGTCAACTTCGACGTTGAATGGAGGCATTCCATCGAACCGATCGTAGTCATCAGATTTGTCTGTTCTATCCTCAACTTCCACGATTACTCTTTTACCTGGAAGAACAATGTGTCGCTTTGGCTCTTGTGGTCCTTCTTGGGGATTGTTATTCTTCAGTTTCCTAGTCATATTCTTGACATAGAAAACTTGATGAACATTTTTGGCAAGGACGAATGGTTGATCTTTGAAACCAATCTTGGTCAGGTCCACTATTGTCATTCCATATTGATCTTTCCTTATGCCACCTCTAGTTAGTTTTACCCATTAGCAATGAAATAGAGGGATGTTAAGTAGCCCGTACTCAAGCTCCCATATCTCTTTTATGAGACCATAATAGGAGTTCATGTTATTGTTGTTGTCCATGGCGTCTATACGGACACCACTATTTTGGTGTGTGGTTTTCCGATCTTGGTCTCTTGTGTAAAAAGTATAACCATTTATATTGTAAGCTTAGAATTTCACAATTGTGCTAGAAGGTACCCTAGCTAACAAAGTGAGTTGTGGGTGAATCGTGGAATCACCAATAACTTGTTCACTCAACCATGAGGGAAAATTTTCCAACTGATGGTGTGTAACCCATGGTTTGGTTTTGGTTGGATTTTGTGAAGAAATAATCTGCTTGTGTTCCTGTATATACAGAGTCACCAAGGTTGATTGTTGCAGAACAGCTAGGTGTTCTTTATTGAACAAGTCAGTATCATTGCTCAAACATGCTTTCCTTCCAACAGTGCCCTTTCCGAGTAGCCTCCCCTCCTATCGTGATACTAGAACCCCAATCGAGTCAATTGAGTTGACAAAGTCAACACAAAACTCAATGACCTCCTCAGTTACATATCCTTTGGCGATGCTTCCATCCAGACGTGCGCGGTTAAGAACATATTAACCTCTCAAAAGGCCACATGTTGTGCAGGAATATAGGACCAACAATAGTAATCTCTTTCACAAGGTGCACCAGGAGGTGAGTCATAATATCGAAGAATGAAGCTGGAAATGCCAACTCAATCTGACAAGATATTGCACAACATCATTCTGTAGCTTCACTAGGTTCCTTGGATCGATTGCCTTCTGTCAAATTGTATTGAGAAATGCACAAAGCTTTACGAGCGCTAATCGTACTTTCTCTGGTAGAACACCCCTCAACGCAACTGGAAGTAACTGTTTCATCAACATGAGGCAGTCGTGGGCCATTAGATTTGTGAACTTCTTATCTTTCATATTTATGATCCCTTTTATATTTGACGAGTAGCCAGATGGAACCTTCATACTGTTTAGGCAATGAAAAATGATGTCCTTATCTTCCTTACTCAGGGTGTAACTAGCACTACATGAAAACCTCAAATAGGCCATGCATCATTTGTAACGGGCCCTTAACGCCCGTTACATCCGCCCACATCTGTAACGGTTGTTGTTTGGTGCTCGTTACCTATAAGCACGCCAGGACGACTCGGGGTGGCCTCCACAACGCATGTTACCAATGTGGACTTCTGGTAACGGGCTTCTTAAACGCCCGTTACATAAATTCTTTGTAACTGATGTTAAAGGGAGCCCGTTACAAATGTTAAACCTATCGGTAACGAGCTTGTAAAGTCTGTTACGGATCAATGCCCTATCAGTAAAAGGCTGCTTAAGTCCGTTACTGATCGCTGTCGTATTGGTAACGGGCTATAAAGTCCGTTACCGATAATTTCATACTGGAGACGCATGCTTGTAGGATGTGTCTCCTTTGCTAGCGACCCAACTGGATTCGTCTCGTGTCTTAGGACACGTCTCTTTTGATTGCCACCCAAGGCCACATCAAAGGCGCACGTTGTTATTGCTCGTCTATGTCTTCTCCTTCTGACACCACTCACTCTCTCTCCACAGAAGGCCACTCATATTCCGACAACAACACTCGCTCTCTCTCCTCAAAAGGTCACTCGCTCAACTTGTGTGCTCAGATGTCCCCACTGGCCTGTCCCGTTCGCCGCCGCCAGCTGAGCGCGCTCTAAGGATCGCTCCTAATTTCTCTCCTCAGAAAGTCGACACTGCAACAGGCCGGCCGGCTGCGTGCACGACGGCGAAAGGAGTTAGAGCGGACGTCAACCGCGCCCGTCCTCCGCGCTGTCTCTACGGCCGCGACGCTGCCTCCGATCCTCCTCCTCAGTCGCGCTCGCCTTGTAGAAAGTCCTCGTCAAGGTGGAAATTAATTGGCCCCTTTTATTCAAATGCTTCAGCTGTCCTAATCCTCTTGTGTGTTATCAGTTTTTTGTGTGATGAATTATGCTCATTTCGTGAATGGAATGCATATGGTGTCTACTGCTCGGGCTTGGATGTACAGACAACCCCAAGAAGATTGGGAGAATTTCTTAAGTGGTGTTAATGGTTTTCTAAATCAAGCAGAGGTGGACATGAGAAACCGTGGTGTTCAGGCAATGCTTTGCCCCTGTATTGATTGTCTCAACCAAAAGAAATTCGCACAATGGGAAATCATTTTTCATCATTTGGTCACACGTGCTTTCATAAAAAGTTACACGTGTTGGAATAAACATGGTGAGGAAGGCCTTCATGAACTCGAAGCAGGCTGCCTAAATGAAAGTGAAGTGCGACGCCATGCTACCGACCATGATGAAGACCTTGATGACAGTTGACTTTTTGAGGGAAATGAACTATTATTCCCACCAAATATGTTGAGGCCCGAGGATATCATTGATCAAGAAGTTAGGGGCTTCGATGATGGTGAGCTGTTGCAACGTGTGCACAATGTTGATCAAATGTTGCGGGATGTTGAGTTTCAACGAGAGTACACACCTTCTGCATTAGTGAGGCTGAAGAAGTTCATTGAAGATTCAAAGAAACCCCTCTATCCTAATTGTCAGAAGTATTCTCACCTTTTTAGTGATCTAAAACTTCTGCAGCTTAAGGCAGATCATGGTTGGAGCAACAAAAGTTTCAAACATCTATTGGATGTGCTTAGAGACATGCCACCTGAAGGAAACCAAATAGCAGAGTCTGTGTGTGAGGCGAAGAAGATAATTTGTCCTCTTGGAATAGAGGTTGAAAAAATCCAAACATGCAAGAACAATTGTGTATTGTTCCGTGGAGATTATGTAGACCTTGACAAGTGCCCCAAGTGTGGCTATGATCAGTACAAGAGGAAAAAGGATGGTGGAGATGATAATAATGCTGCTGACAAGAAAGAGCGTGGCGAGATCAGAGGCAAGAAGAAGAAGGCTAACAGAGGGGCTCCTCTGAGAGTGGCATGGTATTTTTGCATCATTCCTCGGCTGAGAAGATGGTTCGCAACACGAAAGGAGGCCCAACTCTTGCATTGGCATGACGAAGGCCGAAAGGAGCTTAATAAGAAAGATAGCAAGTTTAGGCACCCCGCAGATGCAGCGCAATGGGGTAACATTAATAACCACTTCCCATGGTTTGACGATGCAAGGAGCATACAGTTTGCTATGGGCACAGATGGCGTGAACCCATTCAGTAACCAGAGCTCAACACGTAGCACCTGGCCTGTCGTGCTGTCATTGTACAACCTTCCACCCTGGCTATGCAAGAAATAAAAATATACGATGCTGACAACATTGGTCTCCGGGAAATAGCAACCTTGCGACCGTATTGATGTCTATTTGAGGCCACTATTGATGACTTGAAAATATTGTGGAAGCCTGGTGTGCTGGAGGTTTGGGATGACTTCAAGCGTGAGGAGTTCACAATACATGCCATGTTGTTCACCACCATCAACGACAATCCAGCTCATCGCAACCTCTCTGCCCAGAGTAAAAGGAAAGGTGCAGCTCGCCCACACTGCTTGGAAGATACTTGCACAGTATGGCTAAGACATTCAAAGAAATACATATTTATGGGGCACCGTCATTTCCTCGGGAAGAAACATCCATATCGGGACATGGATTGTCAGTGTAATGGCGAAAAGGAGAATCGAGAGGTGTTGTTGCATGTGACTGGAGATCTGGTCCACTTGAAAGTCAAGGACATCAAAACTATCGAGGAGTTACCCAAACTGACAGAAAAAACCCTTGGCAAAAGAAAGAAACGAGATGGTGAAGAAGACGAAGGAATGTGGAACAAGAAACCAATTCTATGGGAGCTAGAGTATTGGACGATGTTGGATGTGTGTCATTCAATTAACATGCACGTCAAGAATAATGTGTGTGAAGCTACTTGTGGAACAATGCTACAACAAAAGTCCAAATGAAAAGATCATAAAAATGCAAGGGAGGATCTTAAAGAGCTGGGCACTAGGCCGGAGCTCTATGCAGAGGAAACAGGGACGGGGACAAACCTCCCCGTTGTTGCAATCACCTTGTTAAAGGCAAAGAGAAAAGAAATCTGTCAGTTTTTGCATGATTTGAAAGTACCTTCAGGATACTCATCAAACTTCAAGAGGCTAGTGTCAGTCAAAGACATGAAAATGAATTTCAACTTGATGAAATCTCATGATTGCCATGTGTTGATGACAACTCTTCTTCCTATTGCACTTAGAGGTATCAAGACAGAATTGGTTCGCGACGCGGTCACAAGCTTGTGTTTATTCTTCAATGCAATAGAACAGAAAGTCATTGATGAGGAAAAACTATTGGACTTGGAGAAGAGGCATTTCGAGACCCTATGCCTGCTTGAAGCTACCTTCCCACCATCATTCTTTGATCCCATGCTGCATCTAACAACACACCTCATGAGGGAAATGTGGTTCCTTGGCCCATCTTATGTTCATCAGATGTTTCCATATGAGAGATTCTATGGATTCGTGAAATCATTGGTACATAACTGGTTATTTCCGGAGGGAGCCATTGTTTGTGGTTACGAGACCATTGGAGCAGTGGAGTGGGCCATGGGTTACATGGACCCACAAAACCCCATTGGTGTGCCTCGCTCACGGCATGAAGGTAGGCTTTCAGGTGTTGGGACCATGGGGAAAAGGTCAGGCACTCCGGATGCAGATGCCTTCCAAAAGGCTCATTTCACCATGATACAACAGCTGCACCTAATTACACTGTTTGCCAATGAGCACAAACGACAACTACATGAAGACAACCCTAACTGTTGTAGGGCTTGGCTTGCAAAGATGCACATGTAAGATTTCAGTAGGTGGCTCCGAGATTATGTCGAGACATGCAGCAATAATGTTGTAATTACCAACGAGATAAGGAATCTAGAAGCGGGGCCATTGTTCAGTGTTACAAGATACGAATCAATGGATATCAATGGATACACGTTCTACACCATGGCCCAGGATAAAGATAGCGTCTATCAAAATAGTGGTGTGCGTGTACAGGCCGTCGTCGAGATAGTCATGATGATGATGACACGGAGACAGACACATATTATGGTCAAATAGAGGAGATATGGGAGCTTGATTATGTAGGATTGAAGGTAGCCTTGTTTTGGTGTAGATGGGTCACCAATAGGACGAGAGCTGTGAGCAAGGACAAATATGGCTATGTTAGTGTTGATCTCCGGGTCTTTGGTTAGAAAAACGAACTGTTTGTCTTCGCCAACGAAGTTGACCAAGTGTTCTATGTACCTGACCTTGCAAAGAAGAACTGGTCTGTGGTTATGCCTGGGAAAAAAGATTGTTGGGGTTGAAAATGTTATTGAGGAGGAGGAATACAACCAGTTTGACGAAAGTCCATCCTTTGTCACTTCATACAAGCCCCAACTCTTGGGATCTAACAAAACACTGTACTTGCAAAGTGACCATAGTGAAAAAATCCATATACAGAAATCAAGGTTGAAAAAGCAAGCCTGATTTCTGCTGAATCCTTTTTGTAATGCCGGAGAATGTGTTTAATGGTGGAGGTGAAATCCATTTTGTAATATAAAGGATGCGATGTATTGGTGGAATTTCAATCCTTTTTGTAATATATGGGATGTGGTGGAATTTGAATCCTGCTTGTAATATATTCTTCCTGAGATACTATATATATTCTGTTTATATTCTTCTTCAGTTCAGTAACGGGCGTTAATATCAAAGAGACGAGGATTAGCCAACACGCGTCGCCTAAGTTCTGAGCAAGAGACGAGGATTAACGAACTCGTGTCGCCTGTCTTACGGGCAAGAGACGAGGACTAACGAACACGCGTCACCTTTGTTATGGGAAAGATATGCGAAATCAAGAACATATTACATCAAAAGAGACACGGATTAGCCAGCCCTCGTCGGCTTGTTCTTCAAGCTTTGCAAGTCAGTAGGTAAATCATAAAAAAAATTGTACTGCACAGAGAGAATCACACAAGCATGTCTCTTGAGATGCAAAATCACACACACACACACACAGATTACATCAAAAGAGACACAGATTAGCCAGCCCCTGTCGGCTTGTTCTTCTTCATGCTTGCAAGTGAGTAGGTAAATCATACAAAAAATTGTACTACACAGAGATAATCACACAAGGATGTCTCTTGAGATGCAAAATCACACACAGACACACATATTATAGTCATCATTGATACATCAGAACAAGGTTACAATGCGGCCATATCTTCATGACGAGATATGCAAAATCACGCACACACATCGATCTTGCTCACAGGTCGATCTTGTTGCATGTGGTCATCGAACAAGCTCCATTTCTGTTGATGGCTTAGACACTTTATTCCTAGCTTGCAATGAGACCACAAAGCATCCTGAACCTGCACTTTTGGTTTGTAAGAGCCTTTTGCGAGTGGAGGGAGAAAACATGGTGGTAGGAAAAATAATGATCATTGGACACAGGATGAATTCCGTGGGATTGTTTATCCTGAAAATAATGATCATTGAACACAGGATGAATTCCGTCAGATTGTTCATCCTGATGCCAGGAGGTTCTGGGCTACCTTCCCTGGACACAGCTACGAGCAAGGGATATGTCACAAGGATTCTTCTGGCAGCTGTGTTAGAGGGATGAGCAACCCAATCACCCATATCACAAGAATTCTTCTAGTAACTGAGAGATCGAGGAGGAGGAAGAAGAGAGAAAAGCAAAAGCTTGCCCCTACAAGATCTATTCTTTGCGCCATAGCTAGATCTAGATCTAGAGAAGAAGGAAGCAAGTGACTCCCTTTATTGTATCAGAAGAAGGAACTATATAGCTAGATCTAGATCTAGAGAAGAAGGAAGCAACTTGAAGTGTGGAGGACCGATAGGCGTCAGTGCCTTTTTATAGCAAAAACAAGGAAGGGATAAGATCAAGAGCCTAGGAAACGGAAAGGTTCCCAAGATGGTCAATCGCAAAACTGTTGCCAATCAATGGTTGAGAGTAGAGGTACGATAGTGGTTCCAATGTAGAATTAAATGATACGCGTTGTAACCAAACATTGTCTCCAATGTAGCCATCGTCTCCAGAAAAAGAGAGGAAGAGATAAGATGAAGAGCACAGGAAACGGGAAGGTTCCCAAGACGGTCAATGGCGAAACTATTGCCAGTCAATGGCTGAGAGCAGAGCTGCAGAGGTAGTGATTCCATTGTACTATTAAATGATACGCGGAGTAACCAAACATCGTCTCTAATGTACTTGTCGTCTCCAAAAAAAAGAGAGAGGAAGGGATAAGATCAAGAGCACAGGAAACAGGAAGGTTCCCAAGATGGGTCAATGGGGAAACTGTTGCCAGTGAATGGCTGAGAGCAGAGGCAGTGACTCCAATGTAGAATTAAATGATACGCGGATTAACCAAACATCATCTCCAATGGAGAATTAAAGGACACTACGCGGATTAGCCAGATGTCGTCTCCAATGGAGAATTAAATGATAACACGTATTAGCCAAACATCGTCTCCCATGGAGCATTAAATGATAACACGGATTAGCCAAATGTCGTCTCCATTGCATACTTAAACCGTGTTTGGAAATAAATCTCCTGTATCTTCTCCTTCCAAAACAATTTAGATCCCCTGCCCCTTCATCTCTACCCGCGAAAAACAGCAACTGCCTACTCCTCATCGGCACCATTCCCGACCGGAGATGAATAGCATGCCGGGAAGAAGCAGACGGCACCAGCCGTCGTCGCTGCTGGGCCTCCCACAAGACCTCCGCATTGAGATTGGCGCGCATCGGTGCAACCTCGGAGAGACCCTTGGCTGACCTCCACAGCCTACGCGGTACATGCTCGACCATGCGCCACGTGTGCAGCCACGGCGACGTTGGCCGGTGTTTGTCGATAGAGGGGATATGATATGAGATTTCTTGGGTATGGGACCCCACCGCTTAAAGCATTCCTTGCTATGCTGACCGGCCTCGGGAATACGGAGGCTTACTTCTTCTCTGGGATCAAAGCCGTCTTCATGGAAAACAGGGCCAATGATCTCCGGTGCGCCACCGAGGGTGGGCACGATGCGGCGGCCTATCTATATGCCCTCTTGCTCTACAGAGACAATGGCAATGCCACCACTGACGACACCGCGAAGCGGTACATGAGGCGGGTCGCGAGCGGTGGCAGTACGGCGTCGAGATGGCTGAGCAACGAGGGGTGTCTGCCTCTGCGTGAGAAGGCCGCGCGTGCGATCGACTCCTCGACTTGGCGCATTTGGGGTGAACCGCTGCCGCCTCCGGCACAGGTGCGTGGTGATCAGCCATGCGCAGGAAACGGTGGCGGCTGCAGCGTGTAAAAAGAGTGGCTTCAAATTTCTTTGTTTTGCAGCGAAGATTATAGGCTGCACTGCGAAATGGTGAAGTTTGCACGGAGTATTGGTATAGGAAATCAGCAGTGTATTAGCTTTTGTATGATGCTCGATCTGTGTAAAATTTTGGGAGAGCAGAAAATCCGACATGGGTTATCAGCCCCGCGTCGCTAATGACAGTGGGGCCTTGTTCTATTCAAATGGAGAACAGTTCCCATTTCTCCTTTTAATCTGCAATCAAATGTTGCAACAAGTATTTCTTCATCGTTATTAGTCCAAATTTGATATTTTTCCATAAATTTCTTTAAAATCACAATCTTTTCATCAATTTCATTGTTTAGTGTACATTCTGTTTGTTGAATAATGTTTATATACCTTATTTTGTTCTTTGTAAGTACAACATACTAATAATATTTGTTTTACACAACCATCAGTGATGAAACTTTACATTTCATAAGCTTAAGGTGAACACAAGGTTTTGTCAAGTTTTCAAATGCATATGAGTTCGAACATGTTGCAAAGTGTGGAAAACTTCAATGTTCAAGCAAACATTCTAGGAAACTATGGGAGAGATGTGGACATTTGTACACAAGTATATTATTCCTTCATCAATACCATTTCAAATTTCGAAGACAAGTTTATGTACCCAAATTATGTTGCCAAGTCAATTTGTAGATTTTTTAGAGCAAATTTGATGTTATTAGAATTATTATATAATTACCATGAGGTGTAAAAACAAAATATATGAATTTTGGGCACACAAGTGTGACTGTTGATGTTTTATTCAGATACTAAATGTCCAAAAACGAATTGTTCATGTTTTTATGATTTTTAGGTGTTGTTTTATGGGCTCTAATAATTTAGGGAAGCAAGTTTCGTTCCAAAAAGTAGTGACGGGCCCACGCGTCAGCGTCAGCAGCCAATATAAAAAGATAACCGTTGCGTGCCGGCCCGGACCCAACTGCCAACAAATGCGATACGGGTTCACTAACCATTGTCGCCAATGACACTGGCCCACGCGCCAACGTCAGCAGGCTAACCTGTGTCGGCAATAACTATCCATTGTTACTTGTCTCTAAGATCTAATTCATCACAACAGATCTCTAGTTCATCACAACAGAACACAGTTCATCACAACGCGGATGAATCTACTCGTGTCTATTAGATCGAGTTCATGACATAGAAAATCTAACAACCAAACTAATTAACTAAGCAGTTTATCATCGACAGACAAACTAAGCAGTTCATGTCCAAGAACTTGACGAAGACACAAAAGAGCGCACACATTGTTACTAATTAGTAGAGGAGTTTATCAATTAGTCAGAGTCCCGTCGTCGTCACCGCCGTGGCTGCCATCATCGCCGTCGTGGCTGCCATCGTCGCCGTCGGAGCCACCGTCATCGAAGATGAAGTGGCGGCGGGCAGCCCACTTGACCACTGGGAGGTTCTCAAGCTTCTCAGCCAACCCGTGGATCCCGAAGGAGAGACCCTTCACGCTCGGGTCCTTGTACACATCATGATGTGCCTTGGTGTCGAAGGTCGCGCCAACACCTTCAAGCTTTCTGAAGGCACTCTTGAGCAGCTCGATGGCGAACTTAGTGTCGTCGAAGAGCGGTTCCTCGTCGGTGTCCTTGGCCGCCGGCTCCTTCCCCTTCTCCAACTTCTTCCGGTGGCGGCTTTCATCGTTGTCGTCCTCCCTTCGTCCCCGCTTCGATGGCGGCGAGCTCCTCGACGCCATCTCCTCCTTCTCTCGGTGGCCGAAGATTTGTAGTGGTGGATCGCGAGGAGGAAGAAGTGAAAAATATGATAAGGTTATGGAAGAAGTAGGGGAAAGCAGGGGAGGGTGACTGGGCGAGGGAGTTATATTGACAAGGAGTTTTATGCTAAAATACCATCACCAAAATAATGTAAGAAACAAGGATTTTAGTTTTAATTTTCTAAGGATTAAATAAATTATCAAACAAATTTGGCCTTTAAAATATTTAAATATCATTTTAATAATTTAGAAGCAATAAGTGCTTGTGCATCATGATTTGAATGCATGGTTTTATTGTCTGTGTGATGTTTTAAAAGTTTTAAAATGATTTTAAAATTTTGGAAAAGAATTTCAATCTTGAAAAGACTTGAAGAAGTTTAATGTTTGAAAAGGTTTGGAAAAAAGAAAACCAATCCCCTTCCTCCCTTCCCCTTCTCTCTTTTCAGCCCACCGAGCCAACCCTGCGGCACAACAACTCGCAACAGCCCACTTTCTTTTTTCTTTCTCGCGCAAACACAGGCGGCCGGCCCAGTATACTTCCGGCCTGTCTGTCCTGCACGGCCCAACTTCCCTTCCCCTCCTCTTCCTCTTTTCTTTTTCATTCACTCACTGACAAGTGGGGCCCTCCTGTCGGCACCATCTTCCACCTCCGGCTCCCCTCCCCTGCATCACAGCCAGCGCCGCCGCCGGCCGTTCCTCCACATCTCCCGCGCCTCCCTTCTTCAATCCTCACCTCTAATGCGCAATTAAGTCTCGGCTTCACTCCTCCCTCTTTTACTCCCTTCTATTTCCCCTAATTAAAGTTCTCCCCTCTTGAATGCCTTGAACCCGCCGGCCGCACCGGTCAAATTAGTGTTGCGCCGGCGCATATGCTAAAGTGTCCCTGACCTTTTCGCTATTTACAAGCCGGTCCTTCCACCATATAAAACCCTTGCAGTTTCACCCTTGGTTTTTATAATCAAGCCCTTGGCCTTTCAAAAATATTCACCCGCGGTCCAAAGCCAATCATTTGCACCAAAGACCTCTAGTTTATACACATAATTATGTTTAGGACCCTGAAATCTTGCAGAAAACCCCCTAAACTTCCAGATATTCACAACTTAGTCCCTGAATCTTGTTTCAGCCATATCTTTTCAATCCTAGCTCCGTTTTAAGCGTTCTTGGTGTCCGCGCGACCGTCTTTTCAAGCCCGTCAGTTTTGGAACCTTGTTTTGCCCGTATCTTGTGCGTTTTAGCTCAGTTTCCACCGTTTCAAGTTGCGTTAGGGTCATATCAACTAAAACTTGGTGATAGGACCAATGTTGTACATGTTCTTTGTTTTATAATTTATTTAAATATTAAATATGATTAAATCCTATTACACATGCTTTTCTAATTAAAATCTAATTAGAGTTCAGCACGTGTTTTCATAAAAAGTTAATATGATTAATATTAATTAAATATTTTTTTAATTAAAAGTTAATTAGATGTATACCTCGGTTTTTATAATCAAACTTAATTTGAGTAATGATTATGCAATTTGCTTTCTACTAAAATGTAATATAGGTTTATCTCGAGTTTCCTTAAATTGTTAATTTGATTAATATGAATATAAATGTGTTTTTAAGTTGTAATTTGATTAGAATAACTCGAAATATAAAAATAAGCGCCTAGATGCTTTTACATGTTTCTTTTAAATTAATTGTTTCGTTTGCTTAAATCATACTTGAATATTTATAAGTAAAATTGGAATAGGCTTACATCGTCTTTTAAATACGAATATAACTTGCTTAATTATAAATAGGGTATTTCTTTGAAATAACCTATACACATGACTTTATTTAATTAAAATATACCAAGCACATAGCTAGCTCGTATTTGTGATCATCCAAGCTCCCGATAGTTCCTAGTGCTTTTGTGTTCGCGTTCCTAAAGCCAACCCTTGTTCTCTCTTTAAGATTTTCATGCTTGGTGTGTTGTTTTGTTTATTGTATGCTTTCATGTGTGCTCGTAGACATCGTGCCAGTTTCATGTGAGCAACCAATTGAAGTGGATCAAGAGCAAGTGTTTGAAGAAGAACTCCAGTGTTTAAGCAAGGAAGGCGAGTGGACTTCTCCCCCTGCATATTCCATTTTTGTCCCACACAACTTGCATGATAACTAAGTTTACATTTAAATGTTGCTATGCATAAATTTGATTGGAAAATCACCTTTTTAAGGACATGACTAGAATTTTATCCTCTTTACCTTGGACAAGCCCTTTTAAATAAATGTTTTGGGTAGAAATGCTTAGTTGCTATAACTTGGGATGGTTAAAATGAATCTTTTGCAATATGATGAATGTTGATCATGATAACCTTTGGTGATATATATGTAGGTGTGTGCTTATGGTTAATAACAAGATCATATGGCTTAATCGGAACATGGAGAACCACCCAGGAAAACAGTGCAGCCACAGTCCATATGGCTCTGGCTTAGCCAATTAATTAGGTGTGTGATTGTACTAGTGACCTTATCCGAAAGGAACACAGTGGGCTCAGGGTTGCAGGGGTATAGCCCGGCTCTTTTGGGGTAGCAGCCTTTGCTAAGGTGCTGACCACTAGGGAGGGTTATGGTCCGCCCTGAGCTGTAACTTTCGTGGGTTGTTGGTCTTCTGCATATCTTTGTAAAGGCTTCGTAGTGGACCCCTAGCCACTCACGTCGGAAGTGTTTAAGGGTCTGATCAACCCGGGCAACATGGGGAACACGAGCTGTGGTGAAACTGTACAACCTTTGTAGAGTGAAACATGATCGATCAGCTGTGCTCACGGTCAAGAGCAGCCTGGACCCTCACATGATTAATAAACTTGAAGATGGAATTAAATCGTGGTTTCTTGTGGGTTTTTGAGAGGAGATGCTTTCCTAAATGCTTAGGTGGGTTGGTATAAACTTACATCTAGTAATTAGGTGCTTGCTAATAAAATCTGACCAACATTAAAAATGCTAACCGTTGCAAAAACGTTAGCCTATTCTTGATAAGCCTTGCATCTTCCCCCACTTGCTGAGCTCCAACCATAAGAGTGCTCACCCTTGCTTACCCGTTGTTCAGAGGAGAACACTGGAGGAGAGTACTTCAGCGACTACAAGGAGTTCTGAGGCTTGCGTGCCCCCAGTCATGTGCCTGTGGAAGATGAAGATGGAGTTGCGTCTTCATAGTTATCGTTTGATCATTGTAAAGACCTTCGAGTCTATCGTCTGAGTGTAATAAAGAGATAATGTAAAGGTTTAAATCTTGTACGTTTTTATTGCTGTTTATTGATATTTCACTCATGGCGTCTATCATATGTGTGTAAACTTGATCCTGGCACACATATGAGATGCATTTGGTTTTCTTCAGAAAATCAGGTGTGACATAGTGGTATCAGAGCAGTAATGACTGTAGGACGCAACCTTAAGTTAGAAATGGTCGAAAAGTAAGGATTCATGTTCTAGAAAGCCTGTCATCCTTCAAAATTGACTTGTTTTACATATAAAATCTAATTTAATCTTTGTCTTCTTGTTAAAACACATCATTTTGTTTTGATCTATTTTGAGTTCGGTTCTTGTGCTATCAGCTGAATCTTCACCACCGAGGTTGTCTAATATAAGTTCTTAGATTGTCTACCCCTTATCAACTTCGATAGAAACGTTTCTGTGAGGACGATCGTTGTGCTAATGTTTGATTGATTTGGATCTTTGCTTGTGTGAGTTGTATTGTGGAGTGATGGCCACAAATGCAACAAGAAATAAATTGTTCGGCTAATAAGATAGTTTGGGGTCCAATCTTGATGTCTTCTATTATATCTCTCATGCAAGTTTGGAATGATGCAAATCTGTTCTCGCGGTTATTTGACATAGCAGCAATGTTTTAATCATATCTCGAGCTACAGAACTCCGTTTGATACAAAACTAGTTGGGTTAGTTCACAAATTTTAAGGATGATTTTCTGACAAAAATTCAATACCATACAATATGTACTCTGAGAGATATGCACAAATAATTGAGCCTATCAGAATCTATAATTTCTGCCGACACAGCTGCACTGTATGAATTTTATCTCGAGTTGTAGGTCTCCGATTGAGGTGATTCTAGTTGGATTAGCTTCATAATTTTGCACATCACATCCTGGTAAAGTTTCATGATTTTTGGATAATGGTATAGAGAGTTACATCTGATTTATTGAGATCATCAGAATCTGTCCTAGTTTTGAAATTCATGCTGCTTCATCTTTTCGAGTTCATATCCTCATGCATTAGTTCAATCTTCTTATCGGAAATAACTTGCTCTCTAACAATCAGATGGTACAAACCAGGTCAGGAGAAGGACAAGACGTTCCACCTGTAGTCTGTGCTCATATTGTCAATCGACAGAATCAAGCACCACCCTCACTGCTTAACCAAATGGATCCCGCAATGCAACAGTTCTTTGCCGCTCAAACCCAGCTATTGCAACACCTCACTGCCACTGTCCAGAACCTGCAAGCTCAACAGAACCAACCAGCACCCCCTCCTCCACCTCCGCCACAGCCGAGGGACAAGCATAAGGAATTTATGAGCCACCACCCTCCTACCTATTCTCATTCCTCTGATCCATTGGATGCCGATGACTGGTTGAAGACAGTTACCAAGAAACTTGAGATTGTTCAGTGCACCGACCGAGAGATGGTCCTTTATGCTGCAGGAAGATTGACAGGGCAAGCTGCTGATTGGTGGGACACATATTCGACTGCACATCCTAATAGAAACAATATTACTTTGCAGGAATTCAGAGACAATTTCCGTACATATCACATTCCTTCAGGAGTGATAAAGCTAAAGCAGAAGGAGTTTCTTGCACTTAAGCAGAGAAACATGTCTGTTACTGAGTATCTCGACAAGTTCACTCATTTGTCCCGGTATGCTCTTGATGAATTCAACACTGATCCCAAGAGGCAGGAAAGATTCTTGGATGGATTGATTGGACCGCTCAACTATCAGCTGCAGAGCCATACATTCCCCAACTTTCAGATGTTGCTGAACAAAGCTATAGGTTTGGAGAATAAACGAATGGAACTTGGTGAACAGAAGCGCAAGTTCAAGTCTCATGGCCAGTCTAGAAACACACGCCCCCGCTTCAACTCATCTCAGAATTCTCAGTTTTACTCTGGTGGGTCAAGTGGAAATTATACTCAAAATTTACAGTTGCAGCACTCAACTCAACAAACCTCAGCATTCTAGCCAGCAGACACCACATGCTCCAAATCATCATCAAGATCATTCAGAAGCACCAGTGAGAAGCAACTCCCCGGTTCGTCCTAATGGTTGTTTCAATTGTGGAGAATTTGGACATTATGCCAACATCTGTCCAAAGCGCAACATGCAGACTCCTCAGAAAGATAATGGTCAGAGATTTGGACAGCCGTTATCACAAGCTCGTATTGGGGATTCTACTTATCTAGGTAACAGAGGTCAACTTAACTATGCACGTGGAAGAGTGAATCATGTGACGACTAAACAAGCTCAAGACGCTCCTGGTTTTGTGCTGGATACGTTTCCTTTCGAACTCTGTGCCTGTAACAGTTTTATTTGATTCCGGAGCATCACATTCATTCATTACTGAATAATTTGTGGCAAAGCATAATATACCGATGAGTTCTATGAAGACACATTTTCTGATTGGTTTCCCGAATGGTGAAATGAAGTCCACTCATGTATGCCCATGAGTCAATCTTAAGATCAGGGGAATAGATTTTCAAGCTGATCTAGTAGTTCTTACATCTAGTGGAATAAATGTGATACTTGGAATGAATTGGTTAGACGAATGTGACGGAATAATTCCGTGTGCCAAGAAGTCAGTGCTCTTAACCAACCCGCAAGGAGATAGGATTGAGGTTGTCACTTCTGTCTAATCCAAAGAAGAAGGTAAAGTTAATCAAGATTAAGGAAAGTAGGTGAATGAGCTACGACTGTCGGAAGAACTCAGTGCGCAAGATGAACTCAGAATAATACCCTTAGTTCTTTTCAATCTCTCCGAATCTCGGGACGAGATTCTTTTTAAGGGGGGTAGATTTGTAACACCCTAAAATTCCATCACCAAAATAATGTAAGCAACAAGGAGTTTTAGTTTTAATTTTCTAAGGATTAAATAAATTATCAAACAAATTTGGCCTTTAAAATATTTAAATATCATTTTAATAATTTAGAAGCAATAAGTGCTTGTGCATCATAATTTGAATGCATGGTTTTATTGTTTGTGTGAAGTTTTAAAAGTTTTAAAATGATTTTAAAATTTTGGAAAAGAATTTAAATCTTGAAAAGACTTGAAGAAGTTTAATGTTTGAAAAGGTTTGGAAAAAAAAGAAAACCAATCCCCTTCCTCCCCTCCCCTTCTCTCTTTTCAGCCCACCGAGCCAACCCTGCGGCCCAACAACTCGCAGCGGCCCACTTTCTTTTTTCTTTCTCGCGCAAACATAGGCGGCCGGCCCAGTATACTTCCGGCCTATCGGTCCTGCACGGCCCAACTTCCCTTCCCCTCCTCTTCCTCTTTTCTTTTTCATCCGCTCGCTGCCAAGTGGGGCCCTCCTGTCGGCACCATCTTCCACCTCCGGCTCCCCTCCCCTGCATCACAGCCAGCGCCGCCGCCGGCCGTTCCTCCCCATCTCCTGCGCCTCCCCTCTTCAATCCTCACCTCTAATGCACAATTAAGTTTCGGCTTCACTCCTCCCTCTTTTACTCCCTTCTATTTCCCCTAATCAAAGTTCTCCCCTCTTGAATGCCTTGAACCCGCTGGCCGCCATGGCCATTGAATGGCCAATTGGCCCGGTCCCCGCTCCCTCTCCCTCCCTTGTGCTATAAAAGATGTGCTTGAGCCCTCGCGCTCCCTTTCCACACTGCTCACGCACCTGCACACCCCCATCCTTGCGCTCGCGCCGTCGCCGTCGAATTCCGACCACCGCCGCCGGTGTTGCCATGCCGATTCGCTAACTCCGTCGATCTTCAGGACGAACGAGCATCGCCCGTAGCTTTGACGAGCCGAGCCGCACCTCCTCTGCCCCTTCCCGTCGCCAGAGACCCACTGGAACCTCACTGCCATCACGGACCGCCGCCGGCCGCCGCAACCCTCCACCACCGGCCATCTTCCCGTCCGTCTCTGTCCAATGTGAAGACCTCCAAGTGTTCCCCATCATCTCCTCTCAATTTTCCCCTATTTACTCGAGCTCCTCGTGCCTTAGGTCACCGGCGTCGCCGATGCCCCACCAGCCAGAGCCCCTGTTCCCCGATCCGCTTCGCCGGCGCCCTTCCCTCCCTTCCGAGCCTCCAGGTAATTTTCCCTTGGCCTCCTCCTCAATTTAGTAGTTTTCCCGTAGCATTTAGTGGCCAGGAGGCCCTATTGGCCGCCGCCGGCGAGCCGGCCGGCAAGGCGCCGCCGCCCGTCTGGCGCCGCCGCCGCCGCCTGTAGTAAACCCGCCACCACCCCTTTCGCTTGCAGGCGACCACCACCGCCCGATCTGAGCCAACTGCTCAGATCAGTCCAGCCGCCCCGGTCAAACCCAACCGCACCGGTCAAATTAGGGTTGCGCCGGCGCATATGCTAAAGAGTCCCTGACCTTTTCGCTATTTACAAGCCGGTCCTTCCACCATATAAAACCCTTGCAGTTTAACCCTTGGTTTTTATAATCAAGTCCTTGGCCTTTCAAAAATATTCAGCCGCGGTCCAAAGCCAATCATTTGCACCAAAGACCTCTAGTTTATACACATAATTATGTTTAGGTCCCTGAAATCTTGCATAAAACCCCCTAAACTTCCAGATATTCACAATTTAGTCCCTGAATCTTGTTTCAGCCATATCTTTTCCATCTATCTCCGTTTTAAGCGTTCTTGGTGTTCGCGCGACCGTCTTTTCAAGCCCGTCAGTTTTGGAACCTTGTTTTGCCCGTATCTTGTGCGTTTTAGCTCCGTTTCCACCGTTTCAAGTTGCGTTAGGCTCATATCAACTAAAACTATGTGATAGGACCAATGTTGTACATGTTCTTTGTTTTATAATTTATTTAAATATTAAATATGATTTAATCCTATTACACATGCTTTTCTAATTAAAATCTAATTAGAGTTCAACACGTGTTTTCATAAGAAAGTTAATATGATTAATATTAATTAAATATTTGTTTAATTAAAAGTTAATTAGATGTATACCTCGGTTTTTATAATCAAACTTAATTTGAGTAATGATTATGCATTTTGCTTTCTACTAAAATGTAATATAGGTTTATCTCGAGTTTTCTTAAATTGTTAATTTGATTAATATGAATATAAATGTGTTTTTAAGTCGTAATTTGATTAGAATAACTCGAAATATAAAAATAAGTGCCTAGATGCTTTTACATGTTTCTTTTAAATTAAATGTTTAATTTGCTTAAATCATACTTGAATATTTATAAGTAAAATTGGAATAGGCTTAAATATAAATAGGGTATTTCTTTGAAATAACCTATACGCATTGAAGGATCAGATGGCGACTAGAGAGGGGGGAGTGAACAGGAGCCGGTAAAAATTCTTTCCAAAGAACCCGGCCTATACCCTAGTCAAACCCCGGTCACACACGAGCGATGGATCGAATCACACACCAATCGCCAAGACCACGAGGTTATGGATCAACCTCTAGCCTTAGGAACGATTCCTTGAAGAACACGCGGAAGCACGAAAGAAGGAGGAGAGGAATCGAACCAAGAGGCAAAGCGCACAGGCTCTGGCGGACCGTCCGGCCAGAGGGGCGGGCCGTCCGCACCGGCCTCGCGGACCGTCCCGGCCCCGATACCGCGACCGTCCGTGCCAACCCCGCGGACTGTCCGGCCCTACGCCGCGGACCGTCCGTTAAAGCACACAGAACCACCAGAAGCGACCCGGGAAAAACGGACCATCTGCCAAGGCCGGGCAGACCGTCCGCGCGGGTCACGGACCGTCCGCTACTCAAGCTCGGACCGTCCGCAAACCAGCTGCAACAAAAACCAAAAGCCAAACCGGATCGAAAGTAAGGACGCGCAAGAACACGACGAACACGCGACTAACCCTAGCCGCGCGGACCGTCCGCCAGACCCCCGCGGATCGTCCGCCGTGCGGACGAGTAGAAAACGCCCGACCCCGAAAGTCAACTCCCCCAAATCATCATCGGATTTCCCAAACGGTTGAAGCTATGGAGACAAGGGTTTGGGGACTTGAAAAGCGTCACAGAAGGATGCTATAGCCCAAAAATCTTGCCTCCTAACTCCCTAAAACACCGGGAATCGCGAATCCTTTGAGCACCACCAAAAGCTAGAGCACCGAACGAAAAACTGCGAATCCAAGTGGTTTCCCGGCGTTTGAGGGCACAAGATCAATCACAAAGATGCACGAGACATATATCCATGTTTTCCTCAAAGAAATCCGGGGAGAAACCCACTCAAATCCGCGGAATCGAACCGGAACAAAGGCACGAAAACAAGCACAAAAAGGCCAGGAAAACACAACCTCGAATCTTCTATACAAACCTGGAAAGATTCACAAGGTCTAGCATGCCGCCCTAGCATCCATCCCTCTCAACAAATCTCTCATGAAGCTCTCATGCTAGCCTAGAGAAAATGGAAGAAAAATAGCTACGAAAATGAGAAAGAGGAGGGAGGAAATGAAACCCTAAGTCACAGAGAGAGAGAGCCATCCACAAACACTCATGGCTTATATATCAGGTCCCGCCGGAGTGGTAAATGTCTCGACTACCCCTAACTTAACTACTAGCGATACAACCCACGTAGGGGCATTTAGGTAATGTTTGTGGGTCTTGCCATCGGACGGTCACGCCTTTGCCGCACCCCGCGTCCTCCCGATGCAAGCCATGCGATCCCGCCGCGTGTCCTCCACCTCGAAGCTTCCCGACACGCCCGGATCCCGTCTCCATCGTGTTGGGCCCTCGGACTTGGTTTTGAGGCCCAAACCAAGAAACCGTCCGCCGATGGTTTTGTGGGCAAACCACCAAACCCCGCGTGCCCGGTCCGGCCTCCCGCCGAACCACTTGACTTGACCGCCACCGTGCACTGGCTCGATTGTCCATGACTTCGTCTTGCTCGTGTCGCCACCATGTGGCCCGCACCCGGGCCCCGTCGTCCACCGGGTCCCTTGAACCGAGCCTACTTGTCTCTCCATCTCCCGGAGGCCCCTCAAGGCTGAAGACCTTTCGCGCCCGTTCTTCACCTGCAACAACACGAACTAGGCCGCAGCCTACACCTGCGCACTAAGCCAAGAGTCAGTCCAACACCCGTTGTCAATCACTCATCACTGAGGAGCGGTCATCCATCGACCACTGGGACGCTCCTGGTCCTCAATCTCCCCCTTGATGAGTGCATTGACAACACACAACTTGAAATGAAATTCAGAGAAAGAAAGAAAGGAAGAAGAAAGAAAAACAAAGAAGCTCAACTCATGACCAAAACCAAAGAAAGGCAAAGAAAGGTCACAAGCCAAGCAAAGCACAAAATCCACACCGAAAACAGCAAGAAAGCTCCCCCTGAACAAATGCAAGCTCCCCCTGAACATGTGGATGCAAACTTCCAAATTTCAGCTCACCTCTTCTGAATTTTCATTAAGCTCACCTCTTCTCCCCCTTGTTGACAATGTATGAATCAAGGTGAAAATGCAGAAATGCAAGACAAAGCATATAAACAGCTACATGAGCTTCTCAAATAGGCCAAATCTAGTGTCAAAGGCTAAAAATGAGACAAAGATCACACATATGAATCATAGCATAGTCAAAGCATTGCCACAAGTAATATATGAAAATACAAGCATGTGACAAAGCAAAATTTTCAGATTTACCAAAAGAAGGCTCGCTTCACATGTAAAAGCCTATCCATGTCACACTTGAGCCACAAACATGCATACCATTCAAAGATCATACAAGGATATCAAATTCTCAGCAAAAGATCATGGCAAACACCCATAAAGCAAAGCATGTCATGTCAAAGCTCATGAGCCATGTGTCCACTTCGGGGAGACTTCTCCACTGGTGAACATCATGCAACATGTTTTGCACCCATATGTGAAAGATAAGACATTTTAAGCATAGACATGATGGATGGAGCATTTTTCAAGCATTCACACTTCTTTTCAGGATTAATTCATTTCATGGTACATGAAGTGCCTTTGCGGCAAAAAGAAGCTTATGCTCCCCCATGAATGCAACATAGGCTAAACATTCACCATGATATTCGGCCTTTGGCCCAAATGCAAGAACAAGGCATCCAAGCACAATCTAAGCATGAAAAGCACATCTAGACCAAACTGTGACATGGATACACAACTACACACGAGTGGAGCATATTTCATCAAAAATTAGTCAAGATTAGCATTTATATCAAAAGAGGCTATCTCACCACACATATATCTCAAATATTCCAAAAGCATAGCCTCACATCACCATTTCTCCACACATATAACCAATATCTCACACATAGCCAAAGAAACTCAAATATGGCATATGAAAGAAGCTCATCATCCTAAAATGCAATATGATACAAATGCAACATGATATATGACAAGATGGCTATCCTACCATGGTTTATACATCAAGCAAAGCATGTATATACATCAAAGAAAACATGGTATGATACATATGATACACAAAGGAAATCCCCCAAGAATCAACTAGAAAGGGCAACAAACCCCAAGTCCCCCCCGCAAGCGCACAAATGTAGCTTGGTCGAGAGGCTTTGTGAAAATGTCTGCAAGCTGATCTTGGGTAGGGACATGGCTCAATACAATGGTCCCTTTCTCCACATTGTCTCTCAAGAAATGATACCTCACTCCTATGTGTTTGGTTCTGGAGTGAAGCACTGGGTTTTTGGCTACGCTTATGGCACTAGTGCTATCACAAAGAAGTGGGATCTGGGTGCACTCCTCACCAAAGTCTCTCAAAGTGTATGAAATCCACAACAAACTCGGGAACAACAACTCGCGGCTGCAACATACTCCGCCTCGGTGGTAGACTGAGCTACACTAGACTGCTTGCGGGAAGACCACGAAACCAACGCGGACCCAAGAAACTGACAAGAACCAGAAGTAGACTTCCTCTCGACTCGACAACCAGCAAAATCCGCATCACAAAAACCATGAAGAGAAAGAGTCGAGGAGGAAGAATACCAAAGGGCAAGACCAGGTGCAGACTGTAGGGTACCTGAAAATCCTCTTGATGGCCTGTCGATGTGATGTCCTCGGCGAAGCCTGAAACGAGCGCACAGACACACACTGAACTATATGTCTGGCCTCGTCGCCGTCAAGTAGAGGAGGGAGCCGATCATGCTCCTATACTCCCGCTGGTCCACTGGTTCTCCGTCCTCGTCCGCATCCAAAGTAGCCGTACTCCCCATGGGAGTCGACATCGGCTTCACATCTTGCATCTGGAACTTCCTCAGCATGTCTTTCGTGTACTTGGTCTGGTGCACGAACGTTCCATCCTTCACTTGCTTGATCTGCAGCCCAAGAAAGTACTGCAACTCGCCCATCATGCTCATCTCGAATTCCCTGCTCATCTCATCTGCAAACTTGGCAACAAGGTTATGTGACGAGCCACCAAAGACAATATCATCCACGTATATCTGCAGAATCAACAAGTCATTCCCATGCTTGAGGAGAAACAAGGTCCTATCCACGGTACCCATCACAAACCCTCTGCTCACCAGAAAACCTCTCAATCTCCCATACCAAGCCCGGGGCGCCTGTTTCAACCCATACAGAGCCCTTTTCAACCTGTACACCCTATGAGGATACTTCTCACTCTTAAACCCCGGTGGCTGCTTCACATACACCTCCTCCTCTATGACCCCATTCAGAAAAGCACTTTTCACATCCATTTGAAACAACGTGAACCCTTTAGCCATGGCAAAGGCTAGAAGGATTAGAATTGCCTCAAGACGGGCCACAGGAGCAAAGGTCTCCTCATAGTCGATCCCCTCCTTCTGACTATATCCCTAAGCAACAAGTCTGGACTTGTTCCTCACAACCATCCCATTCTCTCCCTCTTTGTTCTTCAAACCCACTTGGTTCCTATAGGATGGCAATTTGGAGGTGGTTCAACTAACTCCCACACCTGGTTCCTCTCAAAGTTTTCCAACTCCTCATGCATAGAATTGACCCAGTTTGCATCAGATAAAGCATGTCCAATGTCCTTGGGCTCAAAGGTGGCAACAAATGCAGCGTGAGTGAAATGAGAGGAATTCCTAGACCTTGACCGTGTAGTGCATTCGTCGATGTCCCCAATGATCTTTGATAGGGGATGCACTTCTTGAATTCTCCGGGGAGCCTCACGCCTCGAGACCACCTCCCCCTCAACTTCAGCTTCTCTCGCCTGGTCCTCTTGTCGCACCGTCGTTGTCCATGAAGTAGACGGTCCATGCTCCGTAGTGGTCGTAGGGAAAGTAGTGGGTACACACTCAGCTTCAGGAGCATGGTTCTCCCCATCATCATCTCCAGCTTCATCCTTCTCTTCTTCAAAGAGGTCCTCGGCCATCTCCTCATCACCTGCACATTCAAAGCCAAGAGAGGTACATGGCATTGTCTCGTCGAAGGTTACCTCGCAAGTCTCCATGATTTTGTTAGTCTCAAGGTTAAGCACCCTATAGGCTCTAGAATGGTTAGCATATCCAAAGAAAATCCCATCACTAGACCTATCCTCAAACTTGTCAAGTTTTCCCTTCTTAAGAATAAAGCATTTGCAACCAAAAACTCGGAAATGACTCACCTTGGGTGCCCGACCATGCATAAGCTCATAACAGGACTTCTTCTTGAAAGCTCGCAATAAAATCCTATTGGAAACATGACAAGCCGTATTGACCGCCTCAGCCCAAAACCTCCTAGGAGTCCTGTGCTCATCGAGCTTCGTCCTAGCCATCTCACAAAGAGTCCGATTTTTCCTTTCCACAACTCCATTTTGAGGGGGCACATAAGGGGTCGAATACTGATGTTCAAGACCTAGATCACGATAGAAGGCATCAAAGCGGGAGTTCTTGAACTCTGAGCCATTATCACTGCGGATAGCTAGAATAGCATTCCCATGCCTCTCGTTTTTCAACCTCACGATCAGATCTCGAACAAAACCAAATGTCTCACTCTTGTCTTCCAAGAAAAACAGACAGGCATAGCGAGAGTAATCGTCCACCACAACAAGGACATACCACTTCCCACCCACCGAGTGAACTCGAGCTGGCCCAACAAGGTCCATATGCAACAACTCTATTGGACACTCGGTCATGACATCAGTCAGGGGTGGATGGGGAGTGGCTACCATCTTGCCATGCCTACACGGAGCACAAACCAAATCCTTCTCAAGCTTCAAACTCGGCAATCCTCGGACAAGGTCAAGACCACTCAAGCGGGAAACCAAATCAAAGCTCAAGTGTCCCAACCGCCTATGCCATTTCCACAAATCGAAGAAGGACCGGCCATCAAACAAATGAAAGCGAGGACCCAAAGAACGAGAGAAATCGCCCTTGAAAATCGACCCTCGGGGATGATCATACGGACAAGATCACCTCGAGAATCCAAAGAAACGAGACTCACCAGACTTGAAACGCACCTCAAAACCTTCATCAAGCAGCTGAGAAACCGAAAGCAAATTGAAACCCAAAGACTTCACAAGAGCAACCCTCTTCAACGTTACCTTGTCACTCACATGCACAACACCCTCAGAAATCACCCTTCATCGTCCATTGTCCCCAAATGTGATGTACATCTTTTCCTTCACTGGGGTGAGGCTGGAGAGCAACCATCATTCCCTTGCCACCATACTTCCCATGTCCCACGGAAGGAGTATGAGCACCACGAGGGGGAAAACGTGGTCCGTAGTTCCTCTGGAACCCAAAGCTGCGATCATCTCCCCTAAACCCGTATTGAGGACGAGTAGGGGGACGTCCAGCAAAACCACCACGAGCCCGACCAAACCACTCACCAGCACGCACACCATCATCTCTCCTAATAAACCTCTCACCACAACCTCTCTGTGGGAACCTACCACCTTGATCTTCAACTCTACCAACACTCTTCACACTTCCCACACCCCGTGGAAGTGGCACTCTAGGATCAGGAATACCATAAGACTGGCGATACCTGTCCTGGTTTGCTTGCTCCCTGGCAAGCCTTTCATCCCTCTTCCTCTTGTAGAAAAACTCTGCTAGGTGTCTCTCCTTGCCACAATACTCACATCTGAAGGGGATGGGTTTTGGTTTTGGCTCTGGCTTCTCTCTAGATTTCTCACCCTTCTCACTCACAAACTTCACCGGTTTCTGGAAGTCATTTGTCTTAGGTGGGAATTTGGGTGGATCTTGGGTTGTGTCAAGCTTGTTGCAAAGGTGGTTGGGCTTTGGTGTGAAAGAGTTCTTGGGTGATTTTGGAAGTGGGACTTGGATGTCTCCGATCACCTCAAACTCGGGGTTAGACTCAACACACTTCTCATACACACTCTCCCCACTGTCCTCTCCCACTTTCTCACCCAACTTCTCAAAACCCAAACCACCACCATCAGCTCTCTTGAACTCCTTAATCATGATTTTCAATTGAGGTTCCTGCCCAGACAACCAACCCAACACCTTCCTCAAATAGTCATTCTCCTCATAGATGACATCCAAACGGGAAGTAAGTTCAAGATTGCGCAATGTAACTTCATCACAACTAGTGCATGCATTGACAACAGGAGATTTCAAAGAAGCTTCCAAAGAGCTAATAGTAGAACGAGCATCAACAAGCTTAGCATGCATAGTAGGACATGATTTACAAGCACCAAGCAAAGTGGGTCTAGCGTTAAGCTCATCATACTCAATCCTAAGAGCATCTAGTTTAGCCAAAGTGGAAGCATTCTTCTCATTAAGCAACTTGATCTCATTCAACCATGCATCACACTCAAGACACTCAATATCATCAGGAGTAGTAGGAGCAAGTTTCAAAGAGTCATTCTCAAGTTTTAATTCAAGAAATTTGGATTCTAACTCTCCTACTTTCTCACTAGCATTCTCAAGTTGAGCCCTAAGATCTTTCCTCATCTTCTTAGCATCTCTCAACACACTATCACGGTTGTCAATCAAGCCATTCAACCTAGTGATCTCAGCAAGCAAAGAGTCGGGGTCACGATTTACCTCATCCTCCGAGTTGGAGTCGCTGTCTTCCTTCTCTCTCTTCTTGCTGCTCCAGCTATGGGCCATCCCACAAAAGCCTTCAAGTGCCACACAGCTCAACCCACTGAGGTTCCGGCTTGCACTCTTCTTGCCCTTGCGCCTCCCGGTGTCTTCATCTTCACTGCTTGAGCTTGACTGCGCGTCGCTTGAGCTTGAGTCGACGTCGCTTGCACCAGCCACCATAGCTCTTGCCTTGTCTTTCTTGTAGCCGCTCTTGCTCGGTCGCCGCTTGTCCTTGTCCTTGCTCTTGGACTTGCTGAAGTGCTTGCCCTTGGATGAGTACTTGTCTTCATGCCTTGGGTGCGCCTTATACTCGCTCATCTTGTACTTGTTCTCCTCCGCTTCCGGGCACTCGGCGATGAAGTGTCCACGCTTGCCACACTTGTAGCATGTCCCCGAGCTCTGCCTTGCATTCCTCCGGCTCTCATGTAGTCGATCAAACCTCCTTGAGAGCAAGGCCAGTGTGACACCCGATTTTCCGTAGAAAACCGAATGCATCTCATATGTGTGCCAGGATCACAATTTCACACATATCATAGACTCATGAGTGTAATATCACAAAACATTGCTCAAAACGTACAGAAAAGGTTATTAACTTTTATTACACTCACGATGGTAGACACGAAGGTCTTTACACGAACAACGATAACTATGAAGACGCGACTCCATCTTCATCTTCCGCAGGCTTCTGACTGGTTGATCGCATCCTCAGAACTCCTCGTAGTCGGTGAAGTACTCCACTCCGGGATTCTTCTCTGAACAGCGTAAGCAAGGATGAGTACACTTATGGTTGGTACTCAGCAAGGCCACAGGAATAACCGGAAATAAATATTAATTCATCTTTAAGTTCAATTAATCATGTGAGGGTCCAGGCCCCTCTTGACCGTGAGCACGGCTGATCGATCAGTTTTACACTCTGCAGAGGTTGCACACTTTTCCCACAGTTCGCGTAAAAGTTCCAAAGAACTTTGAACCCAACCACGCATGTGCTGATCAGGCACAATACCACACTTCCGAGGTTTGATTGCATAGGGACGCTACGAAGCCTTTACAAAGATATGCAAAAGCATCAACAACCCACGACGATTCTGACTCGGGGCGGACCATAACCCTCCCTAGTGGTCAGCACCTTAGCAAAGGCTGCTACCCCAAAAGAACCGGGCTATACCCCTGCAACCCGGAGCCCCCTGTGTTCCTTTCGGATAGGGTCGTCAACACAATCACACACACCTAATTAATTGGCTAAGCCAGAGCCATATGGACTGTGGTTGCACTGTTTTCCTGGGTGGTTCTCCATGTTCCGATTAATTTATAGTATTCTTGATTAAAGCATAGGTAGAAGGGTGGTTAGGGTCACTTGCCTTTCTCCAACGATAAGCTACTCTCCTTAACTTTAAAGCTCTGCACTTGAACTTCCTCGAACGGCGCGTTGGCTACGATCATGCAAGAAAACATACAATAAATAAAACAATACATCAAACATTACCAAAAGACTAAAACAAGCTTTTAGAAATGACGGGCTCGGAGAGACAATCGCATGAATACCAAGAACGCGTAAAACGGAGCTAGGATGAAAAAGTTATGGTCGAAACAAGATTCGGGGACTAAATTGTGATTATCTGAAAGTTAGGGGTTTTTCTACAAGATTTCAGGGGCTAAAGTATAATTATGTGTGAAAACTGGGGGGTTTAGATGCAAAAGGGTGAGCCCTGGATCGCGGTTAGATAAGTTTGAAAACCTAGGGTTCAAACCGAAAAAACCAGGGGCTATTTCATAAGGTGGAAGGGCATATTTGTAATTCGAAAACCGCAGGGGTTCTTTTTGCAAATACGACCGGGCGGCCGGCCGAGGGGCTGCGGTGGCGCCACGTGGCGGATCGCTATTGGCCGGCCGGGCGCGGGCATGACGCAAGCAAGGCGACGCCGGCCGGTGGACCGGCGCGGTGGACCTCGTCCACCGGCCCACCGTGGACCGATCCAAGGGGGTGCGCCCGATTTAATCCGACCGCCCAAATTAGATCGGGCGGCCGACGGTGCAACGGCGCGGCGCGGGCGGGCGCCGCAAGAGGCGGCGCGCGACGGCGGGACGGCGGCGGGCTCGCCGAAGATCGCCGGCGACGGCCAGAAGGACTTCCCGTGCACGAAGATTCATGGGAAGAGAACCAAAATGAAGAGGAGAACTTGGGGAACTTACAGAGAGGCTTGGAAAGGAGGGAGAGGCACCAACGGAATAGATCGGGCGGCGGAGCTCCGGCGGCGGTCGGCGCTCTGGCGGCGGCGGCGCTGCGCAAGAAGGAGAGGGGAGAGGTGCGGAAGATGCGGGAGCTCGAGGGGATCTTATATAGGGCCAAGAGGGGAGCGGAGGGGGTGCGGTTCAGGCGGTGGGCGGCGAGGTCGGTGGTGGCCATTAATGGCGGCTCGGTGCGGTGGCGGCGGGTAGGGGAAGGGGAAGGGGTGAGGTGGTCAAGTGGGCGGCGGCGCATTTAAGACCCCGCTCGGTGGGGAGGGGAAGGGGCATGGGAGGCGGGGGAGGCGGCGCCGGGGTGCGGGAGCCGGCGGCGGCGCGGGGAAGAAGGGGGGGCGGTGGCCGGAGGAAGAGGACGGCCCCGACAGGTGGGCCCCACCTGTCGGCGGCTGAGAGAGAGAGGAGGTGGGAGGCGGGCCGTGTGGGCCGAAAACAGATGTGGGCCGCGACTGAATAAAAAGAAAAGGAGGGGGAAGGTGAGGTGGGCCGCGGGTTGGGTTGATTTGTTTTTTTTCTTTTTCTTTTCAAATCCATTTTCAAACTTTTTAAATTCAAATCTTTTACATGTTTTCAACTTCAAATTTTAGCACAAATTCTTCAACTATTTTAAAGACTTTTCAAAAACCTTTTTAAACAACTTTTCAAACATTTTTAAATTCAAACTTTCAACCCTTTTTTAATTCAAACTTTTACACCAATTTTCACAATTATTTTGAAGGACTTTTCACAAATACTTTTTTTAAGACTTTTAAAACCACACCACAACCAAAACTCATGCATTTCAACATGATGCACAAACACTTGATTGTTTCTAATTATTAAATGATGTTTAATTTAATTAAAGGCACATTTATTTATTCAAATTTATTAAATCCTTAGAAAATAAAACTAAACCATGTTGCTAACAATATTTTATTGTGATGGAATTTTCGGGTGTTACAAATCCTACCCCTTAAAAAGAATCTCGTCCCGAGATTCGGAGGGATCGGGAAACAAGAGGAGATACAAGATGTTCTTGATAGATGATGGGTTACTACCACAAAGCTTATTCACTCCTCCTTCTTCTTCGGGCTTGTAGTGGCAAACTCAATCCTATCTCCTTGCGGGGTAGTTAAGAGCACCGACTTCTTGGCACACAAAATGATTCCATCATGCTTGCTTAAACAATCCATACCAAGGATCACATCTATCCCACTTGATGTTAGGATCACTAAGTCTGCTTCAAAATCTATCTCTCCGATCTTAAGATTGACTCGTGGGCATACATAGGTGGATTTCATTTCACCGTTTGGGGAACTAATAAGCAAATGTGTCTTCATGGAACTCTTGGGTACATCATGCTTTGTCACGAATCGTTCAAGAATAAATGAATGTGATGCCCCGAATCAAATAAAACTCGTTGCAGGTACAGAGTTGATAAGAAACGTACCAAGCACAACATCTTTGTCTCCTTGAGCTTCTTCACCGTCACATGGTTCACCCTACCATGCATATTGTTCTCGTTGACCTCTCGTTATCTCTCTCGGGATGTCTGCATATTGCGCTGAGGGCAAATACTGGCATAGTGTCCTAATTCTCCGCAGTTGAAGCATCCACTGGGGTGAACTGGAGTAGTGTTCCTTACTGGTGCACCTGAGCGATTCTGATGAGGATTTGGAGCCTGAGGTGTCATTGGGTTGGATTCTTCGGGTTCATCAAACGAACGATACTGTTGACTCTGTCCATGATTTCTGCCTTGTGTGCTAGAACGAAACAGAGAGTCTTGTGATGAGTTGTAACGAGGGCGGGTGTAGCTACTAGACTGACCCTGAGTTTGAAACTTGCGCTTCTGTTCACGAAGTTCCATGCGTTTATTCTCCAAGCCTATAGCCTTATTGAGTAACATCTGAAAGTTAAGAAATGTGTGGCTCTGCAACTTATAGTTAAGTGGACCTATCAAACCATCGAGAAAGCGTTCTTGTCTCTTGGCATCCGTGTTGACTTCATCTGGTGCATAGCGGGACAAATGAGTAAACTGATCCAGATACTCACTAACGGTCATGTTACCTTGCTTTCGAGCTAGAAATTCCTTCTTCTTCAGCTTCTTCACACCAGCTGGGATGTGATGTGTACGAAAACTTTCCCCGGAACTCCCGCCGGGTAATGGTGTCGCAGCAAGATGCGCGACGGTGTAAGCATCCCACCAATCAGACGCTGCACCTTCCAGACGTCCTGAGGCATACAAAACCTTCTCACGATCATTACATTGAGTGATATTCAGCATCTTGTTGATGGTCTTGAGCCAATCATCGGCATCGAGGGGATCCACTGAATGAGAGTAAGTGGGCGGGTTGTGGCTCATGAATTCTCTATGTTTGTTCACTGGTGGTGGAGGTGGTGGGGGTCCTTGAGGTGGCGGCTGGTTCTGCTGTGCTCGTAGATTCTCGGGATGCGGCGGTGAGGTTCTGAATTAATTGCATCTGTTCCGTAAAGAACTGCTGCATCGTGGGATCCATCGCTAATTCTTGTGGTGGAGGAGGGAACTTGATTCAGCTGATTGGCGATGTGAGCACGATCGGAATATCATGTCCAGCTCCTGACCTGGTGTTTACCATCTGATTGCTAGGGAAAGGTATTTCCGGTAAGATGTTGGATTGATAAAGATGAAGAGAAAAGGGGCTAAGATTCAAATTTTAACTTTAATTATTTTATTGATGTATTTGTGGCCATCACTCCACAAAAACATTTCAATCATGTCAAAGATCCAAATCATGCATGTTTACAATCAACAAGCATTAACATCGCATGTCCTCACAAGAACGGCTCTATCGAAACGAAACTGGTAGAAGGGGTAGGCAACTTATGAAACTATCTTATAAAGCATGTGTGGTAGTTCAAGGTGGAAGAACAAGAATCAGATTCAGTGTAGAAGAAAACAAAAGATATGATTTTGATAAAGAATAAAGAATAAAATATTTTTTAAGCGTAAATAAGATATTTTGAATGTTAGAAGGGCTTCCTAGAAAGAGAGTCCTTAATATCGACCATTTCTATCTGAGGCTGCGTCCTACAGTCAGCAATGCTCTGATACCACTCTGTCACACCCGATTTTCCGTAGAAAACCGAATGCATCTCATATGTGTGCCAGGATCACAATTTCACACATATGATAGACTCATGAGTGTAATATCACAAAACATTGCTCAAAACGTACAGAAAAGGGTTATTAACTTTTATTACACTCACGATGGTAGACACGAAGGTCTTTACACGAACAACGATAACTATGAAGACGCGACTCCATCTTCATCTTCCACGGGCTTCGATCGGTTGATCGCATCCTCGAACTCCTCGTAGTCGGTGAAGTACTCCACTCCGGATTCTTCTCTCGAACAGCGTAAGCAAGGATGAGTACACTTATGGTTGGTACTCAAGCAAGGCCACAGAATAACCGAAAGCAATATTAATTCATCTTTAAGTTCAATTAATCATGTGAGGGTCCAGCCGCTCTTGACCGTGAGCACGGCCGATCGATCGCCTTTACACTCTGCAGAGGTTGCACACTTTTCCCACGCTTCGCGTAAAAGTTCCAAAGAACTTTGAACCCAACCACGCATGTGCCGATCGTGCACAATACCACACTTCCGAGGTGTGATTGCATAGGGACGCTACGAAGCCTTTACAAATATATGCAAAAGCATCAACAACCCACGACAGCATTCTGACTCGGGCGGACCATAACCCTCCCTAGTGGTCAGCACCTTAGCAAAGGCTACTACCCCAAAAGAACCGGGCTATACCCCTGCAACCTGGAGCCCCCTGTGTTCCTTTCGGATAAGGTCGTCAACACAATCACACACCTAATTAATTGGCTAAGCCAGAGCCATATGGATCCGTGGTTGCACTCGTTTTCCTGGGTGGTTCTCCATGTTCCGATTAATTTATAGTATTCTTGATTAAAGCATAGGTAGAAGGGTGGTTAGGGTCACTTGCCTTTCTCCAACGATAAGCTACTCTCCTTAACTTCAAAGCTCTGCACTTGAACTTCCTCGAACGTCGCGTTGGCTACGATCATGCAAGAAAACATACAATAAATAAAACAATACATCAAACATTACCAAAAGACTAAAACAAGCTTTTAGAAATGACGGGCTCGGAGAGACGATCACATGGATACCAAGAACGCGTAAAACGGAGCTAGGATGAAAAAGTTATGGCTGAAACAAGATTCAGGGACTAAATTGTGATTATCTGAAAGTTAGGGGTTTTTCTACAAGATTTCAGGGGCTAAAGTATAATTATGTGTGAAAACTGGGGGGTTTAGATGCAAAAGGGTGAGCCCTGGACTGCGGGTTAGATAAGTTTGAAAACCTAGGGTTCAAACCGAAAAAACCAGGGGCTATTTCATAAGGTGGAAGGGCATATTTGTAATTCTGAAAACTGCAGGGTTCTTTTTGCAAATACGACTGGGCGGCCGGCTGAGGGGCTGCGGTGGCGCCACGTGGCGGATCGCTATTGGCTGGCTGGCGCAGGCATGACGCAAGCAAGGCGACGCCAGCGGTGGACCGGCGCGGTGGACCGGCACCGGTCCACCGTGGACCGATCCAAGGGGGTGCGCCCGATTTAATCCGACCGCCCAAATTAGATCGGGCGGCCGACGGTGCGACGGCGCGGGCGGGGCGCCGCAAGAGGCGCGCGCGCGACGGCGGGACGGCGGCGGGCTCGCCGGAAGATCGCCGGCGACGGCCAGAAGGACTTCCCGTGCACGAAGATTCATGGGAAGAGAACCAAAATGAAGAGGATAACTTGGGGAACTTACAGAGAGGCTTGGAAAGGAGGGAGAGGCACCGACGGAATAGATCGGGCGGCGGAGCTCCGGCGGCGGTCGGCGCTCTGGCGGCGGCCGGCGCTCTGGCGGCGGCGGCGCTGCGCAAGGAGAAGGAGAGGGGAGAGGTGCGGAAGATGCGGGAGCTCGAGGGGATCTTATATAGGGCCAAGAGGGGAGCGGAGGGGGTGCGGTTGAGGCGGTGGGCGGCGAGGTCGGTGGTGGCCATTAATGGCGGCTCGGTGCGGTGGCGGCGGGTAGGGGAAGGGGAAGGGGTGAGGTGGTCAAGTGGACGGCGGCGCATTGAAGACCCCGCTCGGTGGGGAGGGGAAGGGGCATGGGAGGCCGGGGAGGCGCGCGCCGGGGTGCGGGAGCCGGCGGCGCGCGGGGAAGAAGGGGGGGGGTGGCCGGAGGAAGAGGACGGCCCGACAGGGGGCCCCACCCGTCGGCGGGCCGAGAGAGAGAGGAGGTGGGAGGCGGGCCGTGTGGGCCGAAAACAGATGTGGGCCGCGGCTGAAAAAAAGAAAAGGAGGAGGAAGGTGAGGTGGGCCGCGGGTTGGGTTGATTTGTTTTTTTCTTTTTCTTTTCAAACCCATTTTCAAACTTTTTAAATTCAAATCTTTTACATGTTTTCAAATTCAAATTTTAGCACAAATTCTCCAACTATTTTAAAGACTTTTCAAAAACCTTTTTAAACAACTTTTCAAACATTTTTAAATTCAAACTTTCAACCTTTTTTTTAATTCAAACTTTTACACCAATTTTCACAATTATTTTTAAGGACTTTTCACAAATATTTTTTTTAAGACTTTTAAAACCACACCACAACCAAAACTCATGCATTTCAACATGATGCACAAACACTTGATTGTTTCTAATTATTAAATGATGTTTAATTTAATTAAAGGCACATTTATTTATTCAAATTTATTAAATCCTTAGAAAATAAAACTAAACCATGTTGCTAACAATATTTTATTGTGATGGAATTTTCGGGTGTTACAGCCAGCTCCTCCTCGCCCAGCACATCAAACTCCTCATCTGGAATAGACATAAGAGAAGACAAGGAAAACTGTCGACAGGAAGGGTTAGATTTGCCCTTTGATCCGCCCACAAGAGCAAGACTATGGTCAGTCGAGCCCTCATGCTTGGATTGCAACTTCCCGTCAACCTCACCGACTTGAGCTTAGAAAAGAGGTCATCCAACTCAATGGTCAAATATTGCCCGACTCCTTGATGGCCTCAACCTTAGCACCCCAAACATTTGGGTCCAAGACATGCAAGAGCTTCAAAGCTTGATCATGCTAAGTGTAAGGGAAATCCTCAACATTAGCCTTCATGTTGTTCACGATGGCGGTGAACCTCTGAAACATCGCATCAATGTCCTCACCGGGAAGTTGAGTGAAGTTCTCATATTGTATCTGGTAAGAGACAAAGAGGCGAGCCTTCACATGGTTATCACCACCGTGAGCAACCAACAGCTTCCCCCAAATTTGCCAAGCAAGATTCAAATGGCGAACATGCTCAAACTCAGGATCACACAAGCTCCGGACCAAGTGATCAACGGCTTTTGCGTTTGCCTCATACTTGGCCTTAGCACCGCATCGGTCACCATAAGGGTATGGATGTTGACCGGAATAGCATAGGTCTTGTCAAGCACAATGAAATCCAACAACTTGCCATGAAGAAAGATCATCATACGAGCCGCCCACTTGTGGTAACCCTTGCCATCGAAGTGCGGCGGACCGCCCCGCTCAATGTACACCATCTTAGGATTCGAGACTTGTCAAAGTCACAAAGAATCCGGCACCAAGCTCTGATACCAATTGAAGGATCAAATGGCGACTATAGAGGGGGGAGTGAATAGGAGCCGGTAAAAATACTTCTCAAAGAACCCGGCCTATACCCTAGTCAAATCCCGGTCACACACAAGCGATGGATCAAATCACACACCAATCACCAAGACAACGAGGTTATGAATCAACCTCTAGTCTTAGGAACGATTCCTTGAAGCACACGCGGAAGCACGAAAGAAGGAAGGGAGGAATCGAACCAAGGAACAAAGCACTCAGGCTCTAGCAGACCGTCTGGCCAGGTGGGGCGGACCGTCCGCACGGGCCACGCGGACCGTACGGCCTGCTGCCGCGGACTGTCCGCACACACACCGCAAACCATCCGAAAAAGCAAACAGAACCTCCAGAGACGACCCCGAATAACGGACCGTTCGCGGGGAGCATGCGGACTGTCCGCCAGGCACCCGCGGACCGTCCGCCCGGTACACGCGGACCGTTCGAAACTTCGCCCAACGAAAACTCAAAGCCACGGCGGATCGAAACAAAAGGCGCCTGGTCCTCGCGGATCGTCCGCGAGGTGCAGACAGAGCAGAAAATGCACGACCCCGAAAGTCAACTCCTCCAAATCATCATCGGATTTCCCAAACGGTAGAAGCTATGGAGACAAGGGTTTGGGGGCTTGAAAAGCGTCACACAAGGATGCTATAGCCCAAAAATCTTGCCTCCTAACTCCCTAAATCATTGGGAATCGCGAATCCTTTGAGAACCACCAAAAGCTAGAGCACCGAATGAAAATCCTTGAATCGAAGTGGTTTCCCGGCGTTTGAGGGCACAAGATCAATCACAAAGATGCACGAGACATCCATCCATGTTTCCCTCAAAGAAATCTGGGAGAAACTCACTCAAATCCGCGGAATCACACCGAGAACAAAGGCACCAAAAACAAGCACGAAAAAGAACACGGAAAACACAACGCCGAATCTTCTATACAAACCAGGAAAGATTCACAAGGTCTAGCATGCCGCCCTAGCATCCATCCCTCTCAACAAATATCTCATGAAGCTCTCATGCTAGCCTAGAGAAAATGGAGAAGAAAAATAGCAACGAAAAATGAGAAATGGGAGGGGGGAAATGAAACCCTAAGTCGCAGAGAGAGAGCCATCCACTCACACTCATGGCTTATATATCGGGTCCTGCCGGTGTGGTAAATGACTCGACTACCCCTAACTCAACTACTGGCGATACAACCCACGCAAGGGCATTTATCTAATGTTTGTGGGTCTTGTCATCGGACGGCCACGCCTTTGCCGCACCCCGCGTCCTCCCGACGCAAGCCATGCGATCCCGCCGCGTGTCCTCCGCTTCGAAGCTTCCCGACACGCCCGGATCCCGTCTCCGTCGTGTTAGGCCTTCGGACTTGGTTTTGAGGCCCAAACCAAGAAACCGTCCTCCGATGGTTTTGTGGGCAAACCACCAAACCCCGCGTGCTCGGCCCGACCTCCCGCCAAGCCCCTTGATCGACCGCCACCATTCACCGGCTCGATCGTCCATGACTTCGTCTTGCTCGTCTCGCCACCATGTGGCCCGCACCTAGTCCCGCCGTCCACCGGGTCCCTCGAACCGAGCCTACTTGTCTCTCCATCTCCCGGAGGCCCCTCAAGGCTGAAGACCTTTCGCGCCCGTTCTTCACCTGCAACAACACGAACTAGGCCGCAGCCTACACCTGCGCACTGAGCCAAGAGTCAGTCCAACACCCGTTGTCAATCACTCATCATTGAGGAGCGGTCATCCATCGACCACCGGGGCGCTCCTGGTCCACAATAACTAAGTTTACATTTAAATGTTGCTATGCATAAATTTGATGGGAAAATCACCTTTTTAAGGACATGACTAGAATTTTATCCCCTTTACCTTGGACAACCCCTTTTAAATAAATGTTTTGGGTAGAAATGCTTAGTTGCTATAACTTGGGATGGTTAAAATGAATCTTTTGCTATATGATGAATGTTGATCATGATAACCTTTGGTGATATATATGTATGTGTGTGCTTATGGTTAATAACAAGATCATATGGTTTAATCGGAACATGGAGAACCACCCAGGAAAATAGTGCAACCACAGTCCATATGGCTCTGGCTTAGCCAATTAATTAGGTGTGTGATTGTACTAGTGACCTTATCTGAAAGGAACACAGGGGGCTCGGGGTTGTAGGGGTATAGCCCGGTTCTTTTGGGGTAGCAGCCTTTGCTAAGGTGTTGACCACTAGGGAGGGTTATGGTCCGCCCTGAGCTTTAACTGTCGTGGGTTGTTGGTCTTCTGCATATCTTTGTAACGACTTCGTAGTGGACCCCTAGCCACTCACGTCGGAAGTTTTTAAGGGTCTGATCAACCAGGGCAACATGGGGAACACGAGCTGTGGTGAAAGTGTACAACCTCTGCACAGTGAAAACTGATCGATCAGCCGTGCTCACAGTCAAGAGCGGCCTGGACGCTCACATGATTAATAAACTTGAAGATGGAATTAAATCGTGGTTTCTTGTGGGTTTTTGAGAGGAGATGCTTTCCTAAATGCTTAGGTGGGTTGGTATAAACTTACATCTAGTAATTAGGTGCTTGCTAATAAAATCTGACCAACATTAAAAATGCTAACCGCTGCAAAAAACTTAGCCTATTCTTGATAAGCCTTGCATCTTCCCCCACTTGCTGAGCTCCCCCTGAGGATCACACATCACTCCCAATCTCTACCCCTTTGGCATCAAATACCAAAAGGTCTAGTCATCCTGAGGCGGCGGCGGAGGAGGATAGAATGGTAGAGGGGGACAGAACTGTGGTGGTGGAGCTGGAGCTAGATAGTAATGATAAAAATGATCTCTGAAATCTCCAAAGGCAGTGTTCAGGGCATTGACATTTTCTCAGAAGCTGAGTCTGCTGATGATATAACTGCTGATACTGCTCTGAGGTGGACATCTGAGAGAATATGTCATTCAAGGCACTGAGGTCATTCTGAAGATCTATCTGCATATCACCCAACCTTGGCATCATGGGGTCATGCATAGTGTTATAGACATGATGACCAAAATTATTAAGACTAGTGTCAATCTGCTGCTGAAAATCCTGCTGCATAGTCTGAAAAGTATCATTCATCTGTTGCCCATATGCCTCAAAGTGAGAGTTGAACCCGGATTGCATCTGCTGAAACTGAGAGTTCATGGACTGCTGAATATTAGCAAAATAAGAATCAAAGTATCCAGCAGGAGGCTCCCACTGTGGCTGCATGGGATGAACTGGAGGAGGAGTAGTTGGCATAGCATAAGCACCCTCATCAACATTAGCATAACCCATGTTACCAACATTTGCATTTTCATCATCACTAGCATGAGCCTCAACATTTTCAGCAACATTTTGAGCCTCTGCATCCTGCCCATAACGTCTCAATGGCTTGTTGAGAAAAGCTTTAGCATTGTAAAATGGACGATAAAGTTCATGCTTCACATCACATAGACCATTGAACCCCGTCTTGATCTTGATCAAAGACATAATATATGGAGCAAAATAAATACTATCTTTGACAAGACGCTTATTGCAAATCATTGGATCAAGAATAAGCTTCACAACATCAAATTTAGTTCCATTCATGATGTGATCAATCACATTCCAATAATGTTCTCAGACCTTATCCTTATTACCACTTTTTGGCATAAAGGTATGTCTGATGATGTTGTTAATGACAGCCGGATGATGTCTAAGTCCTGCTGCTAGCCAGCTCATTATAGTTGCATTTGAGGTGCCAGGCTCATAGAAGACAAAGAGTTGTTTTCAAAAATATCCTTAATATAAACATCAACACCATCACTAAAATACTCATAATTAAGAAGATTGGCACCCGCAAATTCCGCAAAAGTGGCCTCATACTCACTCTTACCGACCATCCACCTCATTTTCTTCCCTATAAAATCCATTTCATATGTTGCATAGAATTGTCTAACTATGGTATCATTCCAATCACATCTATGCTGAAGAAACGGTTTCAAGCACAAATTTTCAAGTTTTGTTGCCACCCCAGCTAAGACAGGTTTAGACTCAAGATAGTCAAATCAACCCTCTGATGAGCAAATAATGTGCACTCCATCAAACTACTAAAGAAGGCTTGCTCTTGCACAGTGGTGTGGAAATATAAATTGTGAGTGTCACGTGGTTGATTATAAGCATTGTCATTCCTAGCAATAGCAAACTCTCTTTGATTCCACTGCCTTCTAGGAGCTATGTAATTAATCACATCAATGATGTCACCATTGTTACCTCCCACTTGATTTATCTCATCTTCATCCACCATGAATGAGGCACTTGCCGCTTCATCGGCCGGATCAAAATCACTGTCATTAGGATTGTCGGGCTCCTCTTATTCCTCAGAGATATCATCTTTTCTACGCCTCTTGGATGTCCCAACATCCTTACTTTTCCTCTTTGATGTGGTCTTTTTAGTCACCTTTCTAGTGAGTGAAGCGATAGCCTTGCGAGCACTGTCAAAAATCATATATTTGAACGAGTATTAACTGTTGGAAACAATTATAAGTGAGAGTGAAACCCCAACCTAGAAGCTACTGGGCACGGGCGTCGCTGTCGGGGCCGTGTGGACCGTCCGCGCAGAGGCGGCAGATAGTCCACCCGGTCCGGGTCGACAGATAGTCCAAATTTTTCCCATCCTCATAACTTGATCAAAATCCAATATTTCTTCACCAAAATTTTGCCACAACACCACATTGATATCCCAAACTCATTCACCAAGCCAAAATCTTGAAATCGTGGACGAAATTTAGATCACACCTCCAAACCCTAATCACCTTCTTGCTAAAAATCTAAGAAATAGAATGAGATATTTTAAACAATACCCGGATGACATGGTGGAGAATCTCACGGAGAGTCCGGGGAGTGCTTGAATCAAAAGTTCCAAGGTGGGGAGCTTTTTCTTTGAAAGAGAGGACGAAAGAGAGAGGTATGAGTCTTGGGTCGGGATAGAGAAGAGGGCTACTGATATTCATCCCGCAGCCTGGGACACACGGCGCGTGGCACGCGCGGACAGTCCGCGACACCCTTGTGGATAGTCCGCGAGTTGCGTGGATGGTCTGGCACCCCGGCGCGGACGGTCCGTTATTGCTTCCGGAACGTCCAGAGATGCACCTCCTCCCCACGAGCCGCACGGACGGTCCGCGCTGACCTGGCGGACAGTCTGCTAGGAGCAGCCGGACGGTTCGGCCTATTGCCGCGGACGGTCCGACCTCCCCTTTTAATTTTAGCTTGATATAACTCAAGATAAAGATTTGCAAGGATATCTTTTGGGATCATTGCTCAAGAATAATGAAGGAAATTTGTTGAATGATGCAATGTATCAAGTAATGCTAGAAATTTATGCAAAAGCAAGCTTCACGAAAGTTAGAGAACAAAAGACAAGAGATAAGCTAGAAATGAATAAGAGAGATAAACAAATGCATATGGATAAACACATGTGCTAGCTCTCAAGCCACATTTGAGATATCAATGACATTAAGCTCATTTCTCAATTTGCATAATCGAGACTCATCCAAAGGTTTGGTAAATATATCCGCTAATTGATCATCCGTGCTTACTCCATCAATCTTGATATCTCCTTTGCTCACATGATCTCTAAGAAAATGGTGCCTAATATCAATGTGCTTAGTTCTAGAATGTTGAACTGGATTGTTGGCAATTTTGATGGCACTTTCATTGTCACATAAGAGAGGAATTTCTTTGAATTTCACACCATAATCAAGAAGTGTTTGCTTCATCCATAGCAATTGAGCACAACAACTTCCCACTGAGATATATTCCGCTTCGGCGGTAGAAAGAGCCACTGAATTTTGCTTCTTAGATGACCAAGAAACAAGTGACCGCCCAAGTAATTGACAACCTCCAGAAGTGCTCTTCCTATCAACCTTGCAACCGGCATAATTCGAGTCCGAAAATCCTACTAACTCAAATTGAGCACCCTTTGGATACCAAAGACCAATGTTAGGAGAATACTTCAAATATCTCATAATCCTTTTTACAGCGGTCAAATGACACTCTTTGGGTGCGGCTTGATATCTAGAACACATGCACACACTAAACATGATATCGGGCCTAGATGTGGTAAGATAAAGCGAACTACCAATCATGGACCTATAAAGCTTAAGGTCAACCGGTTTACCTCCCTCATTAAGATCAAGATGTCCATTAGTAGACATAGGAGTTTTGATGGGTTTCGCGTCTTCCATACCAAATTTCTTCAAGATGTCCCTCACATATTTAGATTGGCAAACAAAAGTGCCTTCCTTCAATTGCTGGATTTGAAGACCAAGGAAGAAACTCAATTCACCAATCATAGACATTTCAAATTCCCTAGACATTATTTCTCCAAATTCTTTACAAAAGTCTTCATTTGTTGAACCAAAGATGATATCATCAACATAAATTTGACAAATAAAGATGTCATTTCCAATTTTTTTGGTGAACAATGTAGTATCAACCTTTCCAATTTTGAAGCCCTTTGAAAGAAGAAAGTCCCGAAGCCTTTCATACCAAGCACGGGGGGCTTGTTTGAACCCATATAACGCCTTAGAGAGCTTGTACACATGACTGGGCTTTGTGGGATCTTCAAAACCGGGAGGTTGCTCAACATATACTAGTTCACTAATTTTCGCATTCAAGAAAGCACTTTTGACATCCATTTGATATAACTTGATATTGCGTGAACAAGCATAAGAAAACAAGATCCTTATGGCTTCATGTCTAGCTACGGGAGCAAAGGTTTCATCAAAATCCAATCCCTCCACTTGAGTATAGCCTTGAGCAACTAATCTAGGCTTGTTCTTCACAACAATACCATCTTCATTTTCTTTGTTTCGGAAGACCCATTTAGTACCAATGACATTGTGATTCTTGGGTCTTTCAACCAGCTCCCAAACTTCATTTCTAGTAAAATTATTTAATTATTCTTGCATGGAAATAACCCAATCCGGATCATTAAGTGCTTCATCTACACGCTTAGGCTCATGAGAAGAAACAAAGGAATAATGTTCACAAAAGGAAGCAACACGAGATCGATTTTGAACACCCTTACTAATGTCACCCATGATTTGATCAATGGGGTGATCTTTGGCGACTTGATGATGAATTCTTGGTTGATCAATTGGTTCTTGAGTTGATGGAGAAGGTGTAGTCATATGGGCCATTTGATCATCTTCTTGAGGTGAGTCATTGTTGCTTGAGTTACCATCTTGTTGATCATGATCATTTGTTGTGGAAGTAGACGGATTTGCTTGAATATATGTTGATGGACCTCATCATCATCTTCTTCTCTAGGCATGATATCCCCGATAGCCATAGTCTTCATTGCTTTGCTCAATTCTTCACCTCTCACATCATCTCAATGTTTCATCAAATTGCACATCATATGCTTCCTCAACAAATCCTTTGGACTTGTTGTATACTCTATAGGCTTTGGAATTTGAAGAATATCCAAGAAGAAATCCCTCATCACACTTGCTTTGAAATTTAGACAACTGATATCCTTTCCTCAAGATATAACACTTGCATCCAAAAACCCGGAAATATGAAATATTGGGCTTTTAGAAATTCATATGGTGTTTTGTTAAAGAATCTATGACAATATAGCCTATTACAGGCATGGCAAGCGGTGTTGATAGCTTCGGCCCAAAAAGAATCCGAAACTTTGTACTCATCTAGCATTGATCTTGCCATCTCAATCAAGGTCCTATTTTTCCTCTCAACTACACCATTTTGTTCCGATGTATATGTAGTTGAAAACTCATGCTTGATTCCTTTCTCATCACAAAACTCTTCAACATTTGTGTTCTTGAACTCACCGTCGGTGCGGAATATGGTCCCGACACTAACCAAGAGATAACGCCTAGGTCTATCCCTCAATGGTCGATGCTAAGCAACAAATGACACAAGGATTTATCCCGGTTCCGCCGAGGGGGCCGTACGTCCGAAGCAGGCTGGTGTGCTCGTGGCACTATATTACTCGGCACCGGGGTGCTTGTAGTGGGGCAAATACAAGCAAGGCGGGAGAGGAAGCGTGGCTCCCAAGTCCCCGGTGAGTGGCCGAAGATGTTGTCGGAGAATAAGAGAGTGAGTGCACGGTGCGCCGTATTCCTCCGGATTCGTTCCCCCCGCGCGCCGGGGGCTCGCCTTCCCTTTTATAGGCCAAGGGAGCGGCGAGTTACATGCACGCCGCGCTACCTAGCTGCGTGTGGGAGCACGTCGTGCTACGGTGTAGAGCGGGCGGCCGTCCGGTCGATCTTCGCCGCGATCCGGCCATGATGGCCTACCTTGTACCCGAACAAAGGGCGGTTCGAGGGTAGGAGGCGGCGATGGCGATGGCGTCCCCCCGATAGGCTTCGAGGGAGGTGCTGATGATGGCTGGTACGGGGCACAGGAGCGGGCAGAACGGCGTTCCTTCCCAATGAGCTCTGCGGTGGTGGAGTGGTTGCTGCAGTGCTCGGGCGTGCGCCTGCGGAGTCAGGCGTGTGCCCGCACGCGTGGGTACGGCGGCCGCGCCGTTACAGTGGCCGGGATGGCCACCCACCGGCCTAGCGCCCCTCACCCAACCTCGGCAGGTCACGGGAAAGTGGAGTCGAGGGTGCGCCCGCCCCCTTTCGAGGGTCGAGCGCGTTAGCCGTACGGTGGCGTGCGCGCGGTGTCACGGGACCGACGCCGGCCGCACCGCACGGTCCACCCCACGCGGGCGGGGATGGGCTCCTCCCCGGGGAGTTGGTGCGGCGGCACCGGGCGTGAGCCCCGGCGCATGATGGCGCCGTCCCCGCGGCGCGTCGGGCGTTAAATGCCCAAGTACGGGGCCGGCGCACGCGTGCGGGGCGCCCGTGAGCGTGGCGGGCCCCCGCCGAGGGCGGAGCGGACCCTCGAGCGAGACGGGGCTCGCTCGAGGGGGAGCGCGCGCCTCGAGCGGGGCGAACCGCTCGAGGGAAGGGGTCGCCCCTCGAAAGGAGCGGAGCTCGTTCGAGGAGGGGGTTGCCCCTCGAACGGGGCGGAGCCCGTTCGAGGAGGGAGCGTGCCCTCGGGCGAGGCGGAGCCCGCTCGAGGGGTCTTCCGCACGGGCCGTCTTGGCGGGCCTCCGAGTCCCGCCGCATAGGCCAAGTCCCGCATGGTTAGTTTTCCCGCATGGTTAGGCTCGGCCTCATTTTGATGCGGGGATTTAAGTGAGGGTTCCCCCATTGTTTAAGGGGACCCCTAGGGCGGTCCCCGACGCAGCCCCCGAGCATCCGCGGGTTTGCCATTGAGGCTCCCGCGGATGCCGGAACCTACCGATAGGACGTTCTTCCCTCCTTGTTTGCGAACGCTTTCCGTGGGGCCGCGTCGGCGGACCCGCGGGTCTAGCCCCCGAAGCCCCTGCAGAGTGTGGGTTCTCCCCGCAGGGGTTAACCGCGAGCAATTCGGTCGAAAGGCGTGGCACATATGCCAACCGGCATCGGCGGTGTTTCGGCCCGGCATCGGGGGTGCACGCTCCCCCCGTCACCGTCTCCCGGCGGGTGCAATTTCAAGGAGGTGTAGCCGTGCGTCAAGCCCCCGAGCCTTGGCCCGTTCGAGGCGATCGGGTCGAGCCTGACGACTTGTTTTCTATCGCGCCCTCGCCGTCCCTCCGCGGGTCGGAGGGTGAGGTTTCCACGACTCCCATCGAGCGGGTCGCGAATCGCGGATTCCTCTTCGAGCCGCTAGCGGGTGGTTCAAGTGGACGTCCATGCCCCGTTCGATAAGGGTAGGCCGCGCGGTCCGAGACACGTCCATGGAAGCGCTTGCGTGGGTTTGCTAGGTGGGGCTCGGTCCCGTTCGCTAGGGACCGAGGGCGCGGAAGCTCTCCCCTGGGGGATCCCCCCCGCTAGCCGCCCTCGCTGGCTCTTGAACACGACATGTGGGGCACCCTCGAGCCGACGGGCTCGAGGAATGGCTCGAATGCGCGTGCCCTCGTCGTCCCTAACTCTGTGATCTGGGGCGCCTGTTCGAACCCGTCGAGGGTCAGGCTTCGAACCTCTGATCAGTAAGGCCGTGCGGGGCCGTGCATGGACAGCCCCGTCTTTTCGCGTTTGCGGCCGTCGAGGGGTCTGGGCGTGCCGACCCTCGAGGTGCTGGTTGGTGGCATGGCGCGGTATGAGTGCTTTCGGTGTCGCTCTATTTCAAGCGTGACCCGGGCGATCCTCTTACGCGCGTGCCTTCTTCGGGGGGTTGACATCGTCTCGAGTTGGGGGTCATGCCGCTCGAGGGTCCTACGTGGCATGGGTGCCCGCAGGTGGTCCGCTCTACATCGAGCAGTCCCCGGCGGCCTTCTCACGCCGATATCCCATCGAGGGTCGCCTTGTTTCGAGTTGAGGGTCATGCCGCTCGAGGGTTCTACGTGGCATGGGTGCCCGTGGTGGTCCGCTCTACGCCGAGCGGGTCCCGGCGACCTTCTCACGCCGTCATCCCATCGAGGGTCGCCTTTGTCTCGAGCCGAGGATTCGCCTCGCTCGAGGGCTCTCCTTGCTTGGCAAGGGGCCCGGCATTTAATTGCCTTGCGGTCGTGGCCGCGGTTTTGCGGCCGCGGGCGCGCCTTTTTAGGCGGCTCGCGGCCCGCGCGCGCGCGTAGTGGGCGACGTGGCCGGCGGACGTGACGGTTTTGCCTCGGTCGCCGCCGGTCTTGCCGAAATGATGACCCGCCCGCAAGGTTAGAGCCGCCGCGGCCGTGGTGGGGCCCACTCGTCGACGCGACGGAAAGATTCCCGCAAGCAATGCGGCGGGGCGTCCGCTCCGGAGAACTCGCCCGTTGCCTATAAACCGCGGTGAGGAAGGGACGCGCGGTTTTTTACCTTGGCTCCTCACCGTTTTCGGTCCTCCGTCCCTTCGCCTTCGCCTCACTCTTGCCGTCGCGCGGGCTCGCCGTTTAGAGCTTCTTCCTTGTTTCCTTGTCCTCCGCCCTCGCACTCGTTCGCCCCCCCCCCTCATGGCGCCGCCTCGCCTTCCGATTAGGGTCCCGGAGCCGTACGCATGGGAGAGGTCGACCGTGACCCCGCTCGCCCCGGGCGAGCTGGTCGCCGCCGGCCAGCTGTCGGCCAACGAAGAAGGGCGCCCGGCGGAGTGGATCGTGCCGCCGTCGTCGCACCTTGAGCCCAATCCGCCGGAGGGTTACGTGGTGAGCTTCCTCCGCTACCACGAGCGCGGCTTCAACGCGCCGGCGAGCATATTCATGCGGGCATTGTGCTACCACTATGGGGTGGAGCCGCACAACTTTGCCCCCACGCGATCTCGCAGCGGCCACATTCGTGGGCGTCCGCGAAGGGTACCCGGGGGATCCCGCTCAACCGGGAGCTGCGGGTACACCTCTTCCGCGGGGAGCTCATCACGCAGCCCACGTCGGAGCCGAGGACCCGCCGCGCGGTGCGCGCCGGCGGGATGTCGCTCGCTCTCGCGGGGGCGGCTCAAGGATTTCTACATCCCCCGCACCATGACGACGAACAACGCCGGCCGGGGAGCGGGGATGGTTTTATCCGCGCAACGCCGAGCCCGGCCTCCCTCCCTACACCGGCCGGTGTTCAAGAAGAGGCCGGACTCCCGGGGCTACGGGTTGCCTACGGCCAATCACCGGCGCGCCGGAGTCCGTCCTTGCCGCCCGCGCCGGCCGGCGAAGGAGGGGCTCAACGCGATGGGCGTCCTCGCCTTCCTCCACCACCGCGGGTCGTGCCGTTGATGGAGAGGCCCCTCTCGCATCTTCGAGATGACGGAGGCGGCCAACCCCGTCGACGTGGCGAGGTCGCGGATGCTCCCGACGCCGCCGGAGCGGCCGTACGCGCTCACCCGGCGCGGAGCGCCGTCGACACCAGGACGCCGCCACTCGCGGGTCGGACCCCGTGGGACATCGAGATGCTCCCCGTCGGCCCGTTGGTGAGTGTGGTTCTTTGATTCTCGTTTTAGTCCTTGTTCTTGATTCCGTTTCCCCGACGTGCCATCGTTGTTCTCGCGCGCCGACCGGTGCGGTTCAACGCCGCCAAGTCCGTTCCACCCACCCCCCGACTCCCGTGCGCTCGGCCGGGCGGCGCAGCGGGGAGCAAAGAGGAGCGAGCGGCGCGCAGAGGGAGCACGCAAGGCGGCGCCAAGCGCGCCGCGACGCACGGTCCGCGGAGTACCGGCGGCGGGAAGAGCCGGGGCTCTCTTCCCCGGACATCGAGGGAGCCCTCGTCCTCGGAGCAGACGAGGAGGAAGAGTCCGAGGGGGAGGGCCCCTCGGACGGTGGCGGCCCGCGCCCCCGTCGCGCCGGAGCCCGCACCGGCGTCGGGGGGTGGCTTCGTCCGGGGCGGCGCGCGCGCGCGCCGCCGCCGGCAATCATCGTCGGGGGCGGCACGCGCCGCGAAGGTGCCGCGCGCGCGCCACCGAGGCACGCGCGGCGGACGTGCCCGCGCGCGCGTCCAGCGTGCCCGCGCGCGGCGGGAGCGCGTCGCGCGCGCGCGCGTCCCTCGTCAAGGGGGCGCGTCGGCGGGCACGCCCGCGCGCGCGCGCTAGCGTGCCCCCCGCGCGTGGCGGCGGCATCGGGCGCGCCCACGCGTGAGGCGGGCGTGCCCGCGCGTGCGGCGGCGCCGTCGGGGGCGGCGCCGCGGCGGCGCGGCCCCCGCGCCGGCCTAGTCGGAGGCCTCGAGGAAAAGGAAGCGGGCCTTTTCCTCCGCGAGGTAAGGAACCCCGTTCTTCCTTTGCTTGGCCTTAGTTTGCTGGTTATTAGACGCTCTAATCCTCCGTTCGTGTTTGCGCGGGCGGTGCCAACCGTCCCTCCTCTTGCACCGGCCAAGGTGCCGAGGACGGACGCGTCGATCCCCACCCCGGCGGCGTTCGTCGAGGGGGTCGCGCCCGGGGGGACGCGCGCGGCGGCGGGCACGAGCGCGCAAGGCCCGGCCGGGGCTTCGAGGCCCCGGCCGGCGGATCGCCCGCCGCGGCGCGGCCCGCAGGTCGCCGGGGGCGGCCGGCGCCGGCCGCCACGGAGGCGAGGCCGCGGCGGCGGCCACGGTGGAGGTGCCGCCGCGGTGGCGGCCACCGCGAGGAGGCGGAGCGGGCGCAACCTCGCGGGAGCGCCCGCGGATGTGGCGGCACGGACGGAGGTGGCGGCAACGGCGCCACAACGGGCGCCGCGGCCGCGAGGCGCGGGGGGGCGCCGGGGCCGGAGGCGGAGCAGGCGGCTCCGCCCGGCCGGCGGTCTCCGTGCGGAGGTGGTGGAGCTCTCGGATGACTCCCCGCCGCCCCGGGTGGAACCGGTGGGCCGCCGGCCCGCGAACTCCCCCGAGCCCCAGAGGGGGGCCCTCGTGAGGCGGCACGAGGGTCACGTGATAGTGGGGGGCCGAGGGCACGACGCCGAGGCCTCGTCCTCCCACGCCGCCGCCCCCGCCCGGGGGGGGGGGGGGGGGCCGTGGAGGATCCCCCCGCGTTTGCCGACGCCCGCAGGGAGCAGGAGCTCGGGGCGAGCTCCCGAGCCACGGCGCCACACTCAACCGCGCGTTGAACGAAGCGCCGCGGGTCCACGGCGCCCGGCCCGGATCGTCTTCCGGGTGAGCCACGGTTGCTCGTCTCCCTTCCTTATTTCGTTTTCGCGTGCCGCATTCAAGCCTTGACACTTGCGAGATTCGATGTGTGGATGCCGTGAGCTCGAGCGCCGCGCTCGTGAAAAGTATAGCGCGTTCGACCGAGGGTGAACGCCGAGGTCCGCCGGCTCCGGAGCGATGCGGCGCTTACGACGCGCTTGCGGATGCTCTCGTGGACGCCGCATACCGTGGCCGGTGTACCGGCGATGGCGTGGTGCGACGTGCTCCCCGAGAGCTCGGGCGGGACGCGGCGCGTGACTCGAGTCTCGGCGGATCCGCGCAGCCCCTCGTCGATCGTGACGAGGCGCCGTGGAACGCGCGCGAGGACTCCGGACAAGACGCGGACGCCGGCCGCCACCCGGGAGGCGGAGGTGGCCACCGCTCGCGCCGAGACCCGGGAGCTCCGCACGTCGCCGAGGGAGCGCAGCGCGCGGCCGCCGGCCGAGGAGCGGGCGCGCGGGCCGGAGCGGCGCGCCAAGGAGGCCGATGACCCGAAGGCCGCCCTCGACGCCAAGGCTGCGGCCCTCGTCGTTGCCGAAGAGCGGCTTCGGCGAGGAGCGCGTCGCCCGCCGTGGGGCGAGGGGCGGCTCCGGCGAGAGCAGCCGCCCCTCGGCGATGCCCGGACGGCGCCGGGAGCGGGAGCGCGTTGCTCGCGAGACGGCGGAGAGGTCGCCGAAGGAGCGGAACGCCGCATTCTCCGAGGTTGAGGATGAGGCGTTGGCGCTCGGCATCGCAATGCCGCCCAAGAGATGGCCCTCGTCGAGCAAGGCGAGACCGTCCCGCCGCCTCGAGGCGGCGCTTGAGTCCGCGCGCCGCGACCTCGATCTGGGAAGGAGACAAATCGAAGGTAAGTCACTTTCCGACTTGTTTGTTGGTTTTCCGCTTCAGAGGGTTTGCTTCCCCTTTCTGATTTCTTGTCGTCTTGTTGATTCCAGGCTTGCGCACTGCCCCCGGGACACGCTCGCCGGGGCGGGCCGAGGCCCCGCTAGCTTCTTACAACTCCTCCGAGCGGAGCCGCGGAGCCGCGGGACGCGGCCCTCGAGACCCGTCACGTCGTCGAGGAAGGCGATGCCCGTGCCGGCGCCTCGGCCGCCGGCCGCCGCCCGCGCGCCCTCGGTGGCCACGTCACGGAGCGGATGCGTCGGGCGTTGCACCCGGGCGTGCGAAGGCCCTCGGAGTGGTGCGATCCCACTACGAGGTCAACCTCGAGGCGGTGGCGGAGGGCTACATCGTGCCCGAGGGCGTCGAGGATGAGGTGGCCATGGAGCGTGCGGACGCGCTTGCCGCCGACGCCGCCGGGTCGCTCGCCGAGGCCTTCGAAGAATTCCTCTTCCCCGGCGCCGCCGATGCCGCCGCTCCCTCCGCCCTCGAAATCACCCGGGCACTAGGCCCGTTTTTTGTTTTATGTGTATCGAATTCGGCCTCGTGGCCTCTTGTAAATAAACAAGTCATCTCACGAACATGGTCGGTTGTTGTAAATGAAATCGTTTGCTTATTGCGCTTTTTGCTTCTTCTTCTTCCCCGAGTAGATTCTAGTTAGGGGAGTTCGCCTTTCGCAGGGGCCCGCTGGGTTGGAGACGAGAGAGACGGGCCATAGCCACGCGGCGTAGGCTGTCTCTGGCTCGTGCACTCCTTCCGCTGTGCCGCCTGCGCCCTGTTCGAATCATGGCTCGAGGTTGAAGTGGGAAACAAACTTAGCGCGTGTTGTTACGTTTTTTGTGCGAAAAAATGGGACCATTGGGGGGGGTGCCCCCCCGCAGTAGCCCCCGAGGGTAACTTGGGTTTCAGGGGAAAGCCGAGTTGCCCTTTTATTATACTTGGAGTATTTACATAGGTGACACCAACTGGGGCGTTGGCCGTACGTTTTTACAACGAAAAATACTTGGAAATCCTGGCTAAGGGTAGAAGCGACGTAGCTGTTGGATGTTCCAAGCGTTGGTGAGTTCTTCGCCGTCCTCGTTGGCAAGCTTGTACGTGCCCGGTTTGAGCACCTTCACCACGACGTAGGGTCCCTCCCATGGGGGCGATAGCTTGTGGCGCCCTCGATTGTCTTGGCGCAGGCCTTAGGACCAAATCCCCCCTCGCCGAAATCCCTGCGACGTATCTTGCGTGCTTGGTAGCGTCGTAGGGACTGTTGATATCTTGCGGAGTGCATCAACGCCACGAGGCGTACTTCGTCTAGCTGGTCCAGTGAGTCCTCGCGGGCTCGCTGGTTAGCACCTTCGTTGTAGCCTCGAACCTTGGGTGACCCGTATTCCGGATCCGTGGGGAGGACGGCCTCCGCGCCATGGACTAGGAAAAACGGGGTGAACCGGTGGCTCTCGCTTGGGGTGGTCCTTAGGCTCCACACGACCGCCGGCGCTTCTTGGAGCCATTTCCGCCGCATTTGTTGAGCCGGTCAAAAATTCGGGGCTTGAGGCCCCGTAGAATCATGCCGTTGGCACGTTCCACCCGGCCGTTGGTCCGTGGGTGCGCCACAACGCCCAATCCACACGAATGTGGAACTTGTCGCGAACTCCAAGAACTTCCGCCCGTGAACCGGGACCCGTTGTCCGTGATGATGGAGTTTGGCACTCCAAAGCGGTAGACGATGTCGGTGAAGAACGTGATTTGCCTGCTCGGCCTTCAAATTCGTGATGGGGCGCACCTCCACCCACTTGGAGAATTTGTCAATCGCGACAAGCAGGTGGGTGAAGCCCCCGGGCGCCTTCCGTAGGGGCCCGACGATATCCAACCCCCACACGGCGAACGGCCATGTCACGGGGATCGTTTGCAGGGCGTGAGCGGGCAAATTGGTCTTGCGGGCGTAGAACTGGCACCCTTCGCAGGTGCGCACTATTTCGGCCGGCATCCGCGACCGCGGTAGGCCGCAGAAGCCTTGGCGGAACGCGTTGCCAACGAGGGTGCGCGGCGCGGCGTGGTGGCCACGGATCCCTCGCGTGGATGTCCCGTAGGAGCTCGCGCCCCTCGGGAATGGGTATACACCGCCGGAGGATGCCCGACGCGGCGCGCTTGTACGCCTCGCCGTCGACGAGGGTGAATGACTTGGCCATCCCCGGCGATGCGCCCGGCCGCGGCCCGGTCTTCGGGGAGTTCCCCTCGAGCAATCCGAGCGATGTACTTCTCCCCGCCGTCCGCCCGGACGGGAGCCGGTTCGATGTCCATCGCGACGGCCCTCGTGGGAGCCGTACCCCTCGAGAAGGGAGAGTACGTACGCCTCGTTCGAGGGGTCCTCTTCCATGGGGTCCGCACCCGCCGGATTCGAGGGAGCCCCCCGAGGGTCCGCCGTCGCTCGAGGGGTAGGGCTCGAAGGTTACCGAGGGCCGCGCGATGTCGCGCGCGAAAACGTTCGGGGGGAACGGTGATCCGCCGGACGCTATCTTTGCCGGCTCGTCGCTTCCTCGTTGTACCGGCGGGGTACATGATTAAGCTCGATGCCGTAGAATTTGTCTTCGAGGGCCCGCACGGCTTTGCGGTAGGCCTCCATCTTGTCGTCGTGGCAGCTCGCGTTCTTCATGACTTGATCGATCACGAGCGCGAATCCCCTCGCACGTCGAGGCGCTTGATGCCCAACTCAATGGCGATTTTGAGGCCGCGAGAGAAGGGCCTCGTATTCCGCCATATTGTTAGACGCGGGGAAGTGGAGACGCACCGCGTAGCGCATGTGCTCCCCGAGGGGTGACACGAAGAGCGAGGCCCGCGCCCGCTCCCCGTCTTCATCACCGAGCCGTCGAAGAACGCAGTCCAGACTCTGCTCGAATCCGAGGGGGCGGCGGTCGCGTGTCCGTCCACTCGGCCGACGAAATCGGCTAGGATTTGCGATTTGATGGCCTTGCGCGGAGCGTAGGCGAGCGTCTCGCCCATCAACTCCACGGACCACTTGGCAATTCCCCCGCTCGCCGCGTCGGGGTTGCGAATGATCTCTCCTAACGGGAAGGAAGAGACCACCGTGAACCGGGTGGGCCTCGAAGTAGTGGCGGAGCTTGCGCCGCGCGAGGACTACCGCATACAACAGCTTCTGGACCTGGGGGTAGCGCGTCTTCGTGTCCGACAGGACTTCGCTATGTAGTAGACCGGCCTCTGCACGGGCAAGGCATGCCCTTCCTCCGTGCGCTCCACAACGATCACGGCGCTGACCACCTGGGTGGTTGCGGCCACGTAGAGTTGGAGGGGTTCGCCGTCTCGCGGTGGCGTAAGGATTGGGGCGTGCGTTAGGGACGCCTTCAGCTTGTCGAGCGCTTCCTGGGCCTCGGCGGTCCAAGAGAAGCGCTCGTGCTTCTTGAGGAGCCGGTAGAGGGGCAGGCCCTTCTCACCGAGCCTCGAGACGAAGCGGCTCAAGGCAGCAAGGCACCCCAACACCTTCTGCACTCCTTTGAGGTCCCGAATTGGGCCCATTCGTTCGAGGGCCGCGACCTTTTCAGGGTTGGCCTCGATTCCCCGCTGGGAAACGATGTATCCTAGGAGCATGCCCCGCGGCACTCCGAAGACACATTTTTCGGGGTTGAGCTTGACCCCCGTTGGCCCGCGGGTGCCGAACGCGATGCCGAGATCGCCAACCAGGTCGTCCGCCTTCCTGGTCTTGACGACGATGTCGTCCACGTAAGCCTCGACCGTCCGCCCGATATGGTCCCCAAAAACGTGCCGCATGCGGCGCCGGTATGTTGCGCCCGCGTTTCGAGGCCAAAAGGCATCGTGACGTAACGAACGTCCCGAACGGTGTGATGAACGAAGTCGCGAGCTGGTCGGACTCCTTCATTTTTATTTGATGATATCCCGAATAGGCATCAAGGAAACAGAGTAGTTCACACCCGGCTGTGGAATCAACGATCTGATCTATGCGTGGCAAAGGAAAAGGAACTTTTGGACATGCTTTATTGAGACTGGTGTAGTCAATACACATCCTCCACTTCCCATTTTTCTTTTTTACAAGCACAGGATTAGCTAGCCACGTAGGGTGGAACACTTCCTTGATGAATCCGGCCTCGAGGAGCTTCCGCAGCCTCCGCTCCGATCGCCCGTCGCCGTTCCTCGTCGAAGCGGCGCAGCCGCTGCTGAACAGCGCGAGCGTTAGGCAGGATATCAAGGGAGTGCTCGGCGACCTCCCTCGGGATGCCTGGCATGTCCGAGGGGCTCCACGCGAAGACGTCGGCGTTGGCGCGGAGGAAGTCGACGAGCACTGCTTCCTATTTAGGATCGAGGGTCGAGCTGACCCTCAACGCTTTGCCCTCGGGGGCCGATGGGTCGAGAGGGACCCCTTTGGTTTGCTCGGCGGCCTCGAACGTGCCGACGTGCTTGGCGGCGGAGCTGAGGTCGTCATTGACCATCTTCTCCAGTGTGTTTACCAGCGCTTCATCCAGCGCTAGCGCCTCTGCATGTTCCACGCACTCGACATCGCAGTCGAATGCATGCTCGATCGACGACCCGACGGTGATGACGCCGTTTGGACCCGCATCTTCATCTTCGAGTACGTGTAGTTGGGAACCGCCATGAACCCGGCATAGCATGGTCGTCCAAGGATGGCATGGTAGGCCCCTTTGAATCCCACCACTTCAAAGGTGAGGGTTTCCTTGCGGAAATTCTTGGGGGTCCCGAACCGGACGGGCGGATCGATCCGCCCGAGGGGTTGAACCCCCGCTTCCGGCGCGATGCCGTGAAACGGCTTCGTGCCGGGCCGCACGCGGTCCGGCCCAATCCCCATTAGGCGCAATGTATGCGCGAAGAGGATATTGAGGCTACCGCCTCCGTCCATAAGGACCTTCGAAAACCGGCGTTCCCAATGATGGGATCGACCACCGTGGGGTACCGGCCGGGTTCGGGATGCGGTTTGGGTGATCATCCCGGCTAAAGGTGATGGCATCCTTCGACCGGTTGAGAAAGGCCGGAGGTGCCCTCTATGCGGCGAGGACTTCGTGCCGCTCCTTCTTGCGCCGCCGGGTTGACATGTCGACGGTAGGTCCCCCAAAAATGAGGAACACATTTTCGACGGCGGGGAAGCCACCCGCGTCGCCGTCGCCCCCATCCTTCTTGGCCTCTCGCCTCCTTCGCGGCGGCACGGCCATAGAACTTCTTGAGCATGTCGCACTGCTCAAGAGTGTGATTCACGGGGGTCTTGTGGTAGGGGCATGGCTTCTTCATCATGTCGTCGAACACCCCCGGGCCTCGAGGAGCCGGTCGAGGGCCCCGTCGGGCCGGGTCAACGGCGAGGGCCTCGGCGTTGCCGCCGTTGCGCCCCCGCTCGCGCGCCTCGCGGCGCGGCCTTCTTCCCCTTCTTGCCCCGCTTGTCGTTGCGGCGCGGCTCCTTGGACCCGCCGCCCTCCGCGGGCGTGTCCTCGGAGCGCTTGCCCTTCTTGCCATCGAAGATTGCCCCCACGGCCTCCTCTCCCGAGGCGAAGGCGGGTGGCAATGTCGAACGGCTCGTTCGAGTCCGTGGGCGGGCTGCGTCCCGGCTCGCGCACAAGGTCCCGCACGTGGTGCCCTCGAGGAACGCGTGCACGATCTCTCGATCGTGCCACGCCGGGGGAGCTCCGTGCGCCGCTTGGAGAAGCGCCGTATGAAGTCCCGCGGCGGTCGCCCGGCTTCGCGTGCGGGAGCGCGGATCCCGGGAGTTCCCGGGGCGCACGTACGTGCCCCGGAAGTTGCCTACGAAGGTGTGGACTAGATCGTCCCGGTTATGGATGCGGGCCGGCGGGCAAGTGCTCGAGCCATGTCCGGCCGCGTCGCCCGGATGCGGGGGCAAGTTGCGGATGATCACTTCGTCGTTGGTGGCCCCGCCCACCGACGGCCGAGGCGGTAATCGTTGAGCCAAACACGAGGGTCCGTCTCCCCGTTGTATTTGACGATCGTCGAGGGCCGACGGAAGCGGCCGGGGAAAGCCGCCGTGCGGATCTCCCCGGCCGAACACACGGGTGCCGGGGGGCTCCGGCGTCGGGGAGCGATCCTCACCGGCCGTCGTAGCGTCCACCCCTTCGAGGGTGGTAGCCCCCCGGCCGCTCGCGCGTCCGCCTTGCCGGTGCGCCCGGCGTTGATGACGTTGCGGGCGTCGCCATCCGGCGCCCGCGTGTGTCGAGGAGCCGTTCCTTGGCCGGCGTGCGTCCCTCGGTCGGCGGGTCGACCCACATGCACCGAGGGTTCGCCCCCCGGTGCCGGATCATCACCCCGCGCGTCCCCCGTTGGCGGATACGTGAGGCCGAGCTCTCGGCTTGGCCGGACGGCCGCTTGCTCAAGGAGGGTCCGCACCTCGCGGTGCATGTCTCGAGCCTCGGGGGTCGAGGGTGCGGCATGGCGCGCGGCGGTGTCGCGGCGGCGATGAGCTTTTGGCTCGCCCGCGGCGGGTATCCGCGTTGTCGACGTTGGAGACGGGGTTGAGGCGGTCGCGGACTTGTCGGCCTAGCTCCCGCGCGCGTTCGCCGCGTGCGGAGGCCTCCCCCGCCATCGAGGCGCGGAGTAGCCGCACCGTCCGTACTCCTGCGCGCTTGGCCTCGAGCTCGCGAGCTTGGGCCGCCGCGCATCGACGTCGGTCCCGGCGGGTGCGCTTGGCCCCGCGGCCGGGCGCGTGGCGACCCCCCCGGGGGCGGCGTGACTTCCCCCATCTCCGGCGCCCGCCGCGCCGGCGGCGTTGGCCGGGTCGTTGGTGATGACGGCGCAACATTCCCGCGTGGGGTCGTAGCTCCCGCGTCGTTGGAGTCGTCGGAGCGGCCCGAACCGGTAGTCCGTGGCGTCGAGGAAGCGCCCGAACGCGACCGGGGTCCGGCACACCGAGAAGTCCCACTCCGCGTACCCGTGTCGGTTGGCGGGTGGCATCGTGTCGACGGAGCCCGAGAGACGACTCGTCCGCTGCTGAAGTGCCGGGATCCCTGGTGACGAAGACGTGGCGACCAGGAGGAACCGGCGCATTGTCGTGTTGACGCCGGCGTTGTAGGCCGTAGTGGCGCCACGCAGCCCGATGGGGATGCGCGGTCCCGAGACCGCACGCGGTCCCGCCGGGGCGGTGGCGGTCGTCGTGACGGTGGGCGCACCGCGTTGGGCGGCGGCGCGCTCGGCCGCCGCCGCTCGGACCGCGCCCGACGCGAGCGTAGCCCGGAGCGACGACGGCGTCGCGGCGTCGACGGGCTGCGGCATCCGTGCACCGCCGGCGCTGCGCGCCGTGTCGTGCGTGCGGCGGAGACCGGAGCGGACTCGGCCTCACGCCGCGCGCGTAGCTCCTCACGGTTGGTGAGGCGCATGAGATAGCCATTCCCCGTGGCCCGGAAGTTCAAGTCCCCGAAGCGGATCTCGAACCCGGCCGGAAGGGGGTCCGAGCTACCCATGTTGTAGCGGGTGCTACGGTACTCAGTGCGAATCACCATGGAGGGAATTAGCGAAATGACCTTAGGCGCTCGTTTGCCCCATGGTGGGCGCCAACTGTCGGTGCGGAATATGGTCCCGACACTAACCAGTAGATAACGCCTAGGTCTATCCCTCAATGGTCGATGCTAAGCAACAAATGACACAAGGATTTATCCCGGTTCCCGGCCGAGGGGGCCGTACGTCCGGCGGTGGTGTGCTCGTGGCACTATATTGCTCGGCACCGGGGGTGCTTGTAGTGGGGCAAATACAAGCAAGGCGGGAGAGGAAGCGTGGCTCCCAAGTCCCTGGTGAGTGGCCGAAGATGTTGTGGGAGAATAAGAGAGTGAGTGCACGGTGCGCCGTATTCCTCCGGATTCGTTCCCCCCGCGCGGCTGGGGGCTCGCCTTCCCTTTTATAGGCCAAGGGAGCGGCGAGTTACATGCACGCCGCGCTACCTAGCTGCGTGTGGGAGCACGTCGTGCTACGGTGTAGAGCGGGCGGCCGTCCGGTCGATCTTCGCCGCGATCCGGCCATGATGGCCTACCTTGTACCCGAACAGTGGCGGTTCGAGGGTAGGAGGCGGCGGATGGCGATGGCGTCCCCCGATAGGCTTCGAGGGGAGGTGCGATGATGGGCGGTACGGGGCACGGGAGCGGGCGAACGGCGTTCCTTCCCAATGAGCTCGCGGTGGTGGAGTGGTTGCCTTGCGGTGCTCGGGCGTGCGCCCGCGGAGTCGGGGCGTGTGCCCGCACGCGTGGGTACGGCGGCCGCGCGCGTTGCGGTGGCCGGGATGGCCACCCACCGCCTAGCGCCCCTCACCTAACCCGCAGGGGTCACGGGAAAGTGGAGTCGAGGGTGCGCCCGGCCCCCTTTCGAGGGTCGAGCGCGTTAGCCGTACGGTGGCGTGCGCGCGGTGTCACGGGACCGACGCCGCCGCACCGCACGGTCCACCCCACGGTGGCGGGGATGGGCTCCTCCCCGGGGAGTTGGTGCGGCGGCACGGGCGTGAGCCCCGGCGCATGATGGCGCCGTCTCCGCGGCATCGGGGCATTAAATGCCCAAGTACGGGGCCGGCGCACGCGTGCGGGGCGCCCGTGAGCGTGGCGGGCCCCGCCGAGGGCGGAGCGGACCCTCGAGCGAGACGGGGCTCGCTCGAGGGGAGCGCGCCCTCGAGCGGGCGGAACCGCTCGAGGGAAGGGTCGCCCCTCGAACGGAGCGGAGCTCGTTCGAGGAGGGGTTGCCCCTCGAACGGGGCGGAGCCCGTTCGAGGAGGAGCGTGCCCTCGGGCGAGGCGGAGCTCGCTCGAGGGGTCTTCCCGGACGGGCCGTCTTGGCGGGCCTCGGAGTCTGCTTGCATAGGCCAAGTCCCGCATGGTTAGTTTTCCCGCATGGTTAGGCTCGGCTCATTTTGATGCGGGGATTTAAGTGAGGGTTCCCCCATTGTTTAAGGGGACCCCTAGGGCGGTCCCCGACACTCACTACCATTGTCGCTTCTAACTTTCTTCAACTTTAGCTCAAATTCATTTTCGGCTCTTCTCACAAATGACTTGAAAATATCACAAGTAATAGCTTTGTCATGAAGAAAGAATACCCATGTGTATCTTGAATAATCATCCACAATTACAAGACAATAGGTATTTCCACCAATGCTTCTATAGGTAGTAGGACCAAATAAATCCATATGTAGTAATTCCATGGGTCTTGTGGTTGACATAGTGCTCTTGTTAGGATGTGGATTGGCAACTTGTTTTCTGGCTTGACAAGCACTACACAATTTATCTTCTCAAATTTTACATCTTTCAAGCCAAGAACTAAGTCATGCTTCACCAACCGGTTGAGTTGTTTCATACCAACATGACCAAGTCTTCTATGCCATAACCAACCCATAAAGGCTTTTGAGAATAAGCAAGTAGTCAAATTAGCCTTCTTAGATGAGAAATCCACTAGATATAAGCTCTCATGACGAAAGCCCTTAAAAATAGAATCTTTCCCATCAAGTGAGGTAACCTCAAAATCATTACTAGTGAATGTACATTTATAACTATTGTCACAAAGTTGATGTTATCAATGCCTTTTACACCTCCCTTGCTATCATCTCCAAAAGTGATGTTAACAAAATCGGAAATGTCTTCATCAAGATGAGAGAATATTTTTCTTTCGCCGATCATGTGGTTTGTACAACCACTATAAATTACACAATTTCTTCCTCCGACTTTATAGTTCACCTACAAAAGAAATTACTTTGTTTGAGGTACCCAAATTTTTTTGGGTCCTTCAATGTTAGTGACCAAAATTTTAGGCACCCAAATAGATTTCTTTTTACTACTACCAAGAGAGCGACCAACATATTGAGCACAAACAACACCCTTAGAATCTTTCTTAAGAATATAGGAAGGATCCAAGGATACGGTCTTCTCGCTCTTGCATTGGTGATCCACATCAACCCTTGTCTTGCACTTATGACACATCTTCATCTTTTCTTCTTCCTCAAAGGAAACATTTGAATTTACAAAGATACTTTCCTTAGGAATGAAGGCCTCTTTTCCTTTCTTGGGAAAGTAACCATGTGCATCTTTATCTAAGGTGAATTTTTTATTTGTCCAAATATGATTAAACCGAACATGACTTCCAAAAAACCGTGCAAGATCCTTAGACAAGCACTCAATCTCCTTCTTCAAAGATTCATTTCCAATAATAGAGAGTCATAAGACATATCCTCACTAACGCAAGAGCTAGTGCTTGTGCTACAAGATGGGTTAGATGAACATGGAGAAGTATTCAATATATTACATTCAACACCCATGCTCATTTTTCCTTTGACTTCTTGTGCAAGGAGAGAGTTGTGAGCTTCCTTGAGCTCCTCATGCTTATCTTTAAGAGTTTCCCAAGAAATGTTAAGTGTTTCGTGAGAAGTCTTAAGACTTTCATGAGTAGTCTTTATCTCCTCAAAGGAATTTTGAAGTGAAATATTTTTCAACTCCAAATCCCTTAACTTTGATCTCTCCATGCACAATTTGTCAACGGACTTAATGACCATGGCAACAAGATCACATAAGATAAAGCATTATCATCATTATCACAATCACAATCATGATCATCATCGTTGATTATTACCTTTGATTCACCTTTTGCCATAAGACAATATGGCTTGGAGAAGAGTGAAGGAGCTTCCTTGATAGCAACCCCGGCAATACCTCTTGAAGGCTTGTCATCATCATCTTCATCGGAGCTTGCATCGAAATCCCACTCAACAAAGTATGCTTGGCCATTTTTCTCCTTCTTGTAATATTTCTTCCTCTTAGGTACACTCTTCTTGTCTTTCTTCTTGCCATATTTGTCTTCTTTCTTGATTGGACAATTAATTGAAATATGTCCAATTTCACCACAAATGAAGCAATTTTTGTGTTCAAAAGGATTCTTCTTCGAAGATTGCCCCATCTTTCCAAACTTCTTCTTCTTCATAATTCTTCTAAGCCTTTTACAATAAGAGCCATTTCCTCATCGGAGTCAATGTCTTGGTTCTCATCATCATTTTCTTCTTGAGTAGCCTTGGCCTTGAGAGCAATTATTTTCTTCTCTTCATTCATTGATTGGCCTTGAACTTCCTTTTGTGATTGCTTGAATAAGTCATGATTTTGCACTTCAACAAGCACCTCCGTAGGAGTCATCTTACTCAAGTCACTTCTCACAAGCAAAGTCACAATTGTCTCATATTTTTCCGGAAGGCATCTAAGGAACTTGTGAGAGAAGTCTTTGTTTGAGACATCAAAATCAAGACACTTGAGTTCATTCACTATATCATTCAACTGGTTGAACATGGTTGAAACATCTTCATCCTTCTTCATAGTGAACTCATTGAACTTTCCCTTGTACACACAGAGCTTTGCTTCTTTAACGGTGGATGTTCCCTCGTAGATTTCCATAAGCTTCTCCCATATCTCATTTGCCTTCTCAAGTCCCTTCACTCTATTGAATTCACTAAGAGCAAGAGCATTGTAAAGTACACTCAAGGCTCTATCATTGAGTTTTTCATTTTTATCATCTTGATCCGACGTATTCTTAGGATCCAAAATAACATATCTTTCCATTACAATTCTCCATAATTCTCTTCCCAAGGCCTTGAAGTCAACCTCCATTCTTTTCTTCCAATAGTCATAATTGTTCCCATCAAAGTCCGGTGGCTTCCCAACATGAAACTTATCTTCCTCAGACATTTATCCTACTCCGAGATGGTTAAATCTCTCAAATAAGGAGTCCTTGGCTCTGATACACTTGTAGGATCAAGGATACCGACTAGAGGGGGGTGAATAGGCGGTTTAAAATCTAAAAGCACAACACTAGAGAAATTTAATTAGAACCACAAGGAGAATTGAATCTTTACCTATTCTATTCCTATGTTAGGGGTTTGCGGCCTAGGGTGACAAGATATAAAACAATCTCTAGAAATTGAATGCTCAAAGTAAAGTACTTGAAAGGAAATTGAGCAAAGAAATAACCAAGCACAAGAGACGAATTTTATCCCGTGGTATCGATGACTTGCCGGTCACCCCTGATCCACGTTGAGGTGGATTCAATGTTCAACTGCTCCTCTATCAAGACACCGCTTGATCTTGAGCCAGTTAGAACCAAAGAACCACTCCACACCTCGATTCCACTAGAGTTGCTCTTTACCGCTCCGGTGAGGTGAGCACAATACCTCTCACAACACAAAATTCGTAGCCACGCACAATCTTCTTGCGAGCTTCAACGGATTCTTCCACCACCAAGCCGTCTAGGAAGCGGCAACTTCCAAGAGTAACAAATCAACCACTTGCTTGATGATTCCCTAGTGCCACAAAGATCAAAACCTTGATGCAATGCACTAGAAGCTCTCAATCTCACAAAGAATACAACCACTAAGCCAAGTGAGTGAGAGAGAGGAGAGCGAGAGATCTACAAAGGAGTATGGACCTTTCAAAGTGCCAAGAGAGACTCTCCAACCTCGGGCTTGGAGTATATACACTCCCCCTTCCCGTTACTAGCCGTTATGGGCAAAACGCGTACCTCGCGGACTGTCCGCGATGCCCTCGCGGACTGTCCGCGTTTGAATTCCAACGGTAAAAACGCGAAGTCAACGGCTGGTGAGGCTGACCATTGGGGCCGGGCGGACCGTCCGCAAGGACCACGTGGACCGTCCGCCTAGGCCCCGCGGACTGTCCGCGAGCAGGCTACGGACCGTCAGCCCGGTCCACCGAGCTGCACCCTGTTTTGTTAAGAATAACGGACTGTCCGCCTGGGGTCCGCGGACTGTCCGCCTAGAAGCGCATTTTCTCGAAAACTTTTGCCAAAAATCTCAGATATTAAATAAATATCAAAAACCCGCAGACCGTCCACCCCAAGGGCCTGGACTGTCCGCCCAACACCTGAAAACTAATTTTTCTTAAGATTTTCAATGAAATCCTTTTACCAAGAGAAACCGCCACTCATCTAAATGCAATGCATGCAAATTTTTGATCCAAGTGGCACTATGGAAAGTAAAGCCAATGAAATTGATCCCTCTTGATAGTACGACTATCTATCCTATCAACCCGGTCATTTAACATCCTCTAATCACCTTATGATCGGCAAAAATAAAACCCTATCTTTTACCTTTGCCTTGAGCTCTTTCCAACAAAAGCCATACAAGACTTTCTCATTTATACCGCATGTTCTCATCATGTCACCGGACTAACCTATTCTTATAACTAAAATGAAAATGTTAGTCCATAATGATTGTCATTAATTGCCAAAACACGAATTAGGGGCCTAGATGCCTTCATTTGCGGGACCTTCCGGTGCATCTGCGACTCCGGTGAGGTACTACTACATGTGTCGCTGCGTGATCTTCGTGAGGCATGCAAGAATCGCTACGTCTGGTCGTGCTTTGAGCGGCACTTCCACGAGACCAATCATCTGGAGGCATTGTGCTTCGAGGGGATGGAGAGGTTGATGAGGCGGCGGAACCCCGATAAGGGTCTGAAGCTCATCGGAGATGCCGCTGTTGAAGAATCTGGTGCCAAGTACTTCTTAGCGATGTTGAAGTACCGTTGCAACCCGGCGGACCCCGAAGCCATGGCACTGCTCCAGGAAATCAGCGGTGGCCCATTGCCCCCTGACGGCCTGTGGAAGAACCACAACCTACAACGGCTGCACTACCTTGTCAAGCAGGATCTCCACAACATTGCCTGGTGGTACTAGTTTGATGACAGTGACGACGATGACATTCTGTTGCTGCCCATCCAGAATCCCCACATCTGCATTTGGGCAGCGGGATGTAGGCGCTACGGACCGGATACCAAAGAGATCATCCACTACTGCAGCGCCGAGTGTCGCATCCATCATGAGTTCGACCTCTGGACGTGTAGCTTCTGCCCCGCCGTGGACTACACCGTCAGCAGGATGAACATCGGGATGTAGGCGCAAGCATCAATGAACATTATCTATCTTGAATGTAAATTATTAGATATTACTAAACACGGATTTGATTTTATCAGGATGTCAGTTTTTAATTGGTTTTTGATAGATAATATTTGATTTGTCACGTTTGTGAGTCAAATCGAAGGTTGCAGTGGTCTCATTTGTCACCGATGAGGCCCGGGATGCCCTCTTGGGTGTCAAAACCGCCGAAGCGGGCACGACGGCGGCGGCGGTGCCCTCTGCTTCCTCCTTTGATCTATTGGAGAATGAAGAACAGTTTATCCGTCCCGCTTCGCCGACGACATTTCTCTTTTCAATCCGCAATCAAATTTTTGTAACATATATTTCTCCGTCGTAAATTAGTCTAAATTTGATTATTTTTTCTACAGTTTTCTAAAATCACCATGTTTTCAATATTTTCATTGTTTAGTGTATATTTCGTTTCTTGAACAATGTTTATATGCCTTATCTTGTTCTATGTAAGTACATCATGTGAATAATATTTGTTTTCCACACCTCCAGTAATGAAACTTTGCATTTTCGTAAACTTAAGGTGAACCACAAGGTTATGTTAAGTGTTCAAATGCATATGAGTTCGAACATGTTGCAAAGTGTGGAAAACTTAAATGTTCAAGGAACATTCTAGGAAACTATGTGAGAGATGTAGATATTTGTACATAAGTATATTATTCCTTCATCGAAACAATTTGAAATTTTGAAGACAAGTCTAGGTACCCAAATTATGTTCTCAAGTCAATTTGTAGATTTTTTAGAGCACACTAGATGTTAGTAGAATTATTACATCATTAACATGGGATGTAAAAACATATTCTAAGAATCTTGGGCACACATGTGCGACTTTTGATATTTTATTCAAATACTAAATGTCCAAATACGAATTGTTCGTATTTTTATGATTTTTTAGGTGTTGTTTATGGTCTCTAATATTTTAGGGAAGCACGATTCATTCGAAAGAAAATAGTGGCTGGCCCACGCGTCAGCGTCAGTAGCCAAAATAAAAAGATAATCGTTGCCCACTCGTCGAACCCAACTCCCAACAAAGGTGATGCGTGTCCACTCACCATCGTCACCTATGACACTGGCCCACTCGTCAGCGTCAGCAGGCAAACCGTGCACGGGCTGCTAAAAATTTCCCACCTATATTGACTATAATGCCCATGAAATTCCAATTGCTGCACAGAGCCGTCAAGGGCACACCAGTAGTTTCATTAAACACAGTTACGCGCGCCGTTCATATTCGGCTCCTCGCTAGAAAGATCCAGCATGCCCGCATTCTCCGCACTTTCACCGCCACATGCCCCGCTCGCCTTCGCCGCTCTCTGAAGGACCGATACAGTGAACCAGAGAGGGGGGAGTGAATGGGAGTCGATAAAAATTCTTCTCGAAGGAGATAGAGGCTCCAACAAGATGAACTCGGCTTCCAACACATATCTCTGACTCAAATACCCAAGTTGGTCAAGACCACGTGGCCACTGGAGTGCTACTGATCCAAGTTGGTCAACAACCTTCCGAGCCAAAACTCACCAACACACACAGCGGAAACTTGCACGGCTTGCTGCCTGTGCTACATCAGCCAGACCGATGGACAAAGCCGGTCAGGCCTGTGGCTACAGCAGCCGCACAAAAAATGTTCCAGAGAGCCCCAGTGACTTCTTTTGGCACTGGTACAAAAACACCCTCAAAACACAACCTGCACGAAAAAGAACCCTACACAAAGCCAACCAAAACACCTCCGAAACTTCCAAGAACTGACCAGCACCAACACAACCCAAAGACACACGGATTCAGCAACTCACCCGAGGCAAATCCCACAAAGGGCTCACACCGGTCAGACTGGTCAAGATCACCGGTCTGACTGGTGTAACCTGGGCAGCTCGAGATGAACAGAACCCGCGAGTCAACTCCTCCAAATCCAACTCCCGATCTCCCGATTCGCTCCACAGATCCGAACAAGACTTTGGGGACAGTAGGAACACCTCATGTGCACTCCATAGCCAAGTTATGGTCCACCAAAATTCGTTCAATCAAGAGGAATCGAAGAAATCCCGCCAAGAACTCCTCTAACCCTAGAACACCGAAAAACCCAAAATCGAGCCCTTTGCTCACAGATTTGGGAGAGGAATCAAAGGGAAAGAACCACGAAGGGTTCATGCATACATCCCCCACCAAATCCCAAAGAGAAAGGCCTCGAAATCGCTCCGAGAAAATCACCAACAAAAGGCTCTGAAAATCACCAAAAAGAACGAACGGGAACAACACATCCAAGCCTTGAGGAACCACGCTGAATCATCTATACATCACAAAGAGGTTCATACAAGGTCTAGCTTGCCGCCCGATCCATCCCTCTCACAAGATCTCACCATGAAGCTCTCAAGCTAGTCCTATAGAAATCCTAAGGAAAATAAGAAGGGCAAATAGGAAAACCAAATGAGTTAGTGTTCCAAGAGTTGGCTGCCATCCTCTCACATCTTGGGTTATATGGAGGCAACCGAAAGTCTAAAATGCCCTTACTAGCTAATTAGGGATACATGCCCCTCGAGGGCAAATTCGGAAATCTTTGTCATCGCCCCATCGGATGGATGCACTGCGACCGCAAACTTGCTTAGCCTTGACGCAAGCCTTGCGATCCCGACGTGTGTCCTCCGCTTCGAAGTCTCCGGACTGCGTCGTCGCACACCTATCAGACCGGTGCTCCTCACCGCTTAGACCGGTACCCACCGGTCAGACCGGTCTCGAGCTGCTGCAACTCCGTCTTCGGTTCTTCGGTCTTGGCTTTCTGGATAAACCAAGGAACCCAGTGGTTTTCTGGTGAACCACCGAAAACCCGGCGAACTTGGTGTAGCCTCCTCCAATCGCCACTCATGACTCGGCTCCCACGTAGTCCCGGCTCGACCTTGGTTTTGAGGCTCAACCAAGAAACCGTCCATGACTTCATCTTGCTGTTTTTGCCACCATGCAGATCACACTTGACTCTACTGGCCACCGAGTCCCTCGAACGAAGCCTACTTGTCTTCTCCACACCTGGAGGCCTCACCGGCAACGACCTTTCGTGCTTGTTCTTCACCTGCACCAACACCAGTCAAGCTGCAACCTGCACCTACAATACTTAGCCAAGAATCAGTCCACACAACGTTGTCAATCACTCATCATACTAGGAAGCGACCATCCACCGGTCCTCGAACCACACATGGTCCTCAATCTCCCCTTGATGAGTGCATTGACAACACACACATATAGTAACATGAGAGAAAAGAAAAGAAATGTATAGAAGGAAACTCCAACAAGCGATCAAAAGCCAAACAAAGGCAAAGAGTAAGATCACTTGAAGAAGACAAGCCTCAGACCCCTTAGGCATGGGCAAAGGCTCGACACATCTGAGACAAAACTATGCTCAAGTAAAGAGCACAAACCACCAAACCAAAGCTCGAAAACCACAAAGAGCTCCCCCTGCACACATGCAAGCTCCCTCTGAACCAATGCAACTCCCCCTGGATGAATGCATGCAAACCACTTGATGAAAACAGAGCAGCTGCATCAGCTCAGCTCTGACCGGTCAGACCGGTCACCACCACCTGTCAGACCGGTGTGCAACATGTGAATAGGGCCAGCACTCGGATTGGTCAGACCGGTGACACACAGAGCCCAGAAATGGCTTGAAACCACCTGAAAACCTTCCATATGCATCCAGTGGCCCAAAACAAGCTCCAACTTCTCCCCCTTGTTGACAATGCATGAATCAAGCCAAAAATGCAAAAAATGCAACCTAGAGCTTCTCAAATAGAAAAAAATTCAACATAGGACGCTACACATGTCCAAATGAGCAAGTTAGATACTCTATAGCTTCGTATTGACATCAACTACATGATCACCAAGTTTCACAATCATTGGATGAAGCTAAGATAGAATTGAGCAATTTTGCGAAAATTACCCTGTCATGAGAAATGTCCTAAACATGTGCAAAACATGTCAGAATGGCAAAGCCACACAAACTTCATGCTAGGACGACCATTCTAATCTTAAGACCATCACAAACACCCACAAGCACCTCATGTCATGTCAAAGCCACCGAGCCATGTGCCTACTTCTATATATGAGAGTTCTCATTGGTAGGAATCATGCAACGGTTTAGCACCCAAAGCAAAATAATTTTAGCACATATGACATGGGAGCACATTTTCCAAGCAATTTACATTTCATTTTCAGATTCATATTTGGTACCTGAAATGTCTTTGCGACAAAAAGGAACTTATGCCCCTCCACAAGATAAAGCAAGGGGGCTAAATATTAATGATGGCAAATGAGCCTTTGGCGCCATATGATCAAAATAATCTATCCTACCACAAATTAAGCATAGCCAAGCCACTAAAACATGTCAAGATCATGTGAAGGCATTTACTCACAAGAGAGCATACATGTGAAATTTTTCAAAAACATAGCCATCAACCATGGATATAAACCAAGATTATCAAGAGCTAAGCCAAACTAACCATATCATACCAAACAAGCACACAAAGACATAAATATCATTCCATGGTGAACAATGTATACAGGAGAAGCTTTTCCTAACTAATGCATATGATACAAAATGCATGCAGTTTAAGATACAAGGATGCCTATACATCATATTACATATGCCATGCCAAATGGAAGAAGTGCACAAAGGAAAGCTATACATATGCTACAAAGGAGCTCCCACCCACCCAACTCAAGAAATCAAACACACACCAAGCTCCCCCGCAAACGAGTGAAAGTTGCTTGATCTAGGGGTTTGGTGAAAATATCAGCTAGTTGGTCATGTGTGGGTACATGGATCAAAGCTATCTTCCCTTGCTCTACGTTGTCTCTCAGAAAATGATACCTCACTTCTGTGTGCTTGGTTTTGGAATGGAGCACTGGGTTCTTTGCAACACTTATGGCACTGGTGCTGTCACATTGAAGTGGAACATGGGTATACTCGTCACCAAAGTCACTCATGGTGTATGTGATCCAAAGGAGCTGTGAGCAACAACTAGTTGCGGCAACGTACTCTGCCTCGGTAGTGGATTGAGCAACACTCGACTATTTGCGGGAAGACCAAGACACCAAAGAAGATCCCAAAAACCGGCAAGTCCAAGAAGTGGACTTCCTATCCAACCGACACCCTGCTGAATCCGCGTCTGAAAAACCATGAAGAGCCAAAGAAGAAGACGCAGAGTACCAAAGGCCGAAGTCAGGAGTGTGACGCAAGTACCTGAATATGTGGTTGACCGCTTGCCGATGCAAAGTCCTTGGAGACGCTTGAAGACAAGCGCATAAACATACCGAGAACTCGATGTCTGGCCTCGTCGCCGTCAAGTAGAGGAGTGACCCGATCATGCTCCGGTACTCCTTCTGGTCCACGTGTTCACCTTCCTCATCCGCATCAAGAGCTGTAGTCGTACTCATAGGCGTCGCCATGGCCTTGGAATCCTCCATCTTCAATTTCCTCACAATGTCCTTGGTGTACTTAGCTTGGTGCACAAATGTTCCTTCCTTTGATTGCTTGATTTGTAGCCCGAGGAAGAACTACAACTCACCCATCATGCTCATCTAAAATTCCCTGATCATATCATCTGCAAACCTTGCAACAAGAGAGTTAGACGAGCCACCAAAGACAATATCATCCACGTACACCTGCACAATCAGGATATCTCTGCCCTGCCTAAGTAAAAACAAGGTCTGATCGACCTTCCCCATCTCAAACCCTCGCTCAAACAGGAACCCCCTCAACCGACCATACCACGCTCTAGGCGCCTGCTTCAACCCATACAACGCCTTCCTCAATTTGTACACCCGGTGGGGGTACTTCTGACTCTCAAACTCCGGTGGTTGCCTCACATACACTTCTTCCTCCAACACACCATTCAAGAAGGCACTCTTCACATCCATTTGATGCAACTTGAACCCTTTAGCCACGGAAAAGGCTAGAAGGACCCTAATTGCCTCCAAACGAGCTACAGGAGCAAAGGTCTCCTCGTAGTCGATCCCCTCTTTTTGACTGAACCCCTGAGCAACAAGCCTTGACTTGTTTCTCACAACTTCACCTTTCTCTCCCTCTTTGTTCTTCCACACTCATTTTGTCCCAATCGGCTTACACCCTGGGGAGGGTCAAACAATTCCCAAACTTGGTTCCTCTCAGTTCTCCAATTCCTCATGCATCGAATTAACCCAATTATGATCACATAGTGCGTGTCCCAATGTCTTTGGGCTCAAAGATGTCAACAAAAGCAGCATGAGCGAAATGAGAATTGTTCCGAACCCTCGACCGTGTTGTACGTTCATTCATGACGTCGATGATCCTTGAAGCTGGGTGATCCACTTGTACTCGCTAGGGAGGTTCTCGCCTTGATGCTACCTCCCCCTCGATAGTAGCTTCTCCTCGATCTTGGTTTGTCATCGTAGGTGTGGGAGAGGGGCCATCCATCACCGTGGTCGAAGTAGCAGGTACATGCTCAGCCGCGGGCACCACACCGCCATATTCATCATCTCCATGTTCATGCTCCTCCTCCTGAAAGATCTCCTCACCAAGTTCATCATCACCTGCACACTCAAAGACAAGCTGACTACGTGGCTGTCTCGTCAAAGGTTACCTCGCAAGTCTCCACGATTTGGTTAGTTTCAAGATTGAGCATACGATATGCTCTAGAGTGAGATGCATAACCAAAGAAAATACCATCGACCGACCTAGCCTCAAACTGTCCAAATTCTTCCCTTTCTTAAGGATAAAGCACTTGCAACCAAATACATGGAAGTGACTCACCTTGGGTATGCGACCATGCATCAACTCGTAAAAGGTTTTCTTCTTATGCACTCTGAGATAGATCATGTTTGAAAAATAGCATGCGGTGTTCACCGCCTCAGCCCAGAACCTTCTCGGAATCCTATGCTAATCAAGCATCGTCTGAGCCATTTCACACAAGGTTTTATTTTTCCTTTCCACAACACCATTCTGGGGAGGCGTATACAGACTCGAAAACTGGTGTTCAAAACCCAAGTCATGGCAAAAGGTTTCAAATCGAGAGTTTCTGATTTCTGAGCCATTGTCACTGTGTATTGCTCGTATGGCATCTCCGTGCCTCTGGTTCCTCAACCTCCAGACAAGATCTCGAACAAAACCAAACGTCTCCCCATTCTCCTCAAGAAAGAACACCCATGCATACCGAGAGTAGTCGTCCACCACAACAAGGAAATACCACTTCCCACCCGCAGATCGCACACGAGCTGGGCCAACAAGGTCCATATGGAGGAGCTCTCATGGACGCTCAGTCATCACATTGGTGAGAGGCGGGTGAGAAGAGGCTACCATCTTGGCATACCTACACGGTGCACAAACCAACTCTTTTTCAAGCCTCAACCGTGGCAATCCTCAGACCAAATTGAGTTTACTCAAGCGAGATAAAAGGTCAAAGCTCAAGTGACCCAACTTCCTATGCCACTTCCACAACTCACTCGAAGAACCAGCCAAGAAACAACACTCAACACCAGAAGACTGAGAAAAATCAGCTCGAAACACCTAACCCTTGTGAATGACCATACAGGCAAGGTCCCCTCGAGAGTCCAAAATCCGAGAACCACCAGGCCGAAACAACACCTCAAAACCCTCATCCAATAGCTGGGACATAGAAAGCAAATTGTATCCAAGCGATTGAACAAGAGCAACACGCCTGAGAGTGATCTTGTCACTAACCTTAATCTCACCTTTTGACAACACACGCCCTCGCCCATTATCCCCAAAGCTGATGTACCTCTTTGTCACCACCGGGACGAGACTTGAGAACCACCCCTTGTCTCCGGTCATATGCCTCGAGCAACCGGAGTCAATCAACAAAATGTTCTTCAAGTCTCCCACCTGAAATTCAAAAACGAGCACGTGAGTGAACAAACGACTCAGAACTGGGGTTAGTGCCAAAAGAGTAAAATCAGTGCCGGGCTATTTGCTCCAAAGTGGGGTTAGCACAATCCAAACCGTCTCTCCTACCAAAACTACCTCCACGAACACCACCAAGGTAACCACTACGAGGGAACCAACCCTCTCTAATTGGAGGAGGACCAAAATCACGAAAGGAAGACCGTGGAACATCCCTCCTCTCCATCTCAAAGCTATGACTCCTCCCATCCCTGTATTGAGCTCGAGGGGGAGAACGCCTAGCAAACTGACCACCTGCAGACTCTCTAGACCAACTACCAGAACCACGACCTCCAAAAACAAACCTAGCATTTGTACGAGCTCGAAATCCGAACTGATGTCTGTTCAGACCTACACCGATCTGACCGGTGTGGCGCACCGGTCTGACCAGTGTAGCCCGGCCAGCAGCACCTCTTGCAACCTTTCTCTCTCCCCAACCTGGAACTGTCTTCACACTCGCCTTGGCCCTAGGCATCTGCACATGAGGCTCAAGTACACCATTGGAAGGGTGGTACTTATCCTTGTTAGCCCACTCTATCGCCATTCTCTCCTCACGCCTCCTCTTGAAGCAAAACTCACCCTTGTGACCATCTCACCCACAATAGTCACAATGAAACTACACAAGCTTAGGTTTAGGCTTGGGTTGGGGCTGCTCACTTGGTTTCTCTCCACTCGGCTTCTCAACCGGTTTCTCCTCACTCACCTTCTCACTCTCTTTCCCAGAGAACACTTTCCCCAAATGGCTCATGAACTTGATAGGCTTTTGGAAGTCATTGGCTTGTGGAGGAAACACGGGTGGAGCTGGGGTTGTGTCTAGTCGGTTTCTAAGATGGTTCGGTTTAGGGACAAAAGCATTTTTGTGATGGGTTTTTGGTGGCTCTGGGATACTCTCACCAATTCCCTCACCAACCTTGTTTGCTCCAAGCCCCTCACCATCCTGGCGTTTATATGTCTCGATCATTATCCTCAACTGAGGCTCATGACCAGACAACCAACCCATCAACTTTCTCAACTCATCATTCTCATCATGCAAACGATCAACATAATGTGCAAGTTCCAGATTCTTTAAAGCATGCAGTTCACAGGTAGAGCAAGAAGTGGGAACAGGTTCTTTCAACTTAGCCTCAAGAGAAATAGTGTAAGCATGCATCTCAACAATTTTTCCATGCAAACAGGACAAGAAGTGCAAGCACCTAGCAAAGCAGGTCTAGACTTAAGCTCAGCCACTTCAACCCTAAGCACATCTAGTTCCTGACACTTGGAGGCATGCTTTTCCTTAAACATAGCAAGATCAGCTAGGACAATAGGACAATCAACATATTCAACTTCATCAAAAACAACAAGTGAAGCCTTAAGCGAGTCAATTTCAAGTTTAGCATCCAAGTTTTGTGTTTCTAACTCATTCACTCTAGCCCTAGCATCCTCAAGCGAAACCTAAGCTCTTTCCTCATCTTCTTAGCCTCTCTAGGCATATCATCACGATTATCAAGCAACAAGCTAAGCTGTTCATTCTCCTGACGCAAGAAGGGAAGTTCATCATGCACCTCGTCGTCAGAGTCGGAGTCCGAGTCACTCTGGTTGCTCTTCTTGCTGCCGGAGCTAAGTGCCACGGTGCAGAAGCTGTCTCTAGCGAAGCAGCTTAGCCCGCTCAGGTTCTTGGATGACTTCCTGCCCTTGCGTGGATCACCATCATCTTCACTACTACTCGAGGTGGAGTACGTGGAACTAAAGTCGACGTTGCTCGCTCCAACAATTGCTCGGGCCTTGCCTCAGCTCTCCTTCTTCTTCGATCGTCGCTCATCCTTGTGCTTGCCCTTGTGCTTGTGCTTGTGGTCACGCCTTGAGCGGTACTTGCCATCCATCTTCGACTTGTGCTTGTAGCTGTCCTTGTTCTTGACCTTCTCGGCGACGAAGTGTCCCAGCTTGCCGCACTGGAAGCATGTCCTCGTGCTCCTCATGTTCACCTGGTTCTCGTGCAACATCTCGAACCGCCTCGTCAGCAGCGCCAGCTCGTCCTCTCTGAGCACGTCGAACTCCTCATCTGGCACAAACATCAAAGAGGACAAAGAGAACATCCTAGTGGATGGGTTAGCGTTAGACTTTTGTTTTGAGCCACCGATGAGGGTGAGACTATGAGAGTCAGTCAGGCCCTCAATCTTGGTTGTCATGCCCCGATCCACCTCTGCTGACTTGAGCTTCGAGAATAGCTCGTTCGCGGTCAGAGTGTCAAACTTCTCCGACTCCATAATGGCCTCAAACTTTCTGCCCCAAACCGTACTATCCAGTGAGTGTAAGAGCTTGACAGCTCTATCATGATCATCGTACGGGAGCACATCCACATTGGCCCTCATGTTGTTCACCACAAGCATAAACCTCTGAAACAAGGCATCGATGGACTCACCGGGGAGACGAGTGAAGTTCTCGTACTCTCTCCGGTAACTTGCATACATCCGAGCCTGAACCTGGGCGTTTCCAACATGAGCTTCCTTCAACACCGACTAGATTCTACAAGCCAAGCTCTCCGTGTGCACCCGATCGAATTCAGGCTAACACAGAGGATGAAACAAGTAGTCGACCGCCTTGTTGTTGGCATCGAACATGTCCCTCGATCCTGGAGCAAGGAAGTTCATCGGCTGGACATAGCCTGTGTCCACCGTGACATCCCAAAGGATCTGACACTTTCTGCAGAGGAACGCCGCCATCCTCTTACTCCACATCTGGTAGTTTTTGCCATCGAAGTGTGGAGGACTGAACCTCGTTCCTGGTAAACCATCCTTGGATCTTAGACTGGTTAGAGTCAATTAAGACCCGTAACAGGCTCTGATACCACTTGAAGGACCGATACGGTGAAGCAGAGAGGGGGGAGTGAATGGGAACTGATAAAAATTCTTCTCGAAGGAGATAGAGGCTCCAACAAGATGAACTCAGCTTCCAACACACGTCTCCGACTAAACTACCCAACTTGGTCAAGACCACGTAGCCACTGGAGTGCTACTGATCCTAGGAACAAACAAACAACCTTCCAAGCCAAAACTCACCAACAAGCATATCAGAAACTTGCACGGCTTGCTGCCTGTGCTACACCGGTCAGACCGATGGCCTGCAGCGGTCAGACCGGTGACACCGGTTAGACCGATGGACAAAGCCGATCAGGCCGGTGGCTAAAGCAGCCGCACAACAAATGTTCCAGAGAGCCTCAGTGACTTCTCTCGACCCTGGAACAAAAACACCCTCAAAACACAACCAGCATGGAAAAAGAACCCTACACAAAGCCAACCAAAACACCTCTGAAACTACCAAGAACTAAGAAGCACCAACACAACCCAAAGACACACAGATTCAGCAACTCACCCGTGGCAAATCCCACAAAGGGCTCACACCGGTTAGACCGGTCAAGATCACCAGTCAGACTGGTGTAACCTAGGCAGCTCGGGATGAACAAAACCCGCGAGTCAACTCCTCCAAATCCAACTCCCGATCTCCCGATTCGCTCCACGGATCCGAACAAGACTTTGGGGATAGTAGGAACACCTCATGTGCACTCCATAGCCAAGTTATGGTCCACCAAAATTCGTTCAATCAAGAGGAATCGAAGAAATCCCGCCAAGAACTCCTCTAACCCTAGAACACCGAAAACCCCAAAATCTTGCCCCTTTGCTCGCAGATTTGGGAGGAGAATCAAAGGGAAAAGAACCACGAAGGGTTCATGCATACATCCCCCACAAAATCCCAAAGAGAAAGGCCTCGAAATCGCTCCGAGAAAATCACTAAGAAAAGGCTCTGAAAATCACCAAAAAGAACGAACGGGAACAACACATCCAAGGCTTGAGGAACCACGCTGAATCATCTGTACATCACAAAGAGGTTCAGACAAGGTCTAGCTTGCTGCCCGATCATCCATTCCTCTCACAAGATCTCACCGTGAAGCACTCAAGCTAGTCCTATAGAAATCCTAAGGAAAATAAGAAGAGAAAATAGGAAAACCAAATGAGCTAGGGTTCCAAGAGTTGGCTGCCATCCTCTCACCTCTTGGGTTATATGGAGGCAACCGAAAGTCTGAAACATCCTTACTAGCTAATTAGGGATACATGCCCCTCGAGGGTGAATTCGGAAATCTTTGTCATCACTCCATCGGACGGATGCCCATCGACCGCAAACTTGCTTAGCCTAGACGCAAGCCTTGCGATCCCGACGTGTGTCCTCTGATTTGAAGTCTCCGGACTGCGTCGTCGCACACCTGTCAGATCGGTGCTCCTCACCGCTCAAACCGGTACCCTCCGGGCAGACCGGTTTGGAGCTGCTGCAACTCCGTCTTCGGTTCTTCGGTCTTGGCTTTGTGGATCAACCAAGGAACCTAGTGGTTTCTGGTGAACCACAGGAAACCCCACGAACTCGGTGTAGCCTCCGCCAATCGCCACTCATGACTCGGCTCCCACGTAGTCCCGGCTCGACCTTGGTTTTGAGGCTCAACCAAGAAATCGTTCATGACTTCATCTTGCCATTCTTGCCACTATGCGGCTCGCACTTGACTCCACTGGCCACCGGGCTCTCGAACGAAGCCTACTTGTCTTCTCCACACCTAGAGGCCTCACCGGCAATGACCTTTCGCGCTTGTTCTTCATCTACACCAAAACCAGTCAAGCCGCAACCTGCACCTGCAATACTTAACCAAGAATCAGTCCACACAACATTGTCAATCACTCATCACACCAGGAAGCGACCATCCACCGGTCCTCGAATCACACATGGTTCTCACTCTCTCCCACCGCAGCCCTGCTCTTCTCCAGCCCCACCGCTCCCTGCGTAACGACGGTGACGAGGATGTGGTTACTGGCGTGCGGACATACGTCTTCCTAGCCAACCTAAATATAGTTGATGCGGATCTGTCGACGTCGTCCCTGGCCACGACGATGAGCCAACCGCCTCAGGCCACGAGCCGACGTGGATCCGGCCCCTCCGACCATTACGCGAACAACTACTTCATTTGCACAGAGGTTAGTCCTGCTTGAACCCCCAACGCCCTCTCTCTCCTCGGCCACCAAATCTGCTATATATTCATGTCAATGTGGATTAGGGAGACATGCCATGATAGTTCATCATTAACTGATTGACTGTGGATTTGATGGATGGAATTTGTTGCCCCAAGTCTATTTAAATAAATTATTGCTAACAGATGTAGTTATATGAACTATTGAAATTCATTTTCATGTTCATGGTGCTACAATTTTTGCACTATAAATTCATGAAAACCATTGAGGATGTTAGCATACTTTAATTATGTTATGCTTTGAATGTACCAAATCGACAGTTATGCTTTGGACCTGTTAGCATACTTTAATTCTGCTATGCTTTGAATGTACTAGATCGACAGTTATGCTTTGGACCTGTTAGCATATACTTTAATTCTGCTATGCTTTGAATATACTTGATCGACAGTTATGCTTTGAACCTGTTAGCATATTTTAATTCTGGTGGCCACATAAGGAAACTGGGAATTGCATCTCAGTTGTTTATAATGTAGTCCACCCAATCTGCTATATATTCATGTCAAGGTGGATTAGGGAGACATGCCTTAATAGTTCATCTTCAATTGATTGGCTGTGGATTTGATGGATGGATTTTGTTGCTCCAAGTCTGTTTTCAATAAATTGTTGCTAATAGATGAAGTTATATGAAATGTTGAAATTCATTTTCATGTTCCTGGTGCTATAATTTTTGCACTGTAAATTCATGAAAAGCATAAAGGATGTTAGCATACTTTAATTCTGCTATGCTTTGAATGTAGTAGATCGACAGTTATGCTTTGGAACTGTTAGCATACTTTAATTCTGATGGCCACATAATGTCAGTGGGAATTACATCACAGTGGTTTATAATGTAGTGATAACTAGACTATCTTATGCTTTGTTGTGAGTGTTAATTGTTTCACTACTATCATATATATTGTTATTGTTGGTGTCATGATGTGTTGTGAGTGTTGTTTCACTACTGTCATATATAATGTCATGACCATTGCTTTATCCTCTTGTTGCATGTACACATGGAACACACATTCCATCGCTGTTGAAGTTGGACAAGGAAGCAGTTGAAGGAAATTATTCTCTGCTTTGATATATAAGCATATTGTTGTGTCCCTATCAAAATGGTTAGCACCTATCCCTGTATGCTAATTAAGTAAAATATAAACTGTGTATGTCTATGCTGATTTAATTTACGACTCTATCAGCTATTTACCTGAGAAAACGAATTTATCTAATAAAAATTTTGTTTAGATTTTCAGTCTTGCTTATGATGCTCTACTGACAAACCTGACACATCATCTATGCACTCTCCCACAACAACAAACTCCTCTACCTCCAGTGCAACATCACAGTCCATCGTCGGTGAACCTTCTTCACAGGGGCATACAACAGAGACTGCTGCGAGTAGTGCTCAATCCCGTAGGTCAAGGACACAAACCAAATGGCCAGAAGACAAGTTGACTGCAATTGGACTTGATGCCAATTTTTGGCCTACCCCAGATGCTGTGAGGGATAGATTTGTATTGGTCCGTGGTCTCATTGCTCGGGAGAGGGTGTCAATCAACAAGGCGGTTGATGATCTCTCACCAATTGAGAAGGACCATCTGTTCACAGTTTTAGAGGAAAAGCTGGATTACCCAGCCAATCGGGAAGAATCTATTCGCAAGAAGGCAGTTAAGGTAGCTATATCAGAGATTGGAACATTGCAACGGCGGTTCAAGGCCCATTTAAGAAAAAAATATGTAAGTGAAGAGGAGACTCCCTTTGTGAAGCATTCTTTTTTGGAGCAACAAGACTGGGACATGTTTGCGCTGGAAACCAATTCTCCTTCATTTCAGCAATTGAGCTAGGAGATGAAAAAAAGAGAGCATTGCATAATAAGCCACACAAGACGGGCAAAAAAAGGTTATCATGGTAAAAGGAAAGAGTGGGAGGAGGAGGATGCAAAGCTAGCTGTAGAAGGAAAACAGAACCCTTGGGACCAATTTCCTGGACATTCGAGATCTTACCTGCAGGCAAGGGTAGGGAAGTGTTGACGGATAAAAGACGTATCCCTCTACGATCCGCAAGCGTACGGACCCACACCTTTTTCACCACGGGATTCCCAAGGTTCTTGTCAATCCGCGGAACAAGGGGATTACAAGCGTTTGATCTACCTCTGCACACTAGCTACTCAAACCTTAACTATGATTAAACTAGAAAACAACTAAACTACACTAGAGAAAATGATTAAGAAATCAAGATAGGAGACACTCGCCCATGGGTCTACAATACTAGATCATGCAATCTCTTAATGACATGAAAACCAATCGAATCTATCGGGGGTTGTGACCATGGTTTCGCCCTTTCCGTCCTCTCGTACCGTCACTACGCGAAGGTATTCATGACTAGACCTATGATGGACACGGCATATTGAATGGATCCAAGGAAGCATTGGAGCTCTACTCCCTTTACGGCATGGTAGCTAACCTTAAGCATTAAAGTATGGCTAGTGTTAGACAAAAACCTTTCTCCAAGCCCTCTCATGTCACTCATATAAGGTGGTTATCCTAAACAATTTTTATAAAACTCTCACCACCCATAAGTCTCTCATATAACATGTAATGTGGAGCTATAGGTATGGGTAGCACAATCAACACAAGTATTGTCAAACTAAGAACTTCCTCTAATGGTTGTTTACCTTTCAAAGCCAATGACCATGAGATTAAACCATATGTGGGGATATCAAGGATGAGACGATATAGAATGGTGGACATGTGCAAGGGCAAAAGAAAAATATGACTACGAGGCACCAACGACGTCCTCGTAGTCGGATTGCACATGGTTGGAAAAAGAGTGAAAATTTCGTCTCTCAACAACGTGACATCCTTCCTTGCACTTTATTTTTTTCTTTTCACTTGATTCATCCCTCTCATATCTTTCTTTCCACTCCTCTTCTCTCTTTTTCAATCATTCTCTTATTCAATCACTCTCTTTCATTCCCTCATATATATATATTACTTTTATATTTTTCTTTCTTTCTTTTCCATACACATATTTTTCTCTTTACTTTTCCCTCTCTCGACATCTTTTTCGCTCTTTTCAAAGCTCTCAACTCCTCTCTTTCTTGCATGCACACAATCTGAATTTTAAAGTAAAACCATGCTAGATACGGGACGAAACTTTGAAAATAGGTTGTGTTCAAGGAATGCGATGTACAAAAGAAATGTATAGGTTCGGGTATGAAATTCGGTGATGTACGGAACTTCTGATGTGAAAATCACGTTACAGAATGCATGACGAGGCTAGCAACAAAAGATAAGCACAAGAACATGATCATTGCTCAAAATTAAAACTCCCAAGAGAGAAGGATCCTAGCCCAACTCATCATGCTAATCACACTTATGGTGGAGCAAAAAATAAGTTTGGCTTTGTATAGGATTTTTTTCTTACTCTCAACTTGGAAAAAGAGGTTTTGCTAATCTTTATTACAAGGTTTTTTAGATAATTTTCAGAACTGAAATCCTCCAACTTTTAACATTGAACATAGCACAACCAACATGTGAAGCTCAATATCGAAGTGTGGTATGGGTACTTTTAGTAATAGCAATTCCACTAAGCACCACGGTAAACGTTTTTCAAACCACACACTTATGTTAATATATCAAGAGTTAAAGATAAACAAACAAGTGAATAAAGATAAGCATCACACAAGACACAAAATTTAAAGACTCCTTTTATTTTATTTTCTTTGACTCAACACTAATTTAAGACACTTGCAAAAATGTAAAAACACACTCAAAAACTAAAGACTCTTTAAACTCTAAGACTCTCTCGAAGATTAAACCGAACCTAAACTTGAACCTCAAAAGCTAAGACTAGCTAGCTCGCTCTCCCCCACGCTAAAAACATACGACGTCCTCGTCGTATCTTACAAAATTCTTAAGAGGAAAACTAAACCTAGTGGTACTTCCCGCAACTATTGCACCACTTGCCTCTCATGTTCCCAACCATGCCAAAAAGTATGCGCACGTTGCGGTTTAGGAACTTGTTGTCATCTTTAACTACGCGCTCCAAATCCTCCATACGCTGCCTCATCACCTCCATGGCTTCAAAACACGTCGACCGTTGCGTAGAGATTCGAGATGGAGTGACGGCAAGCCGCACAACACATCAGATGCAACCCGAAAGGGTCGTCATTGCCAGGATCTCCGCCATCATCACCGCCATCGTCGCCACCACCATTGTCGTCGCCGCCGCCGTTGGCGTTGGGGCCTTCGAGAGTCTTCTCCTTAGGCACCTCATCCCAAATGTAAAGATCGTTATCATCTCTTCTGGCGGCCGCCGACGAGCTCGGGCTACGATCGTCGGAGTAGTCGCTACCTCCATAGTCCTTAGGCTCGGGCGACACCTCCTTGTAGTCCTTCCGCTTCATGCCTTGGATGCGCGCCGACCTTTGAACGGGTGTAGGGACCTTCTCTTCTTCGACAGGGTTGCGAGATGCGATAGCTCTGGTCGGGACACGCCCTCCGCAACGGATGCGGGCGGTCCTCTTGATCTCAACGGGTAATTTGAGCTCACATCACTTCGCCTCCTCCATCGATGGCTCCTTGGTGCCTTGCTTCAACTCTAAGCTCCTCGGGGACACAATGGCTACTGCGTGGGTGAAAAATATTACTGGATGGGATTGATTCCCGAGCTCCCAATTCGGTCAAATAAATAGTCCGAAGAGGAAAACCCTAGGAACCTCATTTTCCTTATTCAAACTTCTCTTAAAATTTTCTGACTGAAGAAGGAAGTCGAAAAGGAGCAATTCGGGCAGAAACTGGGACCAACCGCCGCCGGGACCCACCTGGGCCGGTCGGACTGGGCCGGCCTGATTTTTCGTGCACCGCCCTTTTTCGCCTTCTTAACCCATGGGAAAAAGTTGGCCCAGTAAATCTTCGCGAGAAACTCCAGAAAATTAAAAGAAAAACTATTTACAAAAATTCATGCCTTGTTTTTCGTCCTAGGCGGGACGTTCGGGCTCTTCTTCCATGGTGAAGACATCAACATGGTGAAGGGGCACAACATCAGGTTCATAGTAAACCTTAAGCCGTTGACCATTCACCATAAATTGATCACCTTTCACATCCATAATGGTTACCGCTCTGTTGGAGAGCACCGAATGCACAACATAAGGTCTGTCCCACTTGCTTTGCAATTTCCCCTTTCCGAAGGTTTTAAACCTCGAATTATAGAGGAGGACCTTATCTCCTTCTTTAAACTCTTTCTTTTTCAACCTTTTATCATACCACCTTTTGATTCTCTCTTTGTATATGCTTGCATTTTCATATCCTTTCAACCTCATCTCTTCTAACTCGCTTATTTGGATTCTTCGTTTCACCACCGCGGCATCGAGATCAAGGTTCATCTCTTTAATCGCCCAATAGGCTTTATGGTCCAACTCAACTGGAAGGTGGCAAGCCTTTCCATAGACGAATTGATAAAGGGTCATACCTATCGGTGTCTTTAACGTCGTTCGATAAGCCCACAAAGCTCCGTCTAATTTCTTTGACCAATCCTTGCCTCCCTTCTCTATGGTTTTGTTGAGGATGCTTTTTAATTGCCTATTTGACGTTTCCACTTGTCCATTGGTTTGTGGATGATAGGCCGTAGAGACCCTATGTTCAATTCCCAACTTGGACAAGCACTTTTTGAAATTCTTCCCGGTGAAGTGAGTTCCTCCATCACTTATCAAGATTCTCGGTGTAATGAAATGAGGAAAAATCACATTCTTGATCATAGTAATGGACTCCTCCGTGGAAGCTTTACGACATGGCATGGCCTCTACCCACTTGGATACATAATCAACCATGACTAGAATGTACTCATATCCATGTGAGTTTTTGAAAGGCCCCATGAAGTCTATACCCCATACATCGAATAAATCGATTTGTAGATTGTATTTCAAGGGCATAGAATTTCTTTGAGAGATGTTTCCGTTTCTTTGGCATTCGAGGCATGATGCAACATATCTTTTAGTATCTTCCTGCATCTTCGGCCAATAGAATCCGCTTGACCATACTTTTGCTTGGGTCCTAAAATGGCTATAGTGCCCACCGTACTCCACCGAGTGGCACTTTCTCAAGATTTCTAGCCTCTCTTCTTTTGGCACACATCTTCTCATGACTCCATCATTGCCAAGTTTGAAGAGGTATGGTGCATCCCAAAAGTACTTCTTACTTTCGGAGATTATCTTCTTTTGGGAGTTTTTATCTAGATGATCGAGAGGCATCTTCCGAATCACTCGAATGATATCAATCATCCAAGTGTCTTTATCGAGCATATGGGCTCTTTATCATTATGTCCACGATTCATCCTAGACAAATGATCAGCCACAACATTCTCCACCCCCTTCTTATCACGAATTTCAACATCAAATTCTTGAAGAAGAAGGATCCAACGGATCAAACGTGGTTTGGCTTCCTTATTAGCCAAGAGATACTTGATGGCTGCGTGATCGGTGTAAACAATGACCTTCGAGTTCACGACGGAAGATCTGAATTTTTCGAAAGCGAACACCACCGCTAGCAACTCCTTTTTCGTAGTGGCATAGTTTAATTGTGCCCCATTAAGAGTTTTGCTAGCATAGTAAACGGTGTGAACTCGGCCTTCCTTTCTTTGACCCAAAGTCGCGCCTACGGCGTAGTCACTTGCGTCACACATGATATCGAAAGGTTGGCTCCAATCCGGAGGTTGAATAATTGGAGCACTCACCAACGCACTTTTCAAGGTCCGGAATGCTGCTAGGCACTTCTCATCAAAGTTAAAAGCCACATCCTTTTGAAGGAGATGCGTTAAAGGCTTAGTGATCTTTGAGAAGTCCTTAATAAATCTTCTATAAAATCCGGCATGACCTAGAAAGCTCCTTAAGGACTTAACATCCGTCGGAGGTGGGAGTTGCTCAGTCGTCTCTACCTTAGCCTTATCCACTTCAATGCCTCTCTCGGATATAACATGTCCGAGCACTATGCTTTGCTTAACCATGAAGTGGCACTTTTCCCAATTTAACACCAAGTCTACCTCCGCACACCTCGTGAGGACCTTATCCAAGTTTGCCAAGCAATCCATGAACGTCTTCCCGTAAACGGAAAAATCATCCATGAACACCTCGACAATTTCTTCGATGAATTCCGAGAATACGGCCATCATGCAACGTTGAAAAGAGGCCAGAGCGTTGCATAGACCTAAGGGCATCCATCTATATGCAAACGTTCCATAAGGGCATGTAAACATTGTTTTGTGTTGATCATCCGGGTGAATGGTAATTTGCATGAACCCCGGGTACCCATCGAGAAAGCAAAAATAAGGGTGGTTCGCTAATCTCTCGAGCATCTCGTCAATGAACGGTAGGGGGAAGTGATATTTCTTCGTCGCTTTGTTAAGCTTACGATAATCGATACACATCCGCCACCGGTCACGGTTCTTTGCGGTATCAACTCGTTCTTCTCATTCTTCACCACGGTTAAACCTCCTTTCTTTGGTACACAATGTATCGGGCTCACCCACTCGCTATGCGGAACCGGGTAGATGATTCCGGCATCAAGTAACTTGATGACCTCTTTCGTTACTAGCTCTCGCATGGCATGAGTTAGCCTCCTTTGGTGGTCCACTACGGCCTTACATTGGTCTTCCATTGGTATCCGATGAGTGCAAAAGGCTGGGCTAATATCTTTGAGATCATTAATCGAATATCCAATCACCTTCCTATGTTTTTTAATAAAATCAGCAACTTCTCATTTTATTCGGGACTCAACTCGTCGCTCACAATGACTGGATAAGTCTTCTCTGGACCCAAAAATTCATACTTTAATCCTTTGGGCAACGGTTTAAGGTCTACCTCGGGCACTTGTGGCTCCTCGGGTTTAATTTCTCCTATGTCCTCGAATATTTCTTCCTCCACGCTTCCATCATGTGGTTCTAAGCCTTTTGTTGCTTCTTCTAGTTCTTCATCTTGTTGATTACTAATTTGATTTTCCCTCGCTCTTTGCAGCGGGTCTCTAAGGGTTTCAACAAAACAAAGACTATCTACCTCCTCTACTTCTTCTTCGGGAGGAAAGGGTGTAGGGTGTTTAGAAACACAAAGAAAGTTATATGTGTACTGTCGGTGCAGAAAGTAGTCCCGACACTAACTAGTAATGAGCGCTGAGATCTGCCTCTCGATGGTTCGGTGCTAGCAACTAAGGACACTGGGTTTATCCTGGTTCCGGCCGGGGCCGTACGTCCAGCAGTGGTGTGCGCGGGGCATTGTATTGCTTGCACCGTAGTGCTCGTAGAGGGGTGGCTACAAGTGAGGTGGGAGAGGAGGCTTGGCCTCCAAGTCCCAGAGGTACTGATTGAGGCAAATGCCAATATCGTGGAGAAGACGGAGAGCGTGTGAGCGATCACTGTCCGTCGTCCCGTCCCCCCGCGGCTGGGGGACTGCCCCTCCTTTTATAGGCCAAGGAGAGAGCAGTTTACATTCATGCCACACTGTTTTCCTATGTGTGGAGGTATGGCGAGCAGCGCCATGGAGCTGACGGCTGTCCTGGCAAATCCCGCTCCTGTTGAGGCGTCGTGGTGCGTCCTGTGCTCGTACAGGAGCGGCTTAGAGGGTGGTGGTGTGGCAGTTGGTTGACTAGCCGCCGTAGTGGGCCGATTCGAGGGTGCCGTTGACGGGGGCCCGTACGTGGCACAGTGGCCGTTGTGGCGATGTCTTGTCCCCGCGCGCCCCAACAGCGTCGGGATGTCGCCACAGTGTCTGGCGTGGTGCAACAGTGGCGGGGATGGTCGCACAAGGTTGACAGTGACGGGGATGACCGATCCCGCCGGCCTGACGTCACGGCGTGGCTCTGCGTCAGCACAAAAAAGACATTCGAGGGTGCCGCCGGCCCCACTTCGAGGGCGCAGCGTGTTAGCCGTACAGGGGTAGGCGGCACAGTGTCACGGAGCTGGCACCGGCCTTGCCGCACAGTGCTGCACAGCGGCAGGGGCGGCCTCCCCCAGGGAGTTGGTGGAACAACGCCGGGACGCGATTCTCGGGCGTGCCAAAGTTGTGGTGTGCGTCCTGCAGTGTCAGGGCATTAAATTCCCGTACACAGGGGTAGGAGTGCGGGCAACGCGTGTGCGGGTGCCCTCGAGCAAGGCGGACCCCGGCCGAGGGGGTGCTTAGCCTTCGAGCGAGGCGGACCTCACTCGAGGGTCCGGGTTGAGCCCTCGAGTGAGGCGGACCCCGCCTGAGGGGGCGTTAAGGCCTCGAGCGAGGCGGACCTCAGCAGAGGGAGCGTCTAACCCTCGAGCGAGGCGGAGCTCACTCGAGGGGCGTCGCGCTGTGCCGCCCTGGCGGGCCGCGGGGGCCACCAGGGGCGTGGTCGTGTCTTGTATGTGTTTTAGGCGCGTGAGTTGATTCGTGATTTGTGTTTTTTGCAGGTTTTAAGAGGGTTTCCCCTGGTTATTTAGGGGACCCTTATTGCTGTCCCCGACAGTAGCCCCCGAGCATCTGTGGGTGTACCCGTCAGGGTCCCGCAGATGCTGGAGCCTACTGATGGGACGTTCTTCCCTCCTGGTTGCCAATGCCTTTCCGTGGGGCCGCGTCAGCGGACCCGCGGGTCTAGCCCCCGAAGCCCTGCAGGAGCGTGAGTGCTCCTACAGGGGTTTTCTCACGAGTTTTTCCTAGTGTGCGGGGTATTTATTTCAATTAGCATCGGTGATGTTCCAGCTGGCTTCGGTCACGCGCGCACGACTGGTACCTCTCGCGTTCGGTGCACCCCAGGGGGTGTAGCCGTGCGTCAAGCCCCCAAGCCTGGGCCCGTTGGAGGCGATCGGGGTGTGCTCTCCGTATTGTTTTAAACGCGCCCACGCCGTCCCTCCGCGGGACAGGGGGTGAGGTTTCCACAACCCCCATCGATCGGGTCGCAGATTGAGGATTCCTCATTGAGCTGTTATCGGGTGGTTCAAGTGGACGCCCATGCCCCGTTCGATAAGGGTTGGCTTGTGGTCCAGAGACTCGTCCATAAAAGCGCTTGCACGGGTTTGCTAGGTGGGGCTCGGTCCCATTCGCTAGGGACCGAGGGCGCGGAAGCTCTCCCTCGATGGGATCCTCCCGACTAGCTGCCCTCGCTGGCTCTCAAACACGACATGTGGGGTGCCCTCGAGCCGGTGGGCTCGAGGATAGGCTCGAATGTGTGCGCCCTCGTCGTCCCTGACTCTGGCGATCTGGGGCACCTGTTCGAACCCTTCGAGGGTCAGGTTTCGAACCCCTGATCAGTAGGGCCGTTGCGGGGTGGATACTTGGTGCCCTCGACTTTTCGCATCTGCAGGCTTCGAGGGTTCTCAGCCGGGCCGGCCCTCGAACCGCTGATCAGTAAACCTTGTAGTCGAGGGCACCTATGGCGCCCGTTCTCGCTGAGCGGGCTTCGAGGCCACTGGTCGGTAATTGCACCCTTTGAGGGTCAGGTTTTTCGAGCCTGGTGCTCGGGCCGCTCGAGGGTCATCCTTACTTGGTAAGGGACCGGGCCATTTAATGCCCACAGTCGCGGCCACAGTTCCGCACAGCGGGCGCGCCTTTCCGGACGCTAGGGTCGCGCGCGTAGTGGGCGACGTGGGAAGGCGGACGTGACGGCCCGCCGCGGCTCTTCGGTTGCCACACCGTAATGATAGTGCGCGTGCGTGCGCCCGGTCACCTCGGTCTTGGTGGGTCCCGCCCGTCAGTGGCTGGGCCGTTCACCTGCAGTTAATGCACGCAGGGCATGCGTTCCGGGGAGTGTGGCTCCATGGATCTATAAATCCGAGGGGGAGGCGAGGCGAATCTTTACCTCAACACTTAGCGTCTGCCGTCCTCGCCCCTTCCCCTTCCGACCCAGAGCCGCGCTTGCTCCTTCGCCGTTGCACAGCACTTGCTTCGCGCTCCACGCTTCTTCGCCGATCCGCGTGGCTCCCCCTCAGCCCATCACCGTCATCGACCCGTTTCCGTGGCCGCGCTCGACGGCGACGAGGTTTGCCCTGAGTGAGCTGGTGGCGGCCGGCCAGCTTGCGGCGAACGAGGATGGGCGTCCCGAGGCGTGGATCGAGCCGCCGGCGAGGGACCGGGAGCCCAACCCGCCGTTCGGCTACGTCGTCAGCTTCATTCGTTTCCACGAGCGCGGCTTCGCGACGCCAGCGAGTCGCTTCACGCGCTCGCTGTGCTACCACTACAGCATGGAGCTGCACAACTTCACGCCGAACGCGATTTCGCAGGCGGCCACGTTCGTGAGCGTGTGCGAGGGCTTCTTGGGGATCCCAGTGAACTGGGATCTCTAGGTTCATCTCTTTTGCGCGGAGCTGGACATGCTTGCTACGCCGGAGCCGAAGACACGCCGCACGGTGCGCGCCGGAGACATGACGATCGCGTTGCGGAACACGCGCAGGGAGCTGTACATCCCCTGCACGATGACTTCCAACAACGCAGAGTGGGAGCGGGGGTGGTTCTACCTTCGCAACGACGGCGCCGGCCTCCCCCCTACTCCGGCAAGGTGCTGATAGTGAAGGCCGACTCCTGGCACCACAGGGTGTCCCTATCTTCGCACCAGGCGCGGCTGGATTCGCTCCTGGCCGCGTTGAAGACCCCGGGGGGTGACGGGTTGACCGCGGGGTGCGTCCTCGCGAATCTCCATCACCGGCAGATCATTCCCCTGATGGGAGGCCGCACTACATCTTCGTGATGCACAAGGACGTGGACCCCGTCGCACTGGCGCAGTCGCGGTTGCTGCCGGACCTCTTCTCGCGGGAGTACGCGGCCACACGTGCGCGACGCGCCATCGACCTCAGGGCTGCCTGGAGTGACGACGCGGCCCTCTGGGCGTTTACCATGCTCCCGGTCGGCCCATTGGTGAGTGGACTTCCGCCTCCCCTTGTTCTGCCGGTTCGCGGGATATCGGCGTGTTTTGAAGCCTTGCCTGTTCTTTGCAGATAATGGCTGTGAACGCCGCGTGGTCCGACCCGCCCACGCCCAAAGCCCAAGAGCGTGCGCGCGCGGCATAGCGGCGGGAGCAAGAGAAGGCGGCGCGCAAGAAAGAGAAGAGGATCCGGCGACGGGAGCACCGGGAACGGAGGAGTGAGGAGTTCCGGCTGAGCGAGCAGCAGGGGCTCTTCTCCCCTGGGACTTTGGAGTACTCGTCGTCGGACGAGGAGGAGGGGGAGGATGAGGATGATGGGGGTCGGGCTCCTCCCGAGAGGTGGGAGCCTTCACCCCCCTCGCCCAGAGCCGTGGAGGCGGTGGAAGAGGCGGCACCTGGGGCGGGCGCGGGAACGCCCGCCGCCAGGCATCCTACGGGAGAGGCGATGCGCGCCTCGGAGGCGCCGGTGCGCGCCGCGGAGATGGGCGGGGGTGCGGCGGCGGCCACACCGGTGGCGGCAACAACGTCCGCCGAGCCCCCGAGGAAAAAGAAACGAGGGTTTTCCACCCTGAGGTAGGCGATTGCTTCCCCTTAGTCGCATCTTTTAGTCAGTTAGGGCCTAACTCTCTCACCTTCGTGTTCGCAGGGTGGCACCCACTGTGCCCCTTCTTGCGCCTGCCAAGGTGCTGAGGACGGACACGGCCGTCCCTACCAAGCGGCGTTGGTCGAGGGCGTCGCGCGTGACCGCGAGCACGGCGACAGCGGCGAGCAGGGACTCGCGTGGCGCGGCCGAGGTCTCGGAGCCGCGGCCGGCGGCGACGACTACGGAGCCGTTGCGTGTGTGGCCGCGGGCGCCGGCAGCACGACGGTTGCGAGCCATATCAACCGGCGACGGCGGTGGAGCCGCGGCGGCGGCGTCAATGACGGTGGCGACCACGGCCGTGGCGGTCGCCGCGCGCGCAAACTTCGCTGCGCCAACCGCATCCCGGCGCCCCGAGGGCGGTGGTGGTGGACATCCCCGATGACGACGTCCCGCCGCCGGCCGGGATCCGTGGGCGAGCGCGCCGTGTTAGCCCCCGAGGCCTCGGCGGGGGCGCTCGTGGCCCGTGGCGATGTTGGCGCAGCCGCCGAGGCGCCCGGCGGATGACGTTGGGGCCTCGTCGTCGCGCGCGCGGACCCACGGCGGGCCTAGAGCAGGGGCGGGAGCATGCCGACGCCCCGCCGGCCCACTTCGTCGAGGCCCAGGTGGAGCAAGGGCTCTGGCAGGAGCTCCGCGACCAAGGCGCCTCGCTCAACCGGGCGCTGAACGAGGCGTTGCGGATCCACAGCGGTCTTGCATGGCGCGTCTTCCAGGTTAGCTGGGTTTCGTGGAGTTTCGCAGTTCCTTCTCCTTCTTTCTTTGCGTTCATGTTTTTTCTGATGCTCGCTCTTCTCGCCTTGCTTGTTGGCGGCATGAGCTGGAGCGCCAGGCCGGGGAGCGATACGACGCCCTCGACCACCTCAACGCCGACCTTCACTGGTATCGGGGGCAGTACGAGGCCCTGGACGCCCTTGTCGAGGCCCTGAGGTCACCTGACTGGTGGCTGGCGTACAGGGCTGAGGCCTTGCTGGACCTGCCTCCGGAGCAAGGCGCCCAGGCCGCGGGAGGCGCCTCCGCGGTCGAGAGGGTGCGGACGGCGTTGGTGGAGCGGGACGACACGCTGCGCCAGGCTCGCGAGGATCTGGAGGGGACGCGCTCTGTCGCGGCGGCGTGGGAGGTCGAGGTTGTCACCGCCCACGCCCAGCTTCAACAGGGCCGTGCGGCCCTCGAGGAGACCGAGGGGCTGAAGACGGCCCTGGCGGACAAGGCTGCTACGCTCACCGTGGCGGAGGAGCAACTCCGGCAGGAGCGAGCCGCACGCCAGGAGGCGGTGTTGACGCAAAATCCGCACCATACGTCAAGCACACAGCAAGCCGAACAAGCTGGCTTCACACACGAGCAGATTCCAAAGCGTGCCAGTCAATTTTCCTTGAAAATTAACAAAAGACAAAGTAGTTAAATATCAAAGCTTGGAACTTGCCGGGTGGTACCAGACAGTTCCACATTTACGTCTAAAAGCCATGTAAGATGACATATAACTATGAGAAGCTATCTGCCAGCAAATTAGAAACCATTCGGGAGCTTCAAAGCGCAAAAAAGAACATAGCCGAACCAATGACGAGGATGACGATGGATCGATCTTTATTTGAATAAAAATTGCACGTGCGCAAGACCATGACCGATCCTCAGGAATAAGATAACAACAAACAATAAATGAAGCAAAGCATGATTACAAGCATGTAATAATCAAGTATGCGTAGGCCCAAAGCACTAGTCTACCACATGTATAGATGCTTCAAAACCCGTCAAGCATGAGGCCAAACAAGTTTATCCACCACATGATACAACTTGTTTGAAAATCACACCACTAACCACAAATAGATCTATCCACCACATGGATACAACCTAAATATGGAAAGCTAAAAGCACACGTTGTTTAAAACATAACTTATAAGCACGTTTTACTCGTGAAAGCATAACCGAATACGGCTGAACAGCCGAATCGGGGTCCATGGAGAAGTAACAAACATTGCCAAAGATAATAAACCTATCAGATTGAATTAAAAATCTAATCCACCGGATGATTAGCTCTAAGACAACCCAAAAACCTGCATCTACCACATGATACCCGGTTCTGTCAAGATTTACGCAAAATTAACAAGCTTGAACCCGCAACATGTAACAACCTAGATTGGTTCGGCTTCGGCTATTTGGGAAACATGTGATCCACATGCCTTTTGAGGCAAGATGTGAACGTGCGATGTAAAGACCACCAAACAAGATAAAGCCGATCCAAATCAATCTAAATTGGGCAAAGGAGTGTTACATGAATTTAAACATAAAGTAAAACTCAAAGCAACACGAGGTAACTTAATGAATCTATTGGATCTTGCCAAAATCCTATAGAGCCGTAACTAGCTTCAAGCTAGATCTTAGCCCACCGCGTGGCTCATGACCTAACAAGAAACCCTCTTGAACCAAGATTAAATCCACCGCATGATACTAAGCATGGTAACAAGACTACTTGCATCACGATCTAAATCCACCGCATGATACTAGACATGATACAAGGTTGCCGGTACTTACGGAGGTCGACGGATCGATGAACCCTCTCGAAGAACTCGACGACACGACTAAAGGACTCGAGAGTTTGGCGTAAAGCTGGTTTGTTATGAGAATGTTTTCGATTACAATTACATACATCTAGGGTCTATATTTATACCCTGTCATGGCATGACTCCTGATGGACTACGAGCACAATATTTGATACCTAATTTATCTCTAAGTGCGAATGCTTATCCATCCATTCGTCCCTTCCGCTCGGGCCACGTCACCACGCAATCCCGTGAAATCAGCGCAAACAGTCCCTTTGCCGATTGGAAGCAAATTGCCGACCGCAAGCTCCTCTGCCGAATCCTTTTGAAGAAGCCTTCCTTCCCTGGACGGATTTTTTCACCAAGCTGGGCCCACAAACCAGACTCTCTCCTGTACCAAATTTTGGTGTTAACATATGCCCCTTCAATTACGGGATAAAAGTGATTTTATTCCGAAATTGACTCCAATTGCCAACGTCTTCAAGTTAAATCTGTTCAACACCTATTCTCTCTCCTCGCAATCCATCGGAGCCTCCGTCCAGATCCAAACCCTAGGTCATCCTTCCCCAAAGCTCGAATCTTCAATGGTGGGTCAAAATCAAGCTGCCCAGGTAAATTTCACCCCTGTAAGCTTCATTCGCCATTACCCCTTTTCGATTTTTACTTCAGATTTCTCCCCCCCCCCGCCTTTTCTTGACAGGAGCTTTCCACCGAGCTTTTGATTCGCACTGAGACCAATTCGACATCTTATTTCCTCGGTCCTGTGGGAACTTCCGATCCCCACGAGTTCATTGCAGCTGAATCCCAAAGAATCCCTTTCAAGCGGCTTTATCAGGACCTCCCCTGTGGAAAGATGCTTTCAAGAACTGGCCTTTGCCCCCAATTGCCGGCTGGAGAAATTGGTATAAAAGAATACTTGCAGATAATAGCGCCAAGACCACCAATTGGGATAGCCTCCGCATCGCTCAATGCTTGGAGTTATCCCTGGCCGAGACCCCAAAGAATGAAAATCTTTTGATAGCAGCTTGCCATTTTTGGTCAAACGGCGTCAACACCTTTCTTTTTGGTCATGGCCCAATGTCCCCAACTCTGGCCGATGTGTATATGATCACCGACCTCGACATTTCAGGATTCATGTACCCCTGGGAATTCAAAGGCTCCACGAGGCAAACAGGAGTGAAGTTAGGAAGTGGATATAAATCATATATCCATAATCACATGAAAGATGGCCCTCCGAGTGAAGTCGAATACAAGGCGTTCCTGAACATGTGGCTGTGCAGGTTCATTTTCTGTGGTAAAGCAAATGAGCCAACTTTGAATCATATTTCAATGGCTACACGTTTGGCTGCTGGTAATCGCGTTCCTCTTGGAAAATACCTCCTGGGGAGCGTGTATCATATGCTTCATCAGACTATCTCTCAAATGCACACTGGCTAGAAGATACTATGTGTCAACGGCCCTTGGTGGTTTGTGCAGATGTGGCTGCAACTGTACATGCACCAGATTGTCAACATTGACCTCAACAACAGGCTTTTCCCTTCATCCAGCTACAAAGAAGGAGAAGTTCAAAGCACCAGGGGATGCCAAACCCACGGAGAAGCTGCTTCAACTGTCTCCATTGACCAAAATGTCAGTCAGCTTTTCGAGCTCTTCTTTAAAGGCTTCCTTGATCCTCTTTGGCTCCCTTATCTGAACAATGACAATTTAACTCTTCCCTGTGAATTCTCCTTTGAAACTGGACGCTGTGATGCAAGGTCTGTAGAGATCTTCAACATCTTCATCCATCCATGTCCTTTGCCAGCTGAATTTTGCGGAGGAAGGTTGAATCACAGCACTTATGAATATTATCAGCCAAATATGATGGCCCGACAACTTGGATGTGGCCAAATGCCCCCAAGATTATTCCTTCATGAGTTCCTCAACCCCAGAGAGGAAATCAAGGACAGCATACAAGCCAGAAGGGTTTTCGAGTATGAATGCAGCCTAACTCTTTATACCTGGTCTTTCACACCTATAACAATAGCTCATCCCACCTTCATCCCCTGGTGGCAAGAATTTCATGACCATATCTTCAGTGAGCTAGTGCACTCATTCTGCTTGGAGTTGATGCCTGATTTTCAGCCAACCTCAGAGGTAACACACTTGCCTTTTTTCCTGTTGATCAGACATACCTTCTACCACTAACCATAATTTTGATCATCCCCTGCAGAATACAGTGCCTGCTCCTCAAGACAGGACAATTACTTATAATGCGGTATATCCAGTTTCACCTCTGGGATTTAAATCCCCAACTCTGGCTCAACTGATGGCCAGGTATGCTACAATGGACCCAATTCTCTTCAGCTCTACTGCTGATAAGAGAAAAGGCCTATCCCTGACTGCACCTCCAGCTGACAAGAGGAAAAGAACCACCAAAAAGGTCCCTGTTGAGGTAAGATTTCCCCTTTCTTGGACACAAGATTACTCTTATTCTAACAAATTTCATCTTGTGTAATTTCAGACTAGAACCCAGCAGCCATCAGCTTCAGAACCTGCCAATGCTTCATCTATTGGTATAACCTTTACTACTTCCCTTTTTCCTTCAAAGATCAATACCCACACTGGCATTTACCCTTAATCTGGCATTTGCAGAAGAAATACTGGTGAATCACCCTGTGGAAACCTCTCCCCCTCAGTACGCAAGTTCACCAAGGGCTGAAACATCTTTTGCTCAAGTGGAGGTTTTATCTTCATCAGGGACCCAGTCACCCCCTTCTCAAAGAGAAGTGCCAGCTTCACCAGAGATGAACCCATTAATTCAACCATAAGCTTCAAGCCCTTTGAGGGTTCAATCTCCCCTTGGACAAGCAAAAATCCCAGTCTTAACAGAGGTAAATCCACCTTCACCTCAGCCAAAAGCTCCAAGTTTGCCAGAGACAGCACCAGCCTCCCCTCAAGTAGAAGCTTCAGCTTCACTAAGAATTCCTCAGATTCCGCTCCCACCAGTGGTCCAAGAAATCCCCTCTGAACCTGAACAAGTCCCTGCCCCAGTTCAGGGAATCAGGCATGAGGCAAGCACATGCACCCAACTCTGTTACCTTCTTTTAACAAACCATTCCTAACCCGACAATCTTTCTTTTTCAGGATCAAACTGCATCACCATCGAATTCATCTGTGGTGAATGATCCAGTTGCCGAAACAGGAGATAGAGGAACTCAAAATCAGGCTCTACCAGAGGAAATTCAGAGAAGGCTCAAAGAAATCTTGGCCTGGCTGCAAAAGGATGCTCGAGATCAAATTAGAGATGTTGATCATTTCGAGGAAATGCTTGAACCCATCAGCCAAAATCTCCCTGAAGACGTCAAGGCTTCATTGGAGCCCATCTCTAGCCCACAAGGAAATGTTGACCAATCTACAATCTTCTCGCGCATTGAAAATTGCCAGAAAGACTGCACTGGAAACAGAGCTGAAGAATTTGTCAGCTGAAATAGAAGCTGACGACAAGAAAATAGCCGAGCTTCTTGGACTGATAGAGAAAACCCAAGAGGAAGCATCATCGGCCATAACTGAAGCAAATCGGTGCGAAGCAGAGCTCATCGTCCTGTCTAACACTCAAAAAGATTATCAGGAACGGATGAGGAACATTAATCAGACAATATCAAATGCCTCGAATGTAATTGCAAAATATTTGAACATTTAGTTGTACTGAGCAATGTGTAACCGAATTAACCGCCCTTGTAATATTTGCCTCCTATAAATTTGTTTTCCTTTTCTCTGCATGACTCCGATTGCAACTCTGAACGATCCATTCGGTAACTAGTGATCAAATAGTGCCACACCCGAACGGCACTCCGACCGCAATTCAGCCGAGCCAATCAACCGAATATGACTCAGCTTTGAATTCAAAATGACCCGACGGCGAATCGGTTAAGGAAACCTCTCCACCTTCCAAGTTTCTCGGGATATGCACCACGATCTAAGGCCACGATCCTTTTCACTAGCCCTATAAATAAAACCGTAGGTGCCCCCACCTCTTTACCAAGCCTTTAGCCTTCAAATCTTTGCCAACTCAAGCTTTATTTTCCAATCACCAGCGCCGCCCCAAGAACCATGGCGGGTAGTAACAACAGGCGCCGCGCCGCCGACGAGGCGGAGGGAAGCCGCGCCGGCGCGCGTCGGAGGCAGTGACCGTCATCTCTTCTTATGATTCCCTCTAATTTTCTCTGTTTTAGACTCATTCAATGGCACCCATCCCCTGCGCCGGTCATGAATCAACCTCTGCCGGACGACTCCTCGGAGTCGGACCACTACTCCCCCGTGCCCTACGGGGAACTTGACGCCCTCCGCTTCAAGGCGGAGCTTGAGGTGGCTCAGCGCGAGCTGGAAGACGTCTCCAAGAAAGCCGGCATCGCCGAACTTGAGTGGGAGGACCAGCGCAAACAGTTGCTGGCAACCATCGACGGTACACTCCTTAGATTGCTCCTAAATCCAATCCGGCTTCCGTTACAAATCATCATCACCTTGCATTTTGCAGCCCGTGACTCCAAACTCGACCAGCTGAAAATGCTGGTGGATCAATTGGCTGGCAAGGTGAACGCCCGTGGAGATACACCAGCGGAGCGCCTTGCCGCGGTGGAAAACCGCGTGGACGAGGTGGCTACCCACGGCATCCGCCTGGGCACTACTTTGGGCTTGGCCGCCATGGCGACGCACACCGGCGTCGACTACTCCATCCGGCCGCGCAGCTTCCAGGGCGGCGCACCAGAAGACATCGACGAGATCGAGGTCATCCTAGAGCGCCTCGATGGCCACGGCGACGCCATTGCCGAACTCACTCATCCTCAGTCTGTGCTAAACATGCTTTTCGATTAGATTGTACTAGGGATGTCTGATCTTCGGCAATAAATAAAGAATTTCAATTTCCATGCTTGTATTGTGATGATTCCTTTGTGTTTGCAACTGCGAGCCTTACTCTTCTTAAACGCATTCGGGAACTTTTCTTGAGCCGAACACGCGAATATAAATGCCCCTTGGCACAAAAACCCGCAGAAAATCCTCAATTCGGGAATCCATAAGCACTATTCAATGAAAACCCCTCGCATTCGGGAGAAAAACCCTGCCACTTGGTATTCCAATAACGCACGCCAACCAGTCATCACTCCCAATGCGCTCTCTCAGTCAATAAAATAGCCCCCTGGGATGCCCTGCAAATCCACTCGCACACTCATCCATCACTTCACATCTTCTCTCCTGCTCAAGAAGAGAAAACCCCAAGGCCATGGACAAAGCAAGCAACCCGCCAGGGAGGACAGCACCCCAAAGAAGCGCACCATTCGAGAGTGAGTTTTCCTTTAACTTGCTTCTTGCTTTCGTGTGTGACCTCGCGTTTTATCCCCTCTTTGTTTTTCCCAGCCTTGATCTGCTTCCTGAAGAAATCTTTGGGACGAAAGAAACCCCTGAGTACATCTCCTCTGACTCCTCCCTCGAAGCAGAGGACGCCACGCCAAAACAGAGGATCAACCACCAGTTACGCCACCGCGTTCGGCATCTGGAGCATGATCTTCGAGACATCACCGCTTGCTGCCAGGCCGAACGCGAACGTCGCATGGCCCTGGAGGCGTTGGTATGAGGTAAAAATTTCCATCTTTACTTTGACTCCATGCTCAGATCTCCATCTCTAACAACTGTCCCTTTACCTCAGATGTTTCCGACAGGTACAGTAACCTGAAGGCTGCTTGGGACATCCTGATGGAGGCTGCGAGCCATGGTCATCCCCAAAGCTTCCAAGTTGTCGTCATGGTGGTCCTGGAACAATTGAAGAGGGAGGAGCTGAAGAAGCAAAGAATAAAGGATTGAAGCATACTTTCGCTTCTTACGCCATGCCTTCTGCTTCCCACCCCTTTGTAATTCTGAGCACCTGGTTGTTAAATAAAAAACCTGCAATAAGCATTTGTAATGTAGTTTTGTGCTAAGGGCATCTGAGTATTGGCCATTTCCCCTATTTAGGATCTTTTGTTCTAAAGGCGGCTTCTTTCTTGAACGCCGGTTGTCTCTGTGTCAAATGTTTGTGAGCCTGATGCTTGTGATCAACGATCAATTTCAACACTAGGATAATATTTCTTCAAATATCTTCCATTTATTGCAGCAGAAAATTCTTCTCCTAGTAAAGTTTTCAACATGTAAGCATTACCAGGCACGCATCTGACCACCTGAAAAGGGCCTTCCCAGTTCGGAGACCATTTGCCGAATGCACTGTATTTGGTTCCAATCGGCAGTAATGCTTTCCAAACCAAATCCCCTTCTGCAAATTGCCTAACCTTTACTTTCTTGTTGTAATATTTAGCAACTCGCAGCTTGTTCTTTTCAATGTTTTCCAGGGCTCTAAGACGAATCATGTGCAAATCTTCCAACTCATCCATCATTAAGCCGCTGTAATCTCTGGAGCTCAAATCTTTTTGTAAAACTACTCTCCTAGAATCTGATTGCATCTCCCAAGGCAAAACGGCATGGTGCCCATAAACCAATTCATAAGGAGAAGTCTTCGTAGCTCCATGAGGAGCCATTCGGTAAGCCCATAAAGCTTCATTGAGTACATAATGCCACCTCTTTGGCTTCTAGTAGATCTTCTTTTGTATAAGCTTGATCATGATCTTGTTAGAAGCCTCTGCCTGACCGTTAGCTTGGGCATAATAGGGGGAAGAATTAAACAATTTGATCCCCATGCTTTCGGCAAACTCCCTAAACTCCAAGGACACAAACTGGGCTCCTTGATCTGTTGTGATTGTTTGAGGAATTCCAAATCTATAGATGATGTGTTCCTTAACAAATTCAACCATGTTCTCTGATGTTACCTTCTTCAGCGGGATTGCCTCAACCCATTTTGTAAAATAATCCGTTGCTAAAAGCACAAATTTATGCCCCTTGCTAGATGGTGGGTTTATCTGGCCAATCAAGTCTATACCCCAGCCTCTGAATGGCCATGGCTTGATAATGGGATACAGTGCTGATGCTGTAACCCTTTGAATATTTCCAAACTTCTGACAATCTTGACATCCCTTGTGATATTCAAAGCAATCCTCCAACATCGTCGGCCAAAAACATCCAGCTTGCCTAATAACCCATTTCATACGATAGGCCGATTGATGTGCTCCACATATCCCATCATGCACCTCACTCATCATTTTCTTTGCTTCTTCTGGACCCAGGCATTGCAGCAACACCCCATCCAATGATTTGTAGAATAGACTTCCATCCAGAAGAACAAATTTTATGGCTTTGTACCTGAGCTTGCTAGAAACTTTTCGGGATGGATCTTCTAAATAATCAACGATTTCCTTTCTCCAATCATCCTCTGTGAGATCCACTCCCAAAGCACACACCTCCATGGCAAACGCTTCTTGATTTTCCCTATAGCCTGAAGCACTTTGAGCCAACCTGTTAGCCTCTTCATTGTGCTCTCTAGGAATATGCTATAGAATTACTAACTGAAAACTCTTTAAAATTTCTCTGCATTCCTCGTAGTAATTCCTCAGGGCATCACTCTTGCATTCGTATTGGCCGTTCAATTGTTTTATAACCAGCTCTCAATCCCCATAGATCTCAACTGAAACAGCCCCGGCCTCTTTCAGATATTGAAGCCCTCTAAGTAATGCCTCGTACTCAGCTTGATTGTTTGTAACAGTGGGCTGAATAGGGATAGCAAATTCAAACATCTCGCCCCTGGGTGAAATTAATAGAATCCCTACTCCCCCACCTTTACCACATGATGATCCATCAAAGAACAAAGCCCAAGGAGTAATTTCAAGCAAATCAATGGATGGATCACGATGCTCAGTTATAAAATCAGCAATAATCTGACCTTTTATAGCTTTTGCCGATTCGAACTTCAACTCAAACTCAGATAAAGCTAAGATCCACTTGCCAATCCTTCCATTCAAAATTGGCATAGATAACGTATGTTTTATTACATCAAACTTGGAGTATACAACGCATTCGGCATTCAACAAGTAGTGCCGAAATTTTGTACACGAGTAGTACACACATAGGCACGCCTTCTCTCGCACTCGAATACCTGGTCTCACGATCAAGTAATTTTCGGCTAAGATACGCTACTACCCGCTCCTTTCCTTCAAATTCTTGTATAAGGGCCGATCCAATGGTTTGGGTATCGGCCGTCACGTACAACTTGAAAGGCTTGTTTAACTGCAGAGGCACCAGCACCGGTGGTTCCTTCATATATTGCTTGATTTCATCAAAAGCCTTTTGTTGTTCGTCACCCCATATGAACTTCTGATCCTTCTTGAGCTTCAGTAATGGAGAAAAGGGCAAAACCTTTTGTGACAAATTTGAAATGAACCTTCTCACAAAATTAATCTTGCCCAGCAGTGACTGCAACTCCTTGAGATTGGTTGGAGGGACAACTTCATCGATAGCTTTCATGCTTTTCTTGCCAACCTCGATCCCCCCTTCGTGTACCAGAAATCCCAAGAATTCTTCAGCTGATACTCCAAAAGCACACTTGTTTGGATTCATCTTCAACCCATGCTTTCGGGTACATTCCAGGGTTCTTTTTACATCCTCCAAGTGTGAGTCATGATTCAAGGATTTGATCACGACATCATCAATGTAAATTTCAATGATTTTGCCGATCAACTCATGAAAGATATAATTCATGGCTCGCTGATAAATTGCACCGGCATTTTTCAACCCAAATGTCATGACTATCCACTCGAACAGGCCTATGTGACCAGGACATCTGAAGGCTGTCTTCGATATATCTTCTATTGCCATGAAGATTTGGTTGTACCATGCATTACCATCTATGAAACTGGTAACCTTATGTCCAGCAGCAGCGTCAACCAGTAAATCAGCAACAGGCATCGGGTATCCATCCATAGGAGTAGCTCTGTTTAAATCTCTGAAATCTAGACAAACTCTCATCTTCCCATTTTTCTTGTAGACAGGGACGATGTTAGAGATCCACTCCGCATACCTGCATGGCCGAATGAGGTTTGCATCAAGTAATCTCTCAACATCCTTCTTCACGTCAGCCAATACTTCGTCCTTGTAGATTTTCCGGGGAGGTTGCTTATAAGGTCGAAAACCAGGCTTGATTGCCAACCGATGCTCAACAATGGAACGATCCAAACCAGGCATCTCCGAATAATCCCAAGCGAAGCAATCTTTGTACTCTTTTAACAGCTTGATTAACTCCTCTCTGAAACCTGACTCCAAGTTAGCACTGATAAATGTCGGCCTTGGCTTGTCACCGTTTCCAATATCAACTTCCTCCAGCTTGTCGCCTCGACATGAATCCTCGCCCCAACTTGCCATCGGTTCCATCAACTCGGATTGTCCATTAAAAATTACTATAAGAGCCGATCGCTTGAATCGGCGTTGATCACCGCCGACGAGCTCAACAGGACCTTCACCCCAATCTTTTCCTGAGAAACAGTCGATGCCTTGATATTCCCAGAAAGCTGGTTCAACGTTCGCAACGCTCACTGAATCATCTGCTTGGACCACCTCGATATCGTCATCTACCCACTGAACGAGCTGTTGATGCATGGTAGATGGGATGCAGCAGTTGGTGTGGATCCAATCCCGCCCAAGCAGCAAGCTATAGGCTCCTTTGCCTTCGATGACAAAGAAGGTCGTGAGCAATGTCTTGGACCCAATCATCAAGTCTACATGCACGCAACCCTTGGTATCTGAAGGATTTCCAGCAAAATCATTCAGAATTATGCTCGTTGGCGTCAAATCCCCGGGGCCCATGCCAAGCTTCCTGAAGGTAGTGTACGACATCACGTTGACCGCAGCCCCGCCATCAACAAACATCTTGGTCAATGGCTTGCCATTGACGTATCCCTTCAAGTACAACGGCCTCATGTGTCGATTCTTGGCCGGTTTGTCGAAGGTGGCCTGCTTGGCTAATACCAGTTGCGCCATCAATCCCTCAAGCTGTTCATCATCATTGATATCCAAGGACGTTTCCTCCTGTACAACTTGATTAGCGGGAGCCATAAATTCATTCGGCAAAAAGTATACCATGCACACTAGACCCGAACGACCCGATCCTTCAGGCTTGTCTTTTGGGCGCCACACTTGTTTTTTCTGGATCCCCGCCTGCTTCAATTCCCGGTTCGTCAAGCGTTGAACCCTTCTCTTTTGGCTTTTCCTTAAGCCAGGCGGGCACCACTGTCCTTCTTGCCAGATGTAATCGTGTTCTTCTTCTTCTTGATCAGCCCACCTCTGGTCAGCTTGCCTTTTTCTGGGGTGATCAATGACCTCAATTATGTTTTGAAGCCGGTCGTCATTAAGATGCATCCTTCCAATTCTCTCATGGACAGATCGGCGATTGACAGTCTCCTGCCTATATTCAAAGTACTTGTCACTGCACTCAGGGCAGTTCCTCAATGTGGAGAGTTTCAAACCCTCATTCCAGCAGTGTCTGAAGAATGCGCACCCCAATGTGCACGCTCTTGTTCCCGTGTGTACTGTTCTAGTTCTCTCCTGCGCGCTTGTTCCTCAAACCTGCGCTTCTCCTCCTCGTGTCTTTGCCTCTGGTAGCGTTCTTTCTCCTGCTGACGCTGCCATTTGTTGAGGAGGATGCGCGTGGTGACCCTGGGTTTGGCCCTGGATGATTCCCCAACTTCCACGTGGCTTTTGAGGATACGAGGGGCTTCTCCGTGGACCTGTTCCAATGTCACTTGTCGTGCTGGATCCACTGCTCCACCTTGTTTTGCCCTAGTTGACGTCAGGACCTTGACCTTCCCCTTTTTTTCAGCAGTCACCATATTGACAGAAAAGCCAATCATATTTTGAGGGAAAGGATGGTCATCCAGTTTCATCTTATTGTCAAATTTCAGATGTCCCTCCTGGATAGCCTTTTGGATCCTCATCCTGAAGACCCTGCAGTCATTGATGGAGTGAGAGTTTCTATCATGGAAGCCGCAGTAACGTTTCTCTTTTACTCCATCGGGCCGAAGCATAGAATGCCCTTCAGGCAGCTTGATTCGGCCTTCTTTCACCAAGAACTCAAAAAGCTTGTCAGCTTTGGTGACATCGAAGTCATATGTACCCTTGGTTTGCTTGATCCAACGCTGGTTCATAGTCAAAGGTTCCTTGCCCCACATGATCTCAGCGGCAGCCACATCCTCATCGTCATCCGAATCTCCCATCTGGTCGGCCCTCTCGAGGAACTGATTGTAGATGTCAGCTATGTCGTTGTGCTTGGCAAATCTGGTATCCTTCTTAAACCCGTAGGCCTGGTTGCTCATCAGTGACAGCTTTTGAGACAATTGACCTAGGTTATCAAATTCCACACCAAACAACTTCTCCCGTACAGCCGGCAACATTCCTGCAACGGCCATATCAGCCAACTAAGCATCTGGTAGAGTCAAGGAAAAGCACATGCCCTTGACCTCCCTGAATCTCCTGAGGAACCCCAAAGGCATCTCATTGTGCCTCTGTTTTAAGGTGGTCAGGTCGATCAGCTTCTTCTCTGTGTTGCCACTGAAGTAATGGGCGTGGAACTTTTGCTCCAGCTCCCTCCATGTGCCAAATGACTGGGGAGGCAAAGAAGTAAACCACTGGAATGCCGGGCCCGTCAACGACGGGGGGAAATATCTAACCCTGAATGCCTCATCAGCTGAGGCCTCTCCAAGTTGCATCAAGTAATGAGCAATGTGCTCCACCGTGCTTGTATCATCCTGCCCAGAAAACTTCGTAAACTCCGTTGGAGGCTTCACCCTTGGCGGCAGGATCACTCTGTAGTACCATTCCGGGAAGGGAGGCGTGTAAGCTGGTCCTTGCATTTTAGGCTTGAGGCCGAATTGATTTTGCATCAGATCGGCCATCTTCTGAACCAGAATATCGTCTTCCTGCACTCCTGCAGCTGTGCCGTACCCAGGATTCGGGAGAGCGTCAATGGCACCATAATTCATGACCTCGTGGTAATCCCCAGCGTACATGTTTCTCTGCAGCCTGCTGTTGGCTGGAGCTATCTTGTATGTGGAATTGGGCGGTACTCCAGACGAGCCGAACGCCATTTCCCCATATGTAGGCTGATATGGGTTTGGCTGTTGAACTGGTTGACCTGCATTGCCTTGTGGAGGTGGCTGGACTGGTTGTCCCCCCGCGACTCGTAGAGGAGGTTGCATTGGCTGACTTCCAGTGCTTTGTGGAGGAGGCTGGATTGGCTGGCTCCCAACGCTCTGTGGAGGAGGCTGGATCGGCTGGCTCTGCAATGGCGGTTGAGCTCCTGTTGGTTGAGCAGAACTAGTTTCCCCGACTTCTGCAGAATATGCGTGAGGGGATACTCGACTAAAAACCTGTTCCATGCCTGGGCCAAACACACCCACCATCATTTGCTTAAACATTCTCAAGAAAGCCCTATGATGCCTCCCCAGCACAGCTTCTGCAGAATCCCGAAATGCCTGTAGAGCCTCTTCCTTCTCTTGAAGAGATGTGGCGTCAGTCTCCCCTGACAGCAGGACCCTGGGCATTTCGGTTTTAAGATATGGAACGCCACTTCTGTTCTTCTTGAACGACATCAAGCACTTCATCTGGAATTGGTCTGTAGCGTCTTTCAATTATTGCAGTTGCTCTGGGTTTAGTTCATCAATGGTGACGTCTAGAATGTCGCCGATTTCAGGCATCTTGATTTCAGCTATAGGGTCCCACCAGGCATGCCAAAAAGTGTGTTGACGCAAAATCCGCACCCTACGTCAAGCATGCAAGCCGAACAAGCTGGCTTCACACATGAGCAGATTCCAAAGCGTGCCAGTCAATTTTCCCTGAAAATTAACAAAAGACAAAGTAGTTAAATATCAAAGCTTGCAACTTGCCAGGTGGTACCAGACAGTTCCACATTTACGGCTAAAAGCCATGTAAGATGACATATAGCTATGAGAAGCTATCTGCCAGCAAATTAGAAACCATTCGGGAGCTTCGAAGTGCAAAATAGAACATAGCCAAACCGATGACGAGGATGACGATGGATCGATCTTTATCTGAATAAAAATTGCACGTGCACAAGACCATGACCGATCCTCGGGAATAAGATAACAATAAACAATAAATGAAGTAAAGCATGATTACAAGCATGTAATAATCAAGTATGCATAGGCCCAAAGCACTAGTCTACCACATGTCTAGATGCTTCAAAACCCGTCAAGCATGAGGCCAAACAAGTTTATCCACCGCATGATACAACTTGTTTGAAAATCACACCACTAACCACAAATAGATCTATCCACCGCATGATACAACCTAAATATGGAAAGCTAAAAGCACACATTGTTTAAAACATAACTTATAAGCACGTTTTACTCGTGAAAGCATAACCGAATACGGCTGAACAGCCGAATCGGGGTCCATGGAGAAGTAACAAACATTGCCAAAGATAATAAACCTATCAGATTGAATTAAAAATCTAATCCACCGGATGATTAGCTCTAAGACAACCCAAAAACGTGCATCTACCGCATGATACCCGGTTCTGTCAAGATTTACGCGAAAATTGACAAGCTTGAACCCGCAACATGTAACAACCTAGATTGGTTCGATTTTGGCTATTTGGGAAACATGTGATCCACGTGCCTTTTGAAGCAAGATGTGAACGTGCGACATAGAGATCACCAAACACGATAGAGCCGATCCAAATCAATCTAAATTGGGCAAAGGAGTGTTACATGAATTTAAACATAAAGTAAAACTCAAAGCAACACGAGGTAACTTAATGAATCTATTGGATCTTGCCAAAATCCTATAGAGCCGGTAACTAGCTTCAAGCTAGATCTTAGCCCACCGCGTGGCTCATGACCTAACAAGAAACCCTCTTGAACCAAGATTAAATCCACCGCATGATACTAAGCATGGTAACAAGACTACTTGCATCACGATCTAAATCCACCGCATGATACTAGACATGATACAAGGTTGTCGGTACTTACGGAGGTCGACGGATCGATGAACCCTCTCGAAGAACTCGACGACACGACTAAAGGACTCGAGAGTTTGGCGTAAAGCCAGTTTGTTATGAGAATGTTTTCGATTACAATTACATACATCCAGGGTATATATTTATACCCTGTCATGGCATGACTCCTGATGGACTACGAGCACAATATTTGATACCTAATTTATCTCCAAGTGCGAATGCTTATCCATCCATTCGTCCATTCCGCTCGGGCCACGTCACCACGCAATCCCGTGAAATCAGCGCAAACAGTCCCTTTGCCGAACGGAAGCAAATTGCCGACCGCAAGCTCCTCTGCCGAATCCTTTTGAAGAAGCCTTCCTTCCCTGGACGGATTTTTTCACCAAGCTGGGCCCACAAACCAGACACTCTCATGTACCAAATTTTGATGTTAACAGGCGGAGCGGGCCGCACTCGTCGAGGCCCGGCCGCGCTCGAGCAGGAGCGCATGGCGCGGCAGGAAGCGCTGGGCCAACTCCAGCGGGAGTGTGCCGCGCTCGAGGAGGCGCGGCCACGCTCAAGCAGCAGGAGGAGGAGGTGTCGAGGCTCAACGGTGAGCTGGTTCAGATCAGCATCCCGCACGAGGATCTGCGCCAGTCCCTTAAGGAGCAGGAGACCTCGTTTCTCAAGCTGTAGTGCCAGGCTAAGGGGGCGATCCAGTCCCTCGAGGGGGAGAAGAAGCAGGTCGAAGGTGAGTTTGCTTTCGCCCGCCTTTCGCTTGTTGATTCGTTCTTTTGTGATTCACTCCCAACTTGTTTTTCTTTGTTCGTGGCTTTCAGGCATGCGGACCGCTTTGGGGCACGCAACCACTCAGGCTGAGGTGGTGCAGGCGGCCTACAACTCCTCTCAACAGGAGTTGAAAGAGCTGCGGGCCGCCGCCCTCGAGACCTGCCAGGGGGTCGAAGAAGGCGAGGCGCAGGCCGGGAGCTCGCTGGCGAGTCGCCTGTGTGCCCTCGGTGGGCATGTCTCCCAGCGCATGCGTCGCACCCTTCACCTGGGCATCCAGAAGGCCCTCGGCGTGGTGGGGTCTCACTACCAGGTGGACTTCGAGGCCGTGGCGTCGGGCTACGTCATCCCGATCGGCGTTGAAGATGAAGTGGCGATGGAGCGCGCGGACGTGCTTGCCACCGCTGCCGTCGGGACACTCGCGGAAGACTTCATGGACTTCTTGTTCCACGACGTTCCTGACGCCGGCGAGCCCCAAGCCTGAAGACCACTGGGTGCCAAGCCCTTTTTTGTTTAAGTGTTAGAATTCGGGCCATGTGGCCATGTAATAAACAAGTATTCTTCTGAAATGTTTGAACATTTCTAAATAGGAGTGATGTTATTTATTTTGCTTCTCACGCTGTTCCGTTTTTCCTTTGCCAGGACGAATTCGAGATGGGGAGGTTCGAGTCCACGAGTAGCCCGCTGGTCCAGAGGCGAAAGAGAAGGGCCGTATCCTCGCGGAGGCGTAGGCTATCTCTGGCTCGCGCGTCCTTCCCGCTTGGCCGCCCCCGCCCCGCCTGAATTCACTCGAGGCTTAGGTCGAGTCGTACTTAGCGCGCTTGCGAACTTTTTGCGAAAAAATGGGATCGTTTTTTGGGGGGATGCCCCCCGCAGTAGCCCCCGAGGGTGACTTGGTTTTCTGAGGAAAGCCAAGTTGCCCTTTAACTTATTAACTTGCTGATTTTTACATCTAGGCTGGCAACTGGGGTGTTGGGCATGTAATTTACAACAAAAAACTTGGAAATCCTTCCTAAGAGTAGAAGCAACGTAGCTGCTGGATGTTCCAAGGGTTGGTGAGTTCCTCGCCGTCCTCGTTGGCCAGCTTGTACGTGCCGAGCTTGAGCACTTTCACCACGATGTAGGGTCACTCCCACGGGGGCGACAGCTTGTGGCAGCCTCGATTATCCTAGCGCAGCCTCAGGACCAGGTCCCCCTCGCTGAAGTCTCGTCGCCGCACCTTCCGGGCATGGTAGCGCCTCAGAGCCTGCTGATATCTTGCGTAGTGCATTAGAGCCACAGTGCGGGCCTCGTCCAGTTGGTCCTGCGAGTCCTCACGGGCTCGCTGGTTGGCACCATCATCGTAGCCTCAAACTCTAGGCGACCCGTATTCCAAGTCTGTGGGGAGGACAGCCTCTGTGCCGTAGACCAGGGAGAACGGGGTGAACCCAGTGGCCCTGCTTGGGGTGGTCCTGAGGCTCCACACAACCGCCGGTAGCTCTTGGAGCCATTTTCGACCAGACTTGTTTAGTTGGTCGAAAATCCTGGGCTTGAGGCCTTGTAAGATCATGCCGTTGGCACGTTCCACCTGACCGTTGGTCTGTGGATGCGCCACGGCTGCCCAGTCCACGCGGATGTGGAACCTGTTGCAGAACTCTAGGAATTTCCTGGTCGTGAAGTGGGACCTGTTGTCAGTGATGATGGAGTTGGGCACTCCAAAGCGGTAGACGATGTCGGTGAAGAACGTCACGGCCTGCTCCACCCTGAGATTCGTGATGGGACGCACCTCTACCCACTTGGAAAACTGTCGATAGCGACCAAAAGGTGGGTGTAGCCCCCGGGCACCTTTCGCAAGGGCCCAACGATGTCCAACCCCCACACGGCGAAGGGCCATGTGACGGGGATGGTCTGCAGGACGTGCGCAGGGAGGTTGGACTTGCAGGCGTAGAACTGTCACCCTTCGCAGGTGCGCATGATCTCGCTGGCATCGGCGACTGTGGTGGGCCAGTTGAAGCCCTAGCGGAACGCATTGCCACGAGGGTGCGTAGCACTGCGTGGTGGCCGCACACGCCCGCATGTATGTCCCGAAGGAGCTCGCGCCCCTGAGGGATGGGTACACATCGCTGTAGGACGCCGGACGCAGCGCGCTTGTACAGCTCGCCGTCGACGAGAGCGAATGACTTGGCCATCCTGGCGATGCGCCTGGCCTCGGATCGGTCCGAGGGGAGTTCCCCTCGATCCATCCAGGCTATGTACTTGTCGCGCCAGTCCACCTTGTTGGGGGCCGGCTTTATATCCATGGCCTTGGCCTCGACGGCGTCGTACCCTTCGAGCAGGGAGAGCACGTACGCTTCGTTCGAGGGGTCCTCCTCCATGGGCTCCACGCCTGTTGGACTCGAGGGAGCCCCCGAGGGTTCTTCATGGCGGGGGGGCACGGCACGAGGTTGACGGACGGTTGCAACGTCCCGCGCAAAGACGTTCGGGGGAAGAGTGATCTGCCCCGACGCGATTTTGGTGAGCTCATCCGCCTCCTCGTTGTACCGGCGAGGCACGTGGTTGAGTTCTATGCCATAGAACTTGTCCTCGAGGGCTCGCACAGCTTTGCAGTATGCTTCCATCTTGTCGTCGTGACAGCTCGCATTCTTCATGACATGGTCGATCACGAGCTGCGAGTCTCCTCTCATGTCGAGGTGCTTGATGCTTGTCTCAATGGTGATTTTGAGGCCGCAAAGGGAGCCTCGTACTCGGCCATGCTGTTTGACGCGGGGAAGTGGAGACGCACTGCGTATCTCATGTGCTCCCCGAGGGGTGAGACGAAAAGTAGGCCCGCGCTCGCGCCTGTCTTCATCACCGACCCGTCGAAGTACATGGTCCAGCACTAGGCCTGGATCTGCGGCGGCGGCATCTGCGTGTCCGTCCACTCGGCGACAAAGTCCGCCAAGATCTGGGATTTAATTGCCTTGCGCGGCGCATAGGCGAGCATCTCGCCCATCAGTTCTACCGACCACTTGGCAATCCTGCCTGCTGCATCCGGGTTGCGGATGATCTCTCCTAACGGAAAGAAGGAGACCACGTGACCGAGTGAGCCTCGAAGTAGTGGCGGAGCTTGCGCCGCGTGAGGACCACCGCGTAGAGCAGCTTTTGGACCTGCGGATAATGCGCCTTCGTCTCGGACAGAACCTCACTGATTTAGTATACCGGCCGCTAGACTGGCAGGGAGTGCCCCTCCTCCGTGCGCTCTACTACGACGGAGCTGACCACCTGGGTGGTCGCAGCTACGTAGAGGTACAGAGGCTCGCCGTCTTAAGGCGGCGTAAGGATCGGAGCGTGGGCGAGGGTCGCCTTCAGCTTGTCAAGCGCCTCCTAGGCCTCGACGGTCTAGGAGAACCGCTCGTGTTTTTTCAGGAGCCGGTAGAGGGGCAGGCCTTTCTCGCCGAGCCGCGAAATGAAGCGGCTCAAGGCGGCAAGGCACCCCAACACCTTTTGGACCCCCTTGAGGTCTCGAATCGGACCCATTCGTTCGAGGGCAGCAACCTTTTCAGGGTTGGACTCGATGCCTCGCTGGGAGACGATGTATTCTAACAGCATGCCCTGCGGCACATCAAAGACACATTTTTTGGGGTTCAATTTCACCCCATTGGCCCGTAGGCAGCCGAACGCGATGCGAAGGTCGCTAACCAGGTCGTCCGCCTTCCTGGTTTTTACGACTATATCGTCTACGTACGCCTCAACGGTCCACCCGATGTGATCTCCGAAAACGTGCTGCATACACCGTTGGTATGTAGCGCCCACATTTCGGAGACCGAACGGCATTGTTACGTAGCAATACATCCCGAACGGCGTGATGAACGAAGTCGCGAGCTGGTCGGACTCCTTCATTTTTATTGGTGGTACCCGGAATAGGCGTCAAGTAAACACAAAAGTTCGCACCCGGCGGTCGAGTCAACGATTTGATCGATCCGTGGCAAAGGAAAAGGAACTTTAGGACATGCTTTATTTAAACTGGTATAGTCTACACACATCCGCCACTTCCCATTCTTTTTCTTTACTAACACGGGATTAGCTAGCCACGTGGGGTGGAACACTTCCTTGATGAATCCGGCCTCAAGGAGCTTCCGCAGCTCTACTCCGATCGCCCGGCACCGCTCTTCGTCGAAGCGGTGCAGTCGTTGCTGCACGGCACGGGAGTGGGGTAGGATGTCAAGGGAGTGCTCGGCGACCTCCCTCGGGATGCCTGGCATATCCGAGGGGCTCCACGCAAAAAATGTCGGCGTTGGCGCGGAGGAAGTCGACGAGCACCACTTCCTATTTCGGGTCGAGGGTGGAACGAACCCTCAACACCTTGCCCTCAGGGGCGGCAGGGTCGAGGGGCACCTCTTTGGTATGCTCGGCAGCCTCGAAGCTGCCGGCGTGCTTGGCAGTGGAGTCGAGGCCCTTGTTGACCAACTTCTCCAAGTTCGCCACGAGTGCTTCATCCAGCGCTAGGGCCTCCGCGTGCTCCACGCATTCGACGTCGCAGTCGAATGCGTGCTCGATCGATGAGTCGACGGTGATGACACCCTTCGGCCCTGGCATCTTCATCTTGAGGTAGGTGTAATTGGGGACTGCCATGAACTTGGCATAGCACGGCCGCCCAAGGATGGCGTGGTACGCGCCCCAGAATCCCACCACCTCAAAGGTGAGCGTTTCCTTGCGAAAATTGTCCGGCGTGCCAAACCTGACTGGCAAGTCGATCTGCCCGAGGGGCTGGACGCGCTTGCCCGACGCGACGCCATGGAACGGCGTCATGCTGGGCTGCAGCTGGTCATCCCGATCCCCAACATGCGCAGAGTGTGAGCGTAGAGGATGTTGAGGCTGCTGCCTCCGTCCATCAGCACCTTCGAGAACCGCGCGTTCCCGATGACTGGGTCGACCACCAGCGGGTACTGACCCGGGTTGGGGATGCGGTTCGGGTGATCCTCGCGGCTGAATGTGATGGCGTCCTCCGACCAGTCGAGGAAGGAGGGAGGCGCCTTTTCCGCGGTGAGAACCTCGTGCCGCTCCCGCTTGCGTTGGCTGTTGGACATGTCGACGGTCGGCCCCACGAAGATGAGGAAGACGTTTTCCACCGCGGGGAAGCCACCGGCGTCGCCGTCACCCCCATCCTTCTTGGCCCCGCCGTCCTTACCGGCAGCACGGCCATAGAACCTCTTGAGCATGTCACACTGCTTGAGGGTGTGGTTGACCGGCGTCTTGTGGTAGGGACATGGCTTTTTCAGCATGTCGTCGAATACCCCATGGCCTCGAGGGGCCGGTCGAGGGCCCCGTCGAGCTGGGTCAACAGCAAGAGCTTCGTCGCCGTCGTCGTCGCGCCCCTGCTCGCGCGTCTCGCGGTGCGGCTTCTTCCCTTTCTTGCCCCGCTTGTGCTTCTGCTGGGGCTCCTTGGACTTGCTGCCCTCCGCGGGTGCGTCGTCCACGCGCTTGCCTTTCTTCTCGTCGATGATCGCCCCCACCGCCTCTTCGCCCGAGGCAAAGCTGGTGGCGATATCGAACAACTCGTTCGAATCGACCGGCGGGCTGCGCCCGAGCTCGCGCACAAGGTCCCGGCACGTGGTGCCCTCGAGGAATGCTTGCACGATTTCGGACTGAGCGACGCTCGGGAGCTCCGTGCACCGCTTGGAGAAGCATCGTATGAAGTCCCGGAGCGACTCGTCGGGCTTCTGGGTGCATGCGCGCAGGTCCCAGGAGTTTCCAGGGCGCACGTATGTGCCCTGGAAGTTCCCCATGAAGGTGCGGACCAGATAGTCCCAGTTGTGGATCTGGCTGGCCGGCAGGTGCTCGAGCCACGTCCTCGCCGAGTCAGCGAGGTGCAGGGGGAGGTTACGGATGATAACCTTGTCGGTGATGGCCCCGCCAAGCTGGCATGCCAGGCGGTAGTCGTTGAGCCATATGCGGGGGTCTGTCTCCCCGTTGTATTTGTCGATCAACATGGGCTGGCGAAAGAACTAGGGGAAGCTCGTCGTGCGGATCTCCCGACTGAACACGCGGGTTCCTGGGGGCTCCGACGTCGGAAAGCGGTCCTCCTGGCTATCATAGCGCCCACCCCGTCGAGGGTGGTAGCCAGCCGTCGCCCGCGTCTCCGCTTTGCCCGTCCGCAGGGCGTTGATGACGTTGCGGGTGTCGCCAGCCTGGGCTCCGCCCGCGCGTGTCGAGGATCCGCTCCGTGACCGGCGTGCGCCCTGGGTTGGCGGGGCGTTCCGCTGCGCCTCCCGTGTGCACCGATGGCTCGGGGCCTTGCGCGCCCTTGTCGTCGCACGCGCTCCCTTGCTGACGGATGTGGCACGCCGAGCTTTCGGCCTGCTGAACGGCCACTTGTTCGATGAGCACCTGCGCCTCGCGGTGCAAGTTCTGCGCCTTAGGCGTCGAGGGGGCGGGCATGGCCCGTAACAGCGTCGCGGTGGCGTGTTCGGGTCGTCGACGTTGAAGTCGGCATTGATGCGATCGCGGGCTTGTCTGCCCAGCTCGCGCGCGCGTTCGCCGCGCACGGAGGCTTCCCCGGCAATGGAGGCTCGAAGCAGCCGCACCACTCGGTACTCCTTCACGAGCTTGGCTTCAAGCTCGCGCGCTTGAGCCAGCTGCGCGTTGACGTCGACCCCCTCGGTGGTGAGGAGGGAGGAGCGCTTGGCCCCGCACCCTGGCGTGGTCCAGTGGCCGGGGGGAACCTCTCCGTCGCCAGCTTCTGCCGCGTTAGAGGCGTTTGCCTGGTCGTTGGTGATCACGAAGCAGCACTCTCGCACGGGGTCGTAGCTCCCGGCTCTGGAGTCGTCGGAGCAGCCAAACCAGTAGTCCGTGGTGTCGAGGAACCGCCGGAACATCACTGGGTCGGGCACACCGGAAAAGTCCCATTCTGTGTACCCATGAGAAGTGGCGGGTGGCAGCTCGCCGGCGGAGCCTTGGGACGACTCGTCATCGGCGGAGACACTAGGATCTCTAGCGGCCGGGACATGGCAGCCAGGGCGAACCCTGCGCGTCGCCGCGTTGGTGTTGGCGGAGGCGACGTACGCCGTCGTAGCGCCACACAGACCGATGGGGAAGCGCGGTCCTGAGACCGAGCGCTCCCCCGTCGGAGCGGTTGTCGTCTCGCCGGTTAGCGCGTTGCGTTGCGAGGCGACGCGCATAGCATGTCGGCACTCCGTCCGCGCCCGTCGCGAGCGCCGGCCGAGCGTCGGCGGTGCCGAGGCGCTGAGGGGCCCGCAGCGTCCGTGCTGGTGGGTGTTGGTGTCATGGCGACGGGTGTTGCGGAGACAGGGACTGACCCGGTTTTCCGCCGCGCACGGAGTTCGTCACGGTTGGTGAGGCGCATGAGGTAGTCGTTCCCCGTAGCCTGGAAGTTCAGGCTCCCCTGGGAGGGGTCCGAGCTGCCCATGGAATACCTCTGGCCGCGGTACTCGGTGCGAATCACCATCGAGAGGGCTGGTGATATGCCGATCTTCAGCGCGATGCCCCTACCCGGCACGCCAACTGTCGGCGCGGAAAGTAGTCCCGACACTAACTAGTAATGAGCGCTGAGATCTGCCTCTCGATGGTTCGGTGCTAGCAACTAAGGACACTGGGTTTATCCTGGTTCCGGCCGGGGCCGTACGTCCAGCAGTGGTGTGCGCGGGGCACTGTATTGCTTGCACCGTAGTGCTCGTAGAGGGGTGGCTACAAGCGAGGTGTGAGAGGAGGCTTGGCCTCCAAGTCCCAGAGGTACTGATTGAGGCAAGTGCCAATATCGTGGAGAAGACGGAGAGCGTGTGAGCGATCGTTGTCCGTCGTCCCGTCCCTTCGCGGCTGGGGGACTGCCCCTCCTTTTATAGGCCAAGGAGAGAGCAGTTTACATGCATGCCGCACTGTTTTCCTACGTGTGGAGGTATGGCGAGCATCGCCATGGAGCTGACGGCTGTCCTGGCGAATCCCGCTCCTGTTGAGGCATCGTGGTGCATCCTGTGCTCGTACAGGAGCGGCTTCGAGGGTGGCGGTGTGGCGGTTGGTTGACTGGCCGCCGTAGTGGGCCGATTCGAGGGTGTCGTTGATGGGGGCCCATACGTGGCACAGTGGCTGTTGTGGCGATGTCTTGTCCCAGCGCGCCCCAACAACGCGGGATGTCGCCACAGTGTCTGGCGTGGTGCAACAATGGCGGGGATGGTCGCAAAAGGTTGACAGTGACGGGGATGACCGATCCCGCCGGCCTGACGTCACGGCGTGGCTCTGCGTCAGCACAGAAAAGACATTCGAGGGTGTCGCGTGTTAGCCGTACGGGGGTAGGTGGCACAGTGTCACGGAGCTGACACCGGCCTTGCCGCACAGTGCTGCACAGCGGCGGGGACGGCGTCCCCCAGGGAGTTGGTGGAACAACGCCGGGACGTGATTCCCGGTCGTGCCAAAGTCGTGGTGTGCGTCCTGCGGTGTCAGGGCATTAAATGCCCGTACACGGGGGTAGGAGCGAGGGCAACACACGTGCGGGCGCCCTCGAGCGAGGCGGACACCGCCCGAGGGGGTGCTTAGCCTTCGAGCGAGGCGGACCTCACTCGAGGGTCGGGGTTGAGCCCTCGAGCGAGGCGGACCTTGCCCGAGGGGGCGTTAAGGACTCGAGCGAGGCGGACCTCACCCGAGGGAGCGTCTAACCCTCGAGCGAGGTGGACCTCACTCGAGGGGCGTCCCGCTGTGCCGCCCTGGCGGGCCGCGGGGGCCAACAGGGGCGTGGTCGTGTCTTGTATGTGTTTTAGGCGCATGAGTTGAGTCGTATTTGCGTTTTTTTGCAGGTTTTAAGCGGGTTTCCCCCTGTTATTTAGGGGTCCCTTATGGCTGTCCCCGACATGTACTTTGTTCCATTAAGGTTCATTGTTACTTTGCCTTCTCTGGCATCCAACACGACATTAACCAACTTAAGAAAGGGTCTACCTAGGATTATGTGATCATTATTACTGTACGCATCAATAACAAAGAAATCAATTGGTATACATTTTCCAGAGATTTTTACTTTCATGTTCCAAGCAATACCTAGAGGTTTAATAGTTCTACCATATCCCATAATTAATTTTGTTGATGTTGGAGCTATGTCTAGGTTGTGGTCTTGAACTTTATCGTAAATTTTAGAAGATAGGATACTTACTTGGGCTCCGATGTCGCATAAAGCCTTGTATTGAACTTCGTTGATCTCGCAACTCAAGTGTGGTGCCATCTTCTCTTCTTCTTCGGATCCTATCGTGTAAACTTCAGCGAGGCGAGCGTATGGTGATGCTTCGGGCTTGATCCCCATGATTCTCTTCACCTCGGCTATGTATTCCGGATCCACTTCATCATCTCCAAAGAGCTTTTGAAAGATCTCACCGGTAGTTTCAAAGTTGTATGAATCTTCCACTTTCTTCTCGGGTGGGAAATCCACTTCCAATGCTCTTGCCATCCCCTTTTGATTAGGGAACGGTCTTCTCTTGTTGAATACTTCTCCGTAATCGATAGAAACCCAATCCATTGTTTCGAACTCCCTTAGTGGCTTCGCGCTTGACATGCTTCTCTTGTTTGTCTCATTTAGTACGACAAAGTCAATGCTCGGGGTAGTTCTTGACTTGATGTGGTCTTGTTCAAACTTTTCCGCCATTGGCTCCTCTTTTGTGACTTTCAGGGTTGCCTCTTTAGAAAATTCAGCGCACTTCTTCTTCCTTGAATTATATTCCGGCTCTTCCGCAAGTCTTGTTTCCCAATCTCTTCACATGGCAGCCGCTTTACTAATTTTTTGTAGAAGTTGAGCGGCTTCCGTGAGTGTTTTCTCTATGAGATCCCCACCTGCACACATTTGGATGTGTTGCATGCAACTAGGGGTTAGGTAAAAGAAAAATGTATGCAAGAGTACGTCACCGGAGAAGCCGAGTCTTGGTCCTTGTTCGATCAACTCATTAAACCTATTCCAAGCTTGGTCTATCCCTTCCTCTTCTCCTTGCGTGAAAGTGATCACTTGCCTCCTTAGATATTGAACCTTGCTAATTGGAAAGAACTTCTCACAAAACTTCTTTGTCAACTTGTTCCAATTGCCTTCAACTTCAAAGGACGCAAACGAGTACCATGTCTTTGCTTCACCGGCAAGTGAGTAGAGAAAGAGATTCCATTTAGACCATTCATCGGGAACTCCTTCGTGACGCACCGTGTTGCATAGCGTCGTGAAATGCCTTATGTGTCTATATGGGTTCTCCGTAACCATCCCTTCAAATGGGTTTGCCACTACCATCTCGATGATCTTGGATTTAATTTCATACTTGGTCGCTTCGAGCTTCGAATCCGACTCTTGTACTTTTATGTCTTCACATCGAGGGCTAGCGTAATCCCTTAGTGATTTCTCCGATTCTTCCACGGGTTGATTGACGAACGCCATCTAGACAATAATATTAAAAACAAAAACAAAAACCAAACAAGTGGTTTTCTAGATAATATGTGTTAGATATAGCAAACGAAAGATAAACTAAATATAAAACTAAGATGCAAACCAAACAATGTAAACTAGCTGGCTCCCTGGCAACGGCGCCAAAAAAAGGGGCTTGTTGACGGATAAAAGACGTATCCCTCTATGATCCGCAAGCGTACGGACCCACACCTTTTTCACCACGGGATTCCCAAGGTTCTTGTCAATCCGCGGAACAAGGGGATTACAAGCATTTGATCTACCTCTACACACTAGCTACTCAAACCTTAATTATGATTAAACTAGAAAACAACTAAACTACACTAGAGAGAATGATTAAGCAATCAAGATGGGAGACACTCGCCCATGGGTCTATGATACTAGATCATGCAATCGCTTAAAGACATGAAAACCAATCTAATCTATCGGGGGTTGTGACCATGGTTTCGCTCTTTCCCTCCTCTCTTACTGCACTACGTGAAGGTATTCATGACTAGACCTATGATGGACAGGCGTATTGAATGGATCCAAGGAAGCATTGCAGCTCTACTCCCTTTACGGCATGGTAGCTAACCTTAAGCATTAAAGTATATTCAACACAAGATGGTAGATAGATAATCCGACAAAGTATGATTACATCTCAAGATCGATTACAACCCATGGATGAATAAGGAGATTACCCCATCAAGGTGCTAGACATAGCACCGTTGATCATGGTCTTCCTTCCGACGGTGTCTTCCTTCTTCTCCACTTGTGGGTGCTTCCTTCGAGGTGGTTGATCTCCCTCCGGAGATCTCCCTCCTCTCTCTCTAGCTTGTGGATGGCCTCCTGGTGCGAATGGCTCTCCCCCTGCCGAATGGCGGCGCCTCCAGGGTTTTAGGGTTGAAGATCCTTCGGGTGCAAGGAAAGGGGGGCCGAACCGACACTGGAACTGGGCTGGGCCTGCCGGCCTGGGCCGACCGACCCAGGCCCAATTTGGCCCGATTCGGTCGCCCCTTCGCTCCCATGGGTCCTCAGGTGATTATGCACTTTTCCCCCTCCACTTGCATGATTTTGACGATGTCATCCTCGTGTCCAAGATGGAGGTTCTCCACGCATGAAGTTCGGTCTTTTACGTTTCAATCCCTAGGGGTGTTCCTTCGTAGCACTTTGGTCCTTGCCACCATTGGAAGTGATTTCATCAAGCTCATGAACATGAACAAGACTCCGTAAATGCTCCTTTGAACTTGTTGCGAATCCGTCCTTTATGTCCATGTTTTCCTACATAAACACAACACTTCCAAATGCATGCACATAGATGAACTTGTTATATGATTAGTGTGCCTAGTGGCGGGTTAGTTCCATAATCAAATCCAAACCAAAGTGTAATGAACATGCTTGGTGTACCAAATTACACCGTCAACAGGAAGAAGAAGAAGAATACTAGTGAAGGAAGCGGGGACATAACATTCAGTAACCCTGTGGTGGTGGGGGTAGCAGATAGGGTGAAAACACTTGCAGCTCAGGGTAGCGATGGTTCTTTCTCTGGGGTTAGGGAGGATGATATCCTCATCGTAACACTTGAGACTCCAGAGCATCGAGGTCAGGTCCGAGGCGTGTCTAGTTCACTTGGCTAGGGTAAAGGATTTGGTGAAGACTTCGCTGGAATGTACATGAAGAAGAGGAACAAGAGGTCTAATGCTCATGATATGATGGACATAACATTTAAATCAGTTGTCCATGCTCTAAGACTATCAGGCATCGACATACCAAAAAATGCACTTCATCGTTCCTAATTACCAGCGCCTGTCAGTAGTAGCGAGGAAGAAGATGTACATGGCAGCGAAGATGAAGATGGGCATGACCGTGAGGAAGAACATGCGCATGACAGCGAGGAAGATGGCAGAGAGCAAGATCATTGGAATGCCAACAATGACGAAGCGAATCAAGTGCATAGTGATAGTCGATCACCTATGTTGGACACAATAGATAAGATGATAGAGCCAATCGCGTGCAGCCTTTTGGATGGCACCGGGAATAATGTGGAGCTCGCACTAGTGAAAGTCTTTCCATTTCAAAAGGCTCGCCATTCAGTACCGGTGCAGTATGGGTATGTTGTGGTGCAACCTACTTATGTTTGGGCCAATGCGGGTCACTACCCTCTGCCTTTACCAATTGATGGGGGTGACGTAGCAATCCAAGCTAAGGTTCTCGTTCAAAGGATCCAATGGCCAAAGGACAGGATCCTTACACCACCCATGACGAGACATCCCAACCCTGAAGCCGCAACAGGTAGCAGGGGTACAACATCAGATGAAGGTACTATAGCTCAGTGTTAGCAAGAGAAGGCTCAACAGCAGCAGCAGCAGCAGATCAGCAAAACTACGCAGCAGGATCGTCGACAACAGCCGGAGGAGGAGCCCAGGCAAACTCCGCCTAAGCAGCAGTTGCAACTTGAGGATAATCAACAAACGAAACAATAGCCTCTCCAGCAGCAGGAGCATCGACAACAATAGGAGAAGCCCAAGAAAACTACGCCTAAGCAGCAGTCGCAGCATAAGGATAAGCAATAGACGAAATAGCATCCTCTCTAGCACCAGGAGGAGGAGCGCAGGCAATCTCCCCCTAAGCACCAGATGCAACAAGTACATCAGCCTCTGCAATAGGTGGAGCCCAGGCAATCTCCACTGCATAAGGGGAACCAGGCTAGGAAACCTCTACCTAAAGATGAGATTCTTAACTGTATTATTGGGACAGAACAGGAACAACCAAAATACAAGTCTGGTGCACCTATGTTGTCAGAAGCAAATGTAAAGGCTGCTGGACCAAATTGTGCCAAGTTGCATACTTATGTCATGGAACACAGTAAGGATAAACTTGCCTTTCCAGCAAAGGTGGATCAAGACTACTTTAAAGGTGGTTGTGGTGCTTTAATGTTAAACATTGAATTCAGTAGTGTGTATAACCTTATAACCCTGGGTTCTCTAGATTTTACCTTCATGAGGTTGTGGACATTGTAAGTCCTTTAAAACCTAAAAAGATATTTCTTTAATTTTGACCACAAAGTTCATGCATGCTAACAATTTGATTTTTTGTAGGAAAATGATGGACAAGGCAGCGGAGATGCACATCAGTGTTGATTTTTTAGATCCAAATTTGTTTACTTCAACAAATATTTCTCAGCGTTCTCACCAAGTTGGTAAAGCAATCTCAAATACAATGAATAATGACTACGTGGTGGGTGCCTACTGCACTAGCCACTGGGTAACAGTGATCATCTGTATGAAGTTCAAAGAGGTTTGGTATCTAAATTCCGCTAAACAACATCCCACACTAAAGTTCTCAGACCTCCAACCTGTTTTGAACTGGTCAGTTTCTTATAGGTTTTGTTCACAAAAATTCAATCTCTTAGTGTTTCTAATTGGTATTGCTGACCGTGAAGGGCCTTTGGTACAATATTTGTAGGTTTTGTTTACAGAAATTCAATCTCTTAGTGTTTCTAATTGGTATTGTTGATCATGCAGGGCCTTTGGTGAACATGCACAGGACGGAGTGACGAAAGGAAAGAAAAAAGCTAAAAGCCACACTCAAGCACAAAACAAATCTCACTGTAAGACTGAGGTTTTTTATGGTCCCTTCTTACCTATTTGGTACTACATTAACTTATCATTTTGGTACCTCGATGCAGTGTGCTCAGCAGCCATGTGGGTCCTCTTTGTGTGGATTCCATGTGGCATTCCATATGTTAAGACTACTCGATGACATACCTAACATCAAGAAGGGTGCTGTAAGTAGATAATAATGCTCAACCTTGAGTCTACTCATATTATCCATCTGATTTTAGAAATTGATTTCTAATTGTATTCTCATAAATGATTGTATTTTGCAGGATTTCAAATCTCCTATAGATGTTTCCATAGAAGATCTAAAGCGTGTCCGGGAGATGTTGTGGGAGTACATTCTTAAGGAGACCATCGACCGAAAGGGCAACTTCTAAAGTGGTGCACCGTGAGTTTATTGTAGCCTGAAACATGAAACTCATTCAGTCTTCTTTAGTCAGGTGTTGTTGCCTGGGAAACATGCTTGGCTTGCTTGGTTGGGGTCAGATACTGCCTGGTTCAGGCAGTTTTCTCATGATTCCATCCAAACAAGCCCTGATGAGAGTAACTTGAAACTTGATGTGATCATATCTTAGCTTGTCTATAATTGTGATCTTGCTTGTCTATAAATGTGATCTTGCTTTGCATATATTTGTGATGTGAGAATGTGTTTGTGATGTCTCCATGCTGTGGTGGCTGCCATATTCTGGCTGGTTCCAGGATGCAGCCCCTGATGGCTGCCAAATCCTGGCTGGTTCCAGGATGCCGCCGGCAAGAGGGCAGGTTACTATAGCGGTGGCCTACATATCTGTAACGGATGTTAATTAAAGCTCGTTACAAACACTGATCAGTGAGTATCAGGCTTCATTCGGAAAGCCCGTTACAAACATGCCCACAATGTAACGGGCAGTGTAAAAGCCCATCATCAGTCCTGACCGGTGGGCCCCAGGACCTGTCCCGTTCATTGAGATATAGGAGACGCAGGTTAAAAGCAAGCGTCTCCTTTAATAGAGAGAAAGCAAACGCACGTAGAAATAGATGCGTCTCATTTCGTCGAGATAGAGGAGACGCAGGTTCAAGGAACGCGTCTCTGATGTTAATTTCACAGTATGAGCTCTGTTTCATGCCCGTTACCAAAGTTCTCTGTGGGCTCAGACAAACAACCATTTCACATGACCGGTGAATAGTTGTGGTAACAATTGTTGTTTGATGCCCGTTACAAATCCTATATGTGCTGAGACGCACGTGAAATAGACACATCTCAGTTCGTCAATATAGTGGAGACGCAGGTGCACAACAGGCGTCTCCGATATTGAGCTACTGTAATGGGCTTTGCTTTGGTGCCTGTTACCAAAGTTCCCTGTGGGCCCAGAGAAACAACCATTTCACATGATCGGTGACTAGTTGTGGTAACGGTCGCTGTTTGATGTCCGTTATGAATCCTATATGTGTTGAGACGCATGTGAAATAGACGTGTCTCAGTTCGTTAAGATAGTGGAGACGCAGGTGCACAGCAGGCATCTCCGATATTGAGCTACTATAACGGGCTTTGCTTTGGTGCCCGTTATGAAAGTTCCCTGTGGGCCTAGAGAAACAGCCATTTCACGTGATCGGTGGCTAGTTGTGGTAACGATCGTTGTTTAATGCCTGTTTCGAATATGTCTTATCAGTAACGGGCATCTACCTGTTACCTTTCTTGGCTTATTTGTAACACTTGATCGGTAACGGGTGCATTGCCCGTTCCCAAAGGCAATCTATGCCTGTTACCAAAGCGAGTTTTTCACGTAGTGTAGCAGGACCTAAGTAATCTTGTTCCTCCTCCTCAACCTCTTCAGGATCTGCTTCTTCATCAACCTCTATCAGAGGTGCTTCGATCCTATGGATATTTTTCAGGTCCCGTCGTGCTTCCAATGTATCCTTAGAGTTATCGTAACAACCCAAGAAGCCTAGCACATTCAAACAAAGATTCTTCATCAAGTGCATCACGTCAATTACGTTCCGTACCTCAAGAATTTCCCAATAAGTAACTCCCAAAATATAGATTCATTCTTCCACATTGGTGCAGGCCCGTTAGCATCATGTGCAACAGGTTCACTACCGTCACCCTTGCCCCAACCGGGTCCTCTAGCGCGAATGTCGAGGGGTCCGCCTCAGCAGCGGCCATGCGTAGAGCGACCTCTGGGGGATCGGGCCCTCGACGGTAGCTACGCTCGACACCGCCACGTGGGCGCCAGCCACAACGCTCGAGATCTGCTATCATAGCTCCACCTGAAATGCCGCTAACAACTCCGCCGATGGTGGGGTGCCAAATGTTGTAACGCCAAGCTGGCAAAAGCCGTCGCTGGACAAATTGCTCTTCCGTGACACCCCTCGGCCCCCTGACTGGTATAGTTTTCCTCCTCCAGCGGTACCACAGGAAGAGCTTCGGGAGCCGCCTGCGGCGCCACTACCGCCGACGCCAGCACAACGACCTTCCGCACCACGCGACGAAGAGACTTCTCTGGCGCCAGCATGAGCGTCCGACCGCTAGGGGAGCGTCCTGGGAAGACAAAAAGCTCAATGCTAGAGTCTTCGAGTAAATCATGCACTACGGAAGAGATAGAAGCTCACCTCGTTGCAAGGACCGAGCCTTCTTAGGCTCCGAAGACGGCGGCCAGTATGAAGACCGCTTGCCACACAATACGGCGAGGCAGTCACTCCGAGGAGAGATTGCCTCCTCATCCCATCGCCGCTCAGACATGGCCCCTGTGACCGCAAATGGGAGGGACAATGAGGAGCGCACCTCATCAGCCAGCAACATCGATGTGAGTGAGAGACTGTGTGGTTCGAGGACCGGTGGATGGTCACTTCCTGGTGTGTTGAGTGATTGACAACGTGGTGCAGACTGATTCTTGGCTAAGTATTGGAGGTGTAGGTTGTGACTTGACTGGTGTTGGTGCAGGTGAAGAACAAGCGCGAAAGGTCGTTGCTGGTGAGGCCTCCAGATGTGGAGAAGACAAGTAGGCTTGGTTCGAGGGACCCGGTGGCCAGCAGAGTCAAGTGCAGGCCGCATGGTGGCAAGAACGGGGAGATGAAGTCATGGACATTTCTTGGTTGAGCCAAAAAACCAAGGTCAAGCCCGGACTACGTGGGAGCCGAGACATGAGTGAAGATTGGCGGAGGCTACACCGAGTTCGCGGGGTTTCTGGTGGTTCACCCGAAAACCACTAGGTTCCTTGGTTGATCCACAAAGCCAAGACCGAAGACCGAAGACGGAGGTGCAGCAGCATCGAACCAGTCTGACCGGTGGGTCTGACTGGTGGGCACTGGTCTGACCGGTGAGGAGCACCGATCCGACCGGTGTGCGACGACGCAGTCTAAACACTTTGAAGCGAAGGACACGCATCGGGATCGCAAGGCTGGCGTCGAGGCTAAGCAAGTTTGCGGTCGTTGGACATCTGTCTGATGGTGCGAAGACAATGTTTCCCAAAGTTCCCTTCGGGGTCCTGTATTCTAGTGCTAGGACCTAGGGGTAGTTTCGTCTTTTGGTTGCCTCCATATAACCCAAGTGGTGAGAGGATGGCAGCCATCTCTTGGAACTCTAGCTCATTTTGTTTTGCTATTTTCCTCTTCCATTTTCCTTTGGAATTTCTAGGACTAGCTTGAGAGCTTCATGGTGAGATCTTGTGAGAAGGAAGGATGATCGGGAGGCAAGCTAGACCTTGTATGAACCTTCATGGTATGTATAGATGATTCGGTGTGGTTCCTCAAAGCTTGGTTGTGTCTCTCCTGTTTCTCCTTTTCGTTGATTTTCGGAGCACTTTCTTGGCAATTTTCTTGTGGCAGTTTCGAGGCCTTTCTCTTTGGGATATGGTGGGGGTGTATGCTTGAAACCTTCGTGGTTCTTTTCCCTTTGTTTCCCCTCCCAAATCTATGAGCAAAGGGGCTCGATATTGGGGTTTTCTCCTCTTTAGGTTAGAGGCGTTTTTGGTGGGATTTCTTCGATTCCTCTCGTTTTTGCAAGTTTTGGTGGACCAAATCTTGGCTATGGAGTGCCCATGAGGTGTTCCTACTATCCCCAAAGTCTTGTGTGAATCCATGGAGCGAATCGGGATATCGGGAGTTGGATTCGTGGAAGTTGACCCGCAAGCGTTGTTCATCCCGAGCTGCCCAGCCTGATGGGTCTGACCGGTTCCCATCACCGGTCAGACCGGTGCAAAGGCTTTGTGGGATTTGCCTCGGGTGAACATCTTGGTGAGTTCCTTGTTGTCTTGTGTTGCTTTTGTTTCGAGTTTGGTCTGTTTGCTAGATTTGCGATTTCCTGGCTTGGACCGATCTGACCGGCAAGCTACACCAGCCTGACCGGTGTAGGGGGCTTTGTTGATGGTGTATTTTGGTACACCAAACATGTTCATTACACTTTGGCTTGGATTTTATTATGGAACTAACCCTCCACTAGGCACACTAATCATATAACAAGTTCATCTTTGTGCATGCATTTGGAAGTGTTGTGTTTATGTAGAAAAACATGGACATAAAGGACGGATTCACAACAAGTTCAAAGGAGAAATTACGGAGTCTTGTTTGTGTTCATGAGCCTGATGAGATCACTTCCAATAGTGGCGAGGACCGAAGTGTTACAAAGGAACATCCCCGAGGGTTGAAGCGTAAAATACCGAACTTCATGCGGAGAACCTCTATCTTGGACGCGAGGATGACATCGTCAAAATGGTGCAAGTGGAGGGGGAAAGTGCATCAATGCATGAGGACCCACAGGAACGAAGGGGCGACCGAACCGAGCCGGGATGGGGCTGGGTCGGTCGGCCCAAGTCGGCCGGCCTGGCCCAGTTCCGTGGTCGGTTCGGCCCCCCTTTACTTGCACCCGAAGGATCTTCAACCCTAAGTCCCTGGAGGCGCCGCCATTCACTGAGAAAGAGCCATTCGCACCGAGAGGCCATCCACAAGCTAGAGAGAAGGAGGGAGATCTCCGGAGGAGGATCGCTCATCTCAAAGGAAGCACCCACAAGTGGAGAAGAGGGAAGACACCGTTGGAAGCATCATCATGATCAACGGTGTCGTGTCTAGCACCTTGATGGGTAATCTTCTCATTTGTCCATGGGTTGTAATCGATCTTGAGATGTAATCGTTACTTTGTTGGAACATCTATCTATCATCTTGTGTTGAATGTGCTTAGATGCTTAAGGTCAGCTACCATGTCGTAAAGGAAGTAAGGGCCCCAATGCTCCCTTGGATCAATTCAATACGTCGTGTCCATCATAGGTCTAGTCACGAATAACTCCGCGTAGTGACAGTACGCGGAGAGGGAAAGGGCGAAACCGTGGTCACAACCCCCGATAGATTAGATTGGTTTTCATGCTTTAAGCGGTTGTATACTCAAGTATCATAGACCCATGGGCGAGTGTCTTCTATCTTGATAGCTTAATTGTTCTCTCTAGTGTAGTATAGTCGTTTTCTAGTTTAACCATAGATAGGGTTTAGATAAGTTAGTGAGTAGAGGTAGATCAAACTCTTGTAATCCCCTTGCTCCGCGGATTGACAAGAACCTAGGGAATCCCATGGTGAAAAAGGTGTAGGTCCGTACGCTTGCGGATCGTAGGTGGATACATCTTTTATCCGTCAACAGCCTTCTGTGAAAGTTCTCATATTTTGCTAGGTTGCTCCAGCAGCGACCGGTCTGACCGGTGCAGTTCAGTGGTGCTCGAGTTGCTTGTTCCGCTGTATTCTTGAGTTGGTGTAGGTGGTTGTTGGTTCCTAGGACTGGTAACACTCCAGTGGCTACGTGATCTTGGCCAACTTAGGTAGTTGAGTCGGAGACGTGTGTTGGAAGTCGTGTTCGTCTTGTTGGAGTTACCATCTCCTTCGAGAAGAATTTTTATCAGCTCCCATTCTCTCCCCCCCCCCCTCTCTGGTCGCCAGATCGGTGCTTCAATTGGTATCAGATCAAGTTCGGGTCTTCTGAGGATCTAACCAGTCTAAGATCCAAAGATGGCATACCAAGAACGGGGATCGGGTCCTTCGCACTTCGATGGGAAGAACTACCAGATGTGGCAGAGACGGATGGTTGTGTTCCTCCATGTAAAGGGTCAGATCCTTTGGGATGTTACAGTGAACGCAGCTTATGTTCATCCCATTAACTTCCTTGCTCCAGGATCGAGGAATATGTTCGACGCCGACAACAGGTGGTCAACTACTTGTTTCGTGCTCTGTGTGAGTCTGAATTCGATCAGGTTCACACAGAGGACTTAGCTTGTAGGATTTGGGAACAGTTGAAGGATGCTCATGCTAGGAATGCTCAGGTTCAAGCTTGGATGTACGTGACTTACCGGAGAGAGTACGAGAACTCATCTCCCCAGAAAGTCAGTTGATGCCCTTTTCTAGCGATTTATGGTCGTGGTGAACAACATGAGAGCCAATGCGGTCGTGCTCCCATACGATGATCATGAAAGAGCCGTGAAGCTCTTGCACTCATTGGATCACACCGTATGGGACGGAAAGGTCGAGGCTATTCTTGAGTCTGAGAAGTATGACACCTTAAGCGTGAACGAGTTATTTTCCAAGCTCAAGCCAGATGAGCTAGATCATGGTATGACTGCCCGTCAGGAGAGCCCGACTGACTCTCATAGTCTTGCTCTTGTCGGTGGCAATGCTAAGTCTAACGCTAACGCGTCCTCTAGGATGTACTCTCTGTCTTCTTTGATGACTTTGCTAGACGAGGAGTTCGACATGCTTGGAGAGGATGAGTTGGTGTTGCTGAACAGGCAGTTCAAGAGGCTGCACGAGAACCGAGTGAACACAAGGAAGAATCCAAGGACATGCTTCCAGTGCAGCAAACCAGTACACTTCGTCGCTGACTGTCCGTAGAAGATGGAGAACAAGGACGGCAACAAGGACGGCTACAAGCATTGGTCGAACAAGGACAACAAGTACTGATCAAGGCGTGATCACAAGCACAAGGACGAGCGATGGTCGAGGAAGAAGGACGGCCGCGGTAGGAAGGCCCGAGCGACGTCGACTCCAGCTCCGCCTACTCTTTCTCGAGCTCGAGTAGTAGTGAAGATGAACAAGAAGTCATCCAAGAACTTGAGCGGGCTGAGCTGCTACGCGAGAGATGGCTTTTACGGCATGGCTCATAGCTCCGGCAACAAGAAGAGTTGCCAGAGCGACCCTAACTCCGACTCCGAGGATGAGGTACGTGACGAGCTTCCCTTCTTACATGAGGAGAACGAGCTTCTTGGCAAGTTGCTTGATAATCGTGACGATATGCTTAGAGAGGCAAAGAAGATGAGGAAAGAGCATAGTGCCTCACTAGAAGATGCTAGGAATCGAGTAGCTAAGCTAGAAACCCAGAACCTTGATGTTAAGCTTGAGATCGATTCTCTTAAGGCTTCACCTGTGGTTTTTGATGAGATTGATTGTTGTGATTGTGTTGTGTACCTAGCTGATCTTACTATTCTTAAGGATAAGCATGCATCTACTTGTGATGAACAAGATGTGCTTAGGGTTGAAGTGGTTGAGCTTAAGTCTAGACCTGCTTTGCTAGGTGCTTGCACTTCTTGCCCTGTTTTGCATGGAAAGATTGATGAGATGCATGCTTACACTGTTTCCCTTGAGGCCAAGTTGAAAGAACATGTTCCTACTTCTTGCTCTACTTGTGAATTGCATGTTTTGAAGAATCTGGAACTTGCACATTATGTGGATCGCTGGCAGGATCAAAATGATGAGTTGAGGAAAATGATGGGTTGGTTTTCAGGTCATGAACCACAGCTTAGGATGATGATAGAGGCATACAAGTGTTATGATGGGCAAGCGCTTGGTTCGGATAAGGTTGGAGAGTGTAGTAGTGAGGGAGGAGAGAAGATCAGTGGTATCCAAGCTCAACAAAAAACCTTCCACAAAAATGCCTATGCTCCTAAGCCCAACCCACTGAAAAACAAACTTGACACAACCCTAGATCCTCCCATATTTCCTCTTATTACAAATGACTTTCAAAAACTGGTGAAGTTTGTGAGCTCCAAGGAGAGTGAGGTTTGAGAGACGAAGGGTGAGAAGCCGAATGAGGGGAAACCAAGTGAGCAACCCATCCCAAGCCTAAGCCTAAGCCCATACGGTTTCATTGTGACTATTGTGGGAGAGATGGCCACAAGGGTGAGTTTTGCTTCAAGACGAAGCATGAGGAGAGAATCGCAAAGGAGTGGGCTAACAAGGACAAGTACCACCATTCCAATGGTGTACTTGAGCCTCGTATGCATATGCCCAGGGCCAAGGCGATTGTGAGGACGGTTCCGACTTGGGGAGATTGAAAGGTGGCAAATGGTGCTGCTGGCCGAGCACCACCGGTCAGACCGGTGTACTCCACCGGTCAGACCGGTGCTGGTATGGACAGACAGCGGTTTGGTTTCCATGCTCGTGCGGATGCTCAGTTTGGTTCTGGTGGTTGTGGTTCTAGTGGTTGGCATGGAGAGTTTGCAGGTGGTCAGTTTGCTAGACGTTCTCCACCTCATGCTCAACACGAGGGTGGGAGGAGTCGTAGCTTTGAGATGGAGAAGAGGAATGGTCCACGGTCTTCCTTTCGTGGTTTTCGTCCTCCTCCAACTAGATAGGGGTGGTTCCCTAGTGGTAGTTACCGTGGTGATTTTCGTGATGGTAGCTTTGATAGGCGTGATGAACAATTGGGCCCAACAAAATCCTTTTTGGGCTATATGAACAACGCTAGCCTACAGGAATAGTTTTGGGCTCAATCCAGTTACAAATGGGTCAAATTCATTTTATGACGCATACAGTTTGTCACAATTGGCATGACACATCAGATTATGTCCAACGTGGCAAAGCTGCAGGAATGAAGTTATGACACTTTGTATTTACGATTTTGCGCGCGTCATTAAACTCATGACGCCGCGAAATAAGGTCTCGTCATTAATCCCGTTTATGACGCTCGATTAATGACGGAAGGTTTTCGTAACAACCAACGTCATTAATCGCGGTTTATGACGAGAACCAACCTTTTTTGCGTCACTAGTCGACATATTTCTTATAGTGAAAGCAATGTTAATTTCCCCCAGATCCCCTGGGTCTACCACGCGTGTCCTCACCAACACCGCGAGGTGCACCCCACCGTCATCGGTGCGTGGGGAGGGGTGCCACAGGTAGGGATGCGCCAGTGAGGCCGCCGTCAGTGCGCGAAGAGGGGTGTCAGATGTAGAGATGGGTCAGCAGTGATTCGGCCTGCCGCGCGCTGCCGACACCATGGCCGGCATCTCCGCGCCACGGCCGGTCGCTGCTGGCCATGCAACTCATCGTGACTCCTCAAACCCGAGCGCTGGAGCGCCACCGCGACCTCGCCCACGCTCGGCCTACATGCAGCCGTGGGTGCCGCTGCCGGTTGCCGCCAGCATCGCGGCCCACCGAGGCGTACCACCGTCGCATGCCCCTTTGCCACCGCCGCCATGGCGAGGCTTCTCTTCCCAGTTGCACCAGTGGCCTCCTTAGGCAATGGCGGGGGTTGAGGCGTGGGGAAGAGGACACGCTCGAGAAGTACCAGCTCAACTATGTCGTCGAGGAGCTCCACAAATATGGTTGGCACAAGCACCACATGGTACACCGCGCAGCCACCCTCCGTCCATCACGCCAACTCTTCAATGCAAGGTGACAAAGCCACCACCACTGCATCCCCACACGCGCGCGACCTCGACGCCACCCCCAGCCCTCGATGCCGCTCCATCCTCGACCCCATCTCGCTACCGCCGACCGCCGTACCGCCGAAACCACCATTGCCTTATCACCTCACATCGCTATCACCTCAACCACATGCTACCATCGCCTCCAACACACATCGTCATATCATCTGACCAGGGGCTGAAGTCTCCTCCAACGTAGCACCACCACCTCCTACGCCCCGACATTGAGGTCTCCACCAATACGGCACCGTCCTCTCCCCAAATTTGATTTCTCTTCTATTCTATTCAATCCAATTTTACTAGGTTTTGATCTGATTCAGATTTTTGTTGCTTAAAGCCATAATGAGCAGTGGACACATGTTGTAGCAGCATGCCTCAATGCGTCCCTCTCCATCTCCATTGCATTGGCAGTGGTGCCAGAGGTGGCCCACAATGCGCAACTTCCTACTGCCCCACAAAAGAGAGGTGCCTCCAAGGCTCCTCTGAGAGTCCGAGGTCACTGAAATGTGCACTGAAAAGATGTGTGCTTAAATCGTAGGTATTGTTCTGATCCTCATTAATCCATTCTGATTCTTTGTTTTTCTTACCTTTTTGCAACCTCAGGTTAGTGTATTGGTCTACAATATTTAGATTGGGTGCTCTTGATTAACCTATGTACATGATCTTGACTAACCTTTGTTGTTGTTACTGTTGGTTCTCCATTCTTATTTAATGGAGGATCCTGCGGTTGCTAGAAGTGCATGCAATGGTCTCCGATTGTCTAAAGGGACAAGAGCAAAATGATGATATGTGCAACTAGTAGAGTATTTGCTACATTGAAAGGTGGTATATGGCGCTGCAGATACTTCCCACCTTGCAAGTATGGATCTGCAGATAAAGCTATAAGCAGCATCTATGCCTTATATCCTGCACCTGAAATAGAGATGAAACTTACTTTTCTGCTCTAACTCCACCTTTGGAACTGAGTAGATTTTTTTCTTTTTGTTACCAGCCATATAGCACTGAATCATTTGTATACTGAGACTTCATAAGGCTTGCTAGCCAAGGGGATTTGCAAGGCCCGAGCAGATGGTGAGTCTTCCTTAGAATCAATAATTGAAGGCAATTGCTTTAATACTGAGGTATTATTTCCTATATCTTACTGTTACACTAATCAGTTCCCCGTTTTCTCCTTTTCCGAAATATTTAGCTAATAGGTGCCGAACATAATGAATATTTCAGGCACTACAAAAAAACCTGGTGATCTGTGACGAAATTCACATGACATTTTCAGATTTCGTCACAGATCACGCTACATCCATGACGAATAGTCAGATTTCGTCATAGATTCGTAGTGTTGAATATGAAGCCCGATATGAAGTCCAAACACCATGACGTTGTGTCAATTTCGTCATAGATTTCGTCACAAATCACACTACATCCATGACAAAAGTCGAATTTCGTCATAGATTAGCAATGTTGAATATGAAGTCCAATATAAAGTCCAAACACTATGACGTTGTGTCAATCGTCATAATCCAACCCACATTGCATTTTGACAATTTCTCATGATCAATAAATTAAAAGAATTAGAGATGATCATCAGTAAATAAATTACCTCTCATTAGAAAAATCATGAGAAAAAATATAATGATGTATGAAAAAAATAGAGAAATGAAATGATCATTGGTAAATAAATAATCTCTCATTAGAAAAGTCATGAGAAAACAATACAATGATGTATGGAAAAAATAATAAATAACCTCTTATTAGAAAAGTCATGAGAAAAAATAGAATGATGTATGGAAAAAATAGAGAAATGAAAAAAAATTGTGAGACCAAGGGTTCGAACCGTGAACCTGATGAATGATGATTTCCCACCCTTACCACCACAGAACAGCTTGATTCTTGTCTTTTGCATGCGTTTATTTTATTTTGTACGGTGCTGGCCTCCAGCATATGGAAATTCATCCAGCGGCCAAAAAAATACGAGCCAAATGGGGTTCGAACCCATGATCACATGCACCTATAGACCACACCCAAACCACTACAGATTGATTCTTGTCTTTTGCATGCGTTTATTTTATTTTGTACGGTGCTGGCCTCCAGCATATGGAAATTCATCCAGCGGCCAAAATAATACGAGCCAAATGGGGTTCGAACCCATGATCACAGGCACCTACAGACCACACCCAAACCACTACACCACTTGCCCAGTTTTGGTTTTGACTTGTCTGATATTTTTTCTATATGTTAATTGATGCCATTTAATCTCGCGCAAGAAAAAGAGGCAACGGCGGGGGGATTTGAACTCGGGATACGAGACCCCACATTGGAGCCCCTTACCACCGCACCACTTACGTACTAGTTGGTTTTGAATTTCTTGTTTCTTCTTTATAGCCTTCATGACTGCACGCCTAGTCACGCGGACACCACGCCCGCAGGAAATTTGGAAAAAAATTGCGGCAAAAGGGGGGTTCGAACCCTGGTCTCAAGGACGAGACTCGGACGCCTTACCACTAAGGTGCTACTAGAGTAGGATAACGCCATGTGGCGACATCTGCTTGTTGCCGCTTGAACAGATGTGTACTTCCTCTTTGTTATTTTAATCCGGAATTAAAATTTGTAATTGGTATTTCTCACTCATATGAACTCCAAATTCGATGATTCTTTCTCTCATTTTTTCTAAAATCATGTTCTTCCATATAATTTCATTTGTTTGTATTTTAATTATTATTAATAATATAATCTTCATACGGCTTGTTTCCTTCTATTAAAGCATATAACATAATTACATGTTTTTGCATGCCAATTAGTAATTAAACTTCATAATTGTTAAAGTCAAGGTCGACTTATGTTTGTGTACAAATTTTAGATGTAATGGAGTTTGAAAACGTTATGAAGTGTTCAAATATCAAAGTTCATGTTGAGATGTATGAAACAATATGGGGATCCATTCATTTTGTGAGCAATGTACACTTCTTTTTTGATCAGAAGTACTTAAAATATAATTTTGATAATTTTTTTAAATTTTATTTGAGATACATATAGTTCAAATTGGAATTGTTCCATATTGCACGTAGAAGTTCTTATTTTCCCTATAAGTCAATTGAATTTTTCGTTAACCTCTTAGATGTGGGCTATAATGGACCACAAAAGCATAAATACATTTTTTTGAATTATTTGAATCTTATTAGAAGTACATATAAGTCAGTTTGGCATTACTTTTGATAAACACGTAGAAAATCATTTAAATGATAGAAAATAGCAAATCTACTTGAAATTTTTTGAAACTCCCAGGTGACAACTTCTATGTTGTTTGTTACATGTGAAAAATAAATTGGGATCATATAAGATAACAATTTTGCAACTTTCCTCACAAGGGTGTACTCATTGGTGATTTAAAAAATAGAAAAATCAACTTTTTGCACAACTATATATAAAAACCATTTTTCATTTGTTAAAGTTATAGATCTTGGTAGAGAATGATTTTAGAAAGTTTTAGAAAAAAGAATCATCCAATTTGGAGTTAGTATGAGGTAGAAAAACTAGTTATAAGTTTTAGACAAAGATTAAAAAGAGAAAACACACTTGTTCATCTCAGTTCATAGCAAGTGCAATTTCTGTTTTTAATTTTCGGATAAAACTTGTAAACTGTTTTTCTTCATCATACGAACTCCAAATCAGTTGATTCTTTTTCCTAATTTTTTCTAAAATCGAGATGTTTTACTCAGTGTCATTTGTTTGTATCTTAATTACTATTTCTTGATTGCTTTTCATACAACATATCTTTTCCAACTAAAAAGTGAATATAAAAAACATGTTATTTCATAATAATTGCTAATATAACTTAACATTCTCTAATGTTATGGTCAACACAAGGTTGCATCCAAATTTGAGGTGCCCATGGGTAAGAAAGTATTTGAGTGTGTACAAACTTTGAAGTTTAAGTTGAGTTGTATGAAACAATGTGATGATCTATCTAGTTTATGAACATTGTATAGTCCAATTTTCACAAAATCATATGAAACTTTTTTGTCAAGCTTGTACATCGATAAAATGATCATGTGCCAATTTACATAATTTTTTGATAAATTTTATTTATTATTATCATTATTTTGTAACAAGGTGTGACCACGTGGCACAACTGGAATGGTCAATAGCTTCAAATTTGATGGGATTTTTTTCCTAAATTTTCCTAAAATCACAATCTTTAATTTAATGATGTTTGTTTTAATGTTAATTGCAATTTGTTGAACTTTTCAAAGGTTTGAGTATAGTTATAAGAAACTATGTGAGAGATGTTACTATATGTGAACATCTATAATCTCACTTTATTAAAACCATCAGAATTGTTTGTAGGAGCATTATATGCTTAAAATATGCCTCCATGTCAACTTGTAGAATGTTTTAAACAAATTTAAATATTATTAAATTATCTTGTAATAATTTGAAGATTAATGGTTGCATTATCTCTAACAAAGAATTTTTTTGCTTCTATCTTTTGGACACGGACTATAATCAAACATACGAGTATAAAAATATTTTTTCTCATATTTCTTGAATTTATTATGTGGTACATATAGTTCAAATTTAAACCTAAGTAAGCAATAAAAATAGTGAATCATTTGTTTAAATGGACTAAAACTTGGCTTGGGCCGTTTTCTGTTAAAGCCCAATTCGTCTTAGTCGTCCATCTCGGAACCAACGACTCATGTTGATAGTCACATATATAAAAGGCCACCAAACCGAAACCCTAGCTCTCTCCCATTCATCTTCTGACGCCGCAGCCGCATCCCCTGCTCCTTCTCCACCCCCTCCTCTTTCTCCCTTCTCGTGCTTGACACCGTCGTCGCTCCCTCCTCGGCTCCGGCCCCTTCTCCTCCACAGTCACCCCCTTCTCTTCACCGGGGCCCTCCTCGGCTCACGACTCCCCCGGCCGACGGCCCTCGACCTGAGTCCCCCGCGACGCTCAGATTCGGTACGAGGGCGCGAGGAGGAGATGGCAAGTTCGCCCGAGTTGCCGCTTCTGCAAGACTGCGCTTGCAGTTGCAGCTCCGAGTTGCCGCACTCGCGCGACAGCGCGAGCCCCTGGCCGCCGCCTCGATGCCGCTTTCGGGCTGGAATCCGCTGTCGCCCGTCCTCCAGACCGTCGCCGCCTTCTCTAGGCACCTCCTCATCGCCCCGGACGCCGGTCCCGACGACCACCGCCGCCGCCCTCTCCTATCCCTGTCCCTCTCACTGCCGCTGACCCTGCCGCCACCGCAGCAGCCGGAGGTCCTCAAGGCACGTCGTTTTTCCTCTGTCCTCAAGGCACGTCGAGGATGGCGCCCCCGCCTCTGCCGCCCCAACGCCGACGGTGGTGGCGGTGGCCTGGGAGGAGGAGTTCGAGAGGGACGCAACGCTCACGGCGGCGTCGCACCGTGAGGCCACCGCGTTCCAACCGTGGGACATCTCCTTCTCTGTCGTCAGCGTGAGCAACTCTCCCCTTTCTTTCTGCTTCGTCTTTCCTATGCATCTGAGTTACAGTAATTCTCGTTTGGATTTTTAAGCATTTTTTCTTTGGTCGTATTGATGGTGAAAGTTTTGACTTTTGCTTGGAAAGGGTCAGGCCTAATTGGTTATTTGTTGGTACCATAGAAAGCTATGTGTTATTAAAATTCTTGTGGGTCTTTGTCTTCGGAGGGGGAGAAAATTCAAGGGAATCAAAATGATGCTTGAACTGATGAAGGCATATAGACGGAATTAGTTGTTGTTGGTTTTAATCCTGTTTTCTGTTTCACTTTTTGTTGTTAGGACGTTTGGCTTTGCTTTTTTCGTATGTTGCTAGATGGTGTTATTGTTTCTATTTCCATTTTATTTGGGTAACTTAGTTAGGAAGAAAAGTATGTTGGTTTTGAAACCAGTTATTTAAATATGTATACCAGTTTACAAACTAAACTGACAAATAATCTAGTTGTGAAACTAAACTGACAAATAATCTTGTCGTTGATTTAGTAGCTAGTCTGGCCTGGCGCAGACTGGCTCAACGTGCAGTATCATCTGTTTAGAAGTTGACAGACAAGGAAGCACACATAGTTTATGCTCCTGTTGCCCCGTAAACTCAGGAGAAATTGGCTTTCATGAATTGCCAGCAGCCATCTAAATTATGTATGATTCACATGGATTGTACAATCTATTCCATATGGCAACCAGTTTATAGATAATATAATAGTCTCTATGCCAATGCAATGAACTACCCTTGTGGCACTGCTCTCTGGTTACTATCAAGCTGAATTTAGATAGTCATTTGTTGTTTCCCGGGAACAATTTTCTATCTTTGGAAATGTAGACTGAATTAGGAACATCATGTTACTAGCCTTCTGAGTCAAGCTTTGGTGTTTAACTGGCTAGTAGATTTCTGTCCTTTTTTGGGCCCTCTTCTTTCCAGTGGAACTTTACAGTTGAAACTGTGTTAACCAATTAATCTTGTTTCAGGTATGCCGTCACGAAAGCCTTTTGCATTGCTTTTACAATACGTGTTTCTTTGAGATAAGATTGTTGGTGCATGGTCCATTGTTGGAGCAAGGTATGGTAAACAAATGTATGGATTGTACATTGTTTTTTTCCATCTCATCACTTGAATACTTTCACCTTCTTCCACTCAATTAAGTTGTTTGCCAGCCTATATTTTGTTTAATGAAATTACTTTATGATATGACAACAATACTTAAAATATTATATACTCTTTTCTGCATAAGTGGTATGAAACTTAAATGGATCCAGTCCGAATATTACTAACAATTAATATGCTTGATCAGTACTTTGATCCCACCTTAACTGATTTATTTTATCAGTACAATGTCTTCCCTTGAACTCTCTGTACGTGGTTTAGTCACTTTGAAGTGTAATAATAAAAGATGTAGATGCAGATTTAATTTCCAACAAATGGATGACTTTGTCAATGCAACTGAAGGAACTGGAACTTAAAAGGATAATGGAAAACCAACTGTCTACATCAATGGAAGGTGAACAACAACCCAAGTCTGCAACTGAAGTTGTGTCTGATGTGCTGGATAAAAACACAAAGAATAGTAAGTTCCTTCCGAATGTGAGCATCAACATTGTGCGGCAGCGTAGGCGTGGTTTGCCTATACTTGAAGATGAACTAGAAGTGGAGAAGAAGAAAAATGCTGAGCTTCGGTCGGTTGTTGATAGCCAGCAAGAGAAAATAGATGATCTGTCAAGTCAAGTGATGGCGAGTCAGAAGAAGCAAGCCGAGTTGGAGGCAAAACTGGACCTTCTCCTAAAGACAAATCAAGGCAACTAAGCGGCAAGATGGTATGCTACCTTTTGGTGGAACTCTGCAGGAACCGAAATGTGCAGTGGGCAACAATTGGTGTTTTGACCAAACTTATCTATACTGTGTTACCTGTGTTTTGATGGTGATATCCTGGTAATTTTGGTGATATCCTGGTACTTTTTGGTGATATCTTGGTAGTTTTGATAATTTGCTCATTTTGGTGATATATGGTGATCTGGTGCTGAGATTTTATGTCATGCTAGACCTAAAAAGATTTGATTTGTTTTCTGGGAATTATAGCTATTTTGAAATGTATGACATGTGCTTGGAACGAATATAGGTTCTTATTGCAATCTATTTGGGTTGGGCTGTAATGTATTTGTGGGCTGAAATTCATACGCGGCGAAAAAAATCAGACCAGATTAAGGCCCATATTCAATTCGGACTGTTAAAAAAATATGACGTCATCAATGCCACATTTTCTGCCACGTGTCAGCCACAATATGTGCCACGTGTCAGCCACAAAATCTGCCACGCGGCAGCAACAAAATCTGCCACGTGTGGCCCCACGTGGACGCCATGTCATGTGCCATGTGGCGCTCATGTCAACAATTGCCACATCATCTGCCACGTCATCTGCCACGTCCTCATCCACGTCAGCTTCCAACTCATCATCCATGTCATCTACAAGTGATGTGGCAAGTTAATCTATGACGGTCACCTTTCGTCATTGTAACGCCCGCGTTTTTAACTCTAAATAAATCACCTACTAAATCATGCGTAATTTCAAAAACCGACCCGCCGAGCTCAGTTACCATTCAAACCCTAGCCACTGTTCTCTCTCTCTCTCTCTCTTCCCGACGCGCGTGCCGCGATTCCCGCCGCACCGCACCTCGGCCGCACCCCCGCGCGCCTTCCCAACGTCGCGGTCGGCCACCGGCCGGGGAATCCCGCGCACGCCGCGGTCCCGACGCCCGGTCCGCCTCGCCATCACCGCCGTCCCGAAGAATGCGCCGACACCCGGAAATCGGAAAATCCCGTGCAAAACCTTCCCTTAATTTCCCTAGCAATTTTCCAAATTTTCTAGACTTTTCCCCAATTTCTTTTCCTCTCTTTTTCCTACTTTTCTTTCCAATTTCTTCCTTTCCTTCCTTTTTCCTTTTTCCTTTTCTTTCTTTTCTTCTTTTCTTTTCCTTTCTTCCTTCTCTCTTTCTTCTTCCCTGCTCCTCCTCCCTGGCCGCGCGCCTGCCCCCCTCCCGCAGCCAGGACACGCGCACCGCGACGCCCGTGCCCCCGCGCCCGGCGCCGTTGACGCCCGCACCGCGCGCTCCGGGCCCGCGCGCCCGTGCCCGACCACGCCGGCTCCCCCCCTCCCCTCCACGCACGCCACCGCCCGCCGCACGCGCGCCGCACGCCCGGCCCGGCCCCGCGCCGCCGGCCGGAGCCCGGACCGAGCCGACACGCGACGACCCGACGCACGCGCCTTCGCCACCACCGGCACGCCACCCCCGGCCCCGCGACGCGACCACACACCGCCATTACTCGCCCGCCCAACCACCACACCGGCACCCCGCCGCCGGCCACCCCGCGCTCGGCCCCGCCGGTCCGCCACCCTCACCTCCACCGCAGACGCCGGCCCCGCTCCGCCCTAGACGCGCGGCTGCGGCCGGTTGACCCGCCGAGCCGTCCCGTCGTTCGGTCGCCGCGGGCCCGGCCGGGAGCATCGAGAAGCCGCGCGAGCTCGCCGGCGGCCTCCCCGCCGGAAATATCTCCCCCCTCCCCCGAACCGCCTCGGGCCGCCTATTTAAGGACGGCACCACCACCACCTCGCCGCACCGAACCAAAACCTAGCACTCCCCGAGCACCGCTTCCCGAGCACCGCCGCGCCGCCACCGGTAGCACCTCCGCCGCCCTCTCGCTCTCCCGTGGAGCCGCCTCCACCGTGCGCAATAGCCCAAGGTGAGCACGGGGGTAGGATCCCCCTCGCCCCCCTCTTCCTTTTTCCCTAGTCCCCGCCGTCGCCGCGGCGGGAATCGCCGGCGCCCCCCCCCCCCGCCGGCCATGGACGCGCTCCCCCTCCTCTCTGTTCTGTTTCGAAGGGGGGGGAGAAGATGGCATTTTTGCCAAGGACCCCCCCTGCTTCCTCTTTATTTCCTCAAACCGAGCCCATTATTCTCTCTCTCTTTACTCTTTCCAATTAAGCCCCTAGATCAATAACAAATTAAAGATTAAACACTGTTATACCCTAAAATAAGTTATAAAATGACTCTAACCTAGTTTATATTAGCATAATCACCCCTTTCACCATTAGTAGGAATTACTAATAGGTCCTTAAAACCTATACCTCCTGTGACCCGACATTTTACGGTAGACCCGGACCTCACACCACTAAACCAACCCCTTTCCTAAGGCCTATATATACCCCTCCTCCGCTCACTTCTCCCTCCCCGAGCTCGGTCGGAAACGTGTGTGTGCTAATATTGCTTGCTTGCTTGTGTGTATGCCATAGCCGACGGAGTAGACGGAGTAAGGTACCCCGAGCCGGAGGTCGAAGCCGACTACTGCGAGCAGGAGCCCGAGGTCCCGAACGCCGAACCGGCACTCCCCGAAGACTTCGAAGACGGCAAGTTCAATCTCATCCCTTGATGCATGCTTCTGTCCTAGTTTTATAAATATACCCTATACCCGTTTTATAAATTGCATATTGTTTTACTGCAAAACATGGTAGGATAGCCACCCTTGATTGCTATGATTGAACCTTGTTTTGGCCTAAATGAGTGCTTTAAAAATGTGTGAGTGCTTTCAAAATATGTGAGTGCTTTCAAAATGTGTGAGTGCTTTAAAAATGGAAATGGGATATTTTTGGAAAATGAGTAAAGAACTGGGTAGACTGGATGGACGTGTGTGTCAGGAGTATGGGTGAGCTCGTACCTGTGTGGTTGAGCGTGTTGGGAGTTGTCCATCTTGTCGGTTAAGGACCGGGTTGCGTGACATCTCACCTAACCCAAATCATCGTACAACCACTCGACCGTTGTATGTGGCAACGGCTTAGCATAAACCCCACTAGTTAATCTACTTGCCATCCGGTGTGCGGGTGAGCGAGCGGGAGACCAAGGAGTAGGGGTACGCTCCGTGTGAGGTACGCCCCGGTTATGTGGGATAACCCCTTGGGTGCTTCCGTGGTGGCTCGTAGTGTTAGCTAAGGTGGGTAATGGCTATGATAGGATCCGTACCGGCGGCGAGGTGTCCGTGTGACGGTACCCTACTTGTGGGTAAAGATGTACAACCTCTCGCAGTGTCAAACCTATTCGAATAGCCGTGTCCACGGTATTGGACGAGTCACGGTGTGGTCACAAAAACTAGTGTTTGGGATGGGATGTTTTCTCGGTGTGAGTTGTTTTCTCGATGGAGTGTGTGTGGCCGTGTGTGCCGGGCTACGACGGACGGGAAGTCCGGTAGTTCCACGGTGGTTTTTTCCTAAAACAATTGAGTTACTTGGGTTATGAAAATGATTTATGAAAACCTTTTTGAAATGAACTACTGCATGTGTAAGTTTGCAAAATGAACCTTAACCTGATCCTTGCTTTACCTTATGCATGATTCTGCTTATAAGCCCCTCCGTGGGTGGGGTTGGATTTGCTGAGTACGTATGTGCTCACCCTTGTTTTACTAACTATTTTACAGAGGAGGATCCCGATTACATCCCCGAAGACGTTGAGTAGGTCGTGTGCCCTACACCCAACCGTGCCTGTGTACCCAGGGCTCTACCGAAAGCTTCCATGGTGTGGTACTCTGAGGAGGCTATGGAAGCCTTTGCTATTGTAGTGTGGTCGTTAGCGTTTGTGTTGTTCCTTGTAGCATTGGCACTACCGTGCCCTTTTTGTCGCCGTGATGTAAAAGACTGATCCCACCTGTTGTAATAAATGTGCTACCAGCCTCCTGGGATTGGTATTTGTGTCACATTTAGTCACCTCTGATGAGGGGACGCTTCAGGTGGTATCAGAGCCGTAGGTTGGCCGTAGGACATGACCCCTAGGATACGAGACCTCCTCTGTCCCTCTCTAACCTTTCCTTTGCTAAGCTCACCTTTTTCCAAATCCTTACCTTGATTCTTGCCTGTTTCCAGATGCCTAACCCCGAGTGGAACGGAGGAATTTGCCCCGTCCGGCTCGGCCTCCCTAACCCTGTTGCTACTCGGCCCTAGAGCGTGTCGGAGTAAGGGATCCGCCAGAGTTCGTCTACCGGGAGTACGAACGCTTCGGCACCCTTCGGTGTAAGCTGCTGATCTTTGTGGGAAGGAGCACGCTTTACCCCGACATAGAGCCATGGTTCGTCTCTGCCACTGGTTTTCGCTTTGCCGACACCTACCCCAAGGCTGCTCGGAAGGCCCTGCGTCAGCTACGAGTGGTTTATAGACAGCACCTCCGAAGGACTCCAATGGGATTCTTTCCGCCCTCCGGAGGAAGAGGACGCTCGTGGATTGATCGCATGAGAGGTTTGGAACGAGAGGAAGAAGACTTAGAAGAGGCGCTTTCCCACCTATCCATATACCTCAGAGGCCTAGACCACCTTTATCAGGAGCAAGCCCAGCAACTGAAGCGAAGCAGGATCGACGGAGCGGAAAGAGCGAACGAGAGGATAGAACTAGAAAGGGTGAAGACAACCATAGCGAGAAGTTGAACTACACAACACAAAGCAAGAATACCTCAGGGAAAGAGAGCGCACGCTGTTGGCCCATAAAGCCCTATGGGATGAACTAAAGGAGCGAAGAAGCAGAGATGAAGGAGCCAGAGCAGAAGAGGATGAACCCGAAGAAACCCACTGGGACAAAGGGACCCAGACTGAAGATGAGATACTGGAGCAAGATCTTCCACCGAAGAAGAGCCGTATCCAGCTAGAGGCAGAATCACCATGAGACTAGGGTGTTTAGGCTAGGAATCGAGTCCTAGCAGTAATAAGTGTACCCCGAAGGATGTACCCCAACCTTCCTACTAAATAAAGTTATCCATCTCTTGTACCCCACTACAACCTCGTTCAACCCTATCTTTGTTTTCGGATGGCGGAAGATGGATGGACCCAAGGCTTGTGCCGGGAGGAGCCCGGTTTTGCTCGCCTACTCATCCACTCCCCGGAGCGCCTCGGTATCACCGAGCGCCCTAGGTACTACGGCGAGAGAGTACGAGCAACTCGGCACTCTTCGCCGTAGAGTGGTCCTCTCCGTCGCTAGAAGCAACCGCCACACCAACATCGAGCCGTGGCGCGTGACCGCCACGGGGTTCCGACACCGGGATACCTATCCTTTGGCCCTCGGAAAAGCCCTCCGCTACCCGTGCCGAATCTACGAAGAGCACCTCGTCCCCACACCGATGAGGTACTTCCCTCCCGCCATCGGGACCCCGGTTTGGCGTGCCCGCATGAGGAACTTGGAGCGACGCCGCCACCAAGAAGACTCGCTATACCACGTAGTCGCCTACCTTGTCTCCCTGGACAAGCTCTTTGATGACCAAGCCAGACACTTGAGGGAACAGTCCCGGCGGCCGAGCAAGCTGAAGTCACAGTGCGGATGCACCAAGTCCGAGTGGCTCAAGCTGAAGCGAGGACCGCAGCAGCCATAAGCAGTGAAGCCGTTGCCCAGGAAAGCCTCAGAAGGATCCAGGACCAACGCATGCAAGAATGGACCCACAGTGGAACGCCCGTTCCAGCCATTGGGGAAGCTCAAGTCCTGCTGGGGACACCCCTTGTAGGATGGGGAGGAACCATAGAAGTCCCACCAGCACCACCAGCAGTCACCGAACCCCCAACAGCTACCACTGAAGCCGCAGCACAGCCTCAGGAAAACGGAAACCCCGAAGGCGGAAACGATGACGAGTTGCTCATTCCGCTGGAAGAACACTCGACCCCAGAAGACAGCTCCCCTCGCGAGTAGTGTGCCCCAAGACCCAGGGAATGAAGCCGTACCGGTCCAAGTCGCGCTCTTAGCCTTTAGTCGTGTAGTGTGTCCGTGTAGTCGGGATGTATCCTCCTCGCTGGTTTGTAATAAAAACTGTTTGTGCTTGCTTGGTTGTTATGTGTTTGTTGTGTGCTTACCGGTAGAATAAACCCTGCCTTTTCAAAAAGAAATCCGTTATAATCCACTTAAACATCACATAAAACTAGATCTCTTAGAAACATGCTTCTTTACAGATGGTTTCCAAGCGCCCTGTCAGGACCCATCAGTCGGACGCTGAGGGATCGCAAGCCGATCGGAGGGAGCGCCTCCACGACCAGGAGGTTAACCAAAATGAAGATGGAGGAGAGAACGTGGTCCTACCACCGCCACCCCCTCCTATTGACTTGGCTCAAGTCTTAGCCAACCAGACTGTCCTGATGGAGGCTATCTTCAATGCCATCAACCGCCTAAGACCCCGTGCTATGAGCATGAATGAGAAGCTGATCGAGTTCCTCAGGACTAAGCCGCCCACCTTTAGCGGGTCGGTGAATCCTTTGGACGCTGACGATTGGCTGAGAGCCATCCTGAGGGAACTGGAGCCCCTCCACTGCGAGGACCATGACAAGGTTCTCTGGCGGCCTCACCGGCTCACCGGACGGCCCTAGCCTGGTGGGAAAATTACTGCGCCGCCGCCAAGGATCCCTCCGCCATCACATGGGATGAGTTCGTGGAGGAGTTCCGCCGCTACCACATCCCGAGGCCACACCGAAGCGGAAGGCGGACGAGTTCCGCGAACTCCGCCAAGGCAACATGTCCGTGGAGGAGTACACGTACCGCTTCATAGAGCCGGCACGCTATGCCCCCGAGGAGGTGGATAAAGACTCCAAAAAGCAAGAGATGTTCAAGAAGGGGCTGACTCCGGAACTGAGGACACTGCTGACTCCTCAGATTTACCCGGACTTTAACACCCTTATGAACATGGCAATACTCACGGAGAGAGCAAAGGCCGAAGAGAAGAAGGAAAACAAGCGTAAGTTCATGGAACACAAGGCCAAGCAACAAGAGCGATCCCAGAGGCCGAGAAACTTTGGACACCCCATGTCCAGGTTCCAAGCTCCCATGCAATACAGAACCCAATCCCAAGCCACAAGCTCGCAAGCCCCCAGGGCCCAGTTCAAGCCCTCCTACAACCAGAGTGCCATGAAGCCCCCACAGAACAACACCCGGCCCGGATCATTGCCGCAACAACAACAGCTCCCGAGTGTGTTTCAACCGCCGAGAAACCGGCACTTCATTGCCTACCGCCCCTATGCTAAAAAGCCAACCACCACCACCTACTCCAACTCGGTGAACGGGCCAAGGCCACTTGCGTCAGGAGCCAACCGCATGCCAGTGCGCACAACAACAACTTCGGCAACAACACCAGCAACCAGCAGATGAGGCAGCCCCAGCAGTCATATGGACGCGCTCGGGTTAATCACATCAATGCGCAGGAGGCACAGGAAGCACAAGGCGTAGTACTCGGTGAGTTCCTGGTCAGCTCAGTTTTGGCTACCATACTGTTCGATTCAGGAGCATCACACTCATTCATATCCTCAAGCTTTGTGGAAAAGCATAGCATACCCACAGTACTACTCAAAGCACCCCTAATAACTCGAACGCCCGGAGGTGACATTAAGTGTCAACTGGGATGCCCCCGGTAAGGATTATTTTAAGTGGGGTAGAGTTCCTAGCGATCTGGGTAGTACTGAAATCCAAGGGGATAGATGTGATCCTTGGTATGGACTGGTTAAGCCAACACCATGGCCTCATAAGTTGCGCCGATAAAGTAGTTCACCTGACCAACCCAGACGGGATACAAGTGACTTGCCACACCCGAGGACACAGGCCGGATATAATGGTTTTCAACATAGAAGCCAAGTCTATAGAGGATGTCCCAGTAGTACGAGAATACCCAGACGTGTTCCCCGAAGAACTCCCTGGAATGCCACCAGACAGGGATATAGAGTTCGTAATCGACCTTATCCCTGGAACCTCTCCCATAGCCAAGAGACCCTATAGGATGGCAGCCCCTGAGTTGGCAGAATTGAAGAAGCGACTAGCGAGCTCCGGCGAAGTGGGTTCATCGACCAAGCTCATCACCATGGGGAGCCCCAGTGCTTTTCGTGGAAAAGAAGGATAAGAGCATGAGGATGTGTGTGGACTATCGCTCGCTGAACGAGGTCACTATTAAAAACAAGTACCCTCTTCCCAGAATAGATGACCTGTTTGACCAACTAAAGGGAGCCAGATATTTCTCGAAGGTGGATCTAAGATCAGGGTACCACCAGCTTAAGATCAGGGAAAGTGACATTCCCAAGACTGCCTTTGTCACTCGCTACGGGCAATATGAGTTCACGGTGATGTCCTTTGGACTAACCAATGCACCAGCCTACTTCATGAACCTAATGAATAAGGTGTTCATGGAGGAATTGGACAAGTTTGTCGTGGTCTTCATTGACGACATACTTGTTTACTCCAAGAGCGTGGAGGAGCACGAACAACATCTTCGAGTAGTGCTGGGAAAATTGAGGGCACACAAGCTATACGCCAAGTTCAGCAAGTGTGAATTTTGGCTAGAGAAAATATCTTTCCTTGGGCACATATTGACTACAGAAGGAGTAGCTGTAGACCCCGGGAAAGTTGAGACAGTCTCCAACTGGCAGCAACCAACCAACGTGAGTGAAATCAGGAGTTTCCTAGGTTTAGCAGGGTACTACTGGAGATTTATCAAAGGATTCTCCAAGATCGCCCGGCCCATGACAGAGCTGGTTAAGAAAGAGAAGAAGTTTAACTGGACTGAGGCCTGTGAAAGAAGTTTCCAGGAGTTGAAGAAGAGGTTGACCACAGCCCCAGTGCTAACCCTACCAGATATTCAACGAGACTTTGTCGTGTATTGCGACGCCTCCCGACAAGGGTTGGGATGTGTTCTCATGCAAGATGGGAAGGTAGTGGCATATGCCTCCCGTCAGCTCAAACCCCATGAGCAGAACTATCCCACCCACGATCTGGAGTTTGCAGCTGTAGTGCATGCCCTGAAGATCTGGAGACACTATCTGATCGGAAACAAGTGTGAAATCTACACAGACCACAAGAGTCTAAAGTACATCTTCACTCAGCCCGACCTGAACCTAAGGCAGAGAAGATGGCTAGAGCTAGTCAAGGACTATAACCTAGAAATTCACTACCACCCGGGGAAGGCCAATGTGGTAGCAGATGCCCTAAGCCGGAAAACCTATGAGAAGGCGGCACCCAAGAGTGCCCAGTTGCAAGAGGAGATGGCCCGACTCAACGTACACATCGTCCCCCAAGGCTACGTCCGCCAGCTGAGTGTTCAGCCTACCCTAGAAGAAAAGATCCGGAAGGCCCAAGAGACCGATGAAAATCTGATGAAGATCCGCAAGCATACCGGAGAAAACAAGGCCCCTGACTTCCGGGTAGACGACCAAGGCACCCTGTGGTACAAAAACAGGATATGCGTGCCCGAAGGTGGAGATTTCCGACAGACCATCATGGATGAGGCACACAACTCAGCATACTCCATTCACCTGGGATCCACCAAGATGTACATGGACTTAAAACAGAAGTATTGGTGGAATGGGATGAAGGCAGACATTGCACGGTTCGTCGCCCACTGTGACACACCGTTAGAGGATCAAAGCCGAACATCAGAAGCCAGCAGGACTGTTGCAACCTTTACCAATCCCGGTATGGAAGTGGGACGAGATAGGTATGGACTTCATAGTAGGGTTGCCAAGGACTCAGAAGGGACATGACTCCATATGGGTGATCGTGGACCGACTCACTAAAGTCGCTCACTTTCTACCCGTACGGACCACTTATGGTGGAGAGAAATTGGCAAAACTCTACATAGAAAATATAGTGAAGCTGCATGGAGTGCCTAGCAGAATAGTCTCAGATAGAGGGACCCAGTTCACCTCTAGGTTCTGGAAAAGCCTGCACAAAGCCATGGGCACCAAGCTAGACTTCAGCTCAGCGTACCACCCACAGACGGACGGGCAGACCGAAAGGGTGAATCAAATTTTGGAAGATATGTTGAGAGCCTGCGTCCTCACCTACGGCAAAGATTGGGAGCAGAGCCTGCCATATGCAGAATTTTCCTACAACAACGGCTACCAAGCAAGTCTGGGAATGTCGCCATTCGAAGCACTATACGGGAGAAAATGCAGGACACCCCTGATGTGGTCAGAAGTAGGAGAGCGTGCCCTGGTTGGGCCCGCGCTTATAAAGGAAGCCGAGGAGCGAGTAGCTGATATCCGAGAAAAGTTGAAAGCCGCTCAGTCCCGACAGAAGAGCTACGCGGACAAGAAAAGGCGTGAAGCGAGCTTCAACCCAGGAGACTTTGTCTACCTCAAGGTTTCACCCATCCGGGGAACTCAGAGATTTCAAGTACATGGGAAGTGGGCCCCTCGGTACATCGGCCCGTATAAAGTAATCAAGAAAGTCGGAGCAGTAGCATATCGGTTGGAGCTACCCGAGGAAATGGCAGATATACATCCAGTGTTCCACATCTCTCGGTGTAACAACCCGAGAATTTAGGTGTGTAAATTTTTCGAAAATTTAAAACTTTTTGCTTGCATTTGGGTGCTATCAAATTTTTAGCCAAATTGCTAGCCTCTCACCAAATTCTCCACTAATTTATCCTATTTATAAAAAATTATATTTAAAATATGGTATAACAAGTGAGTTGGATTTTCCTTGATCTATTTGGAGTTCATTTGTGTGAAGTTTGAATTTGAATGGAATTCAAATTCAAACTCCTAATCAAACCTTTATTCAAACCTTAACTTTTAAACCATAAGGCGGCTAGGAGTAGTGGGCCGATTCTACCATTCTCTTGCGCCGCCTGCCCAGCCCACGACCGGTTCGGCCCAAACCGACCCACACGCGGTGCCCCCTCACCCTCTTGCACCCACCGACCGGCGGACCCCGCCGGTCGCCCGCACCCCTTACCCCTTTCCCACCCTAACCCGAGCGAGCCGGCCCGGCCGCGTGTGCGCGCGCCGCCGGTCCCGTCGCACCGCTTGCGCGGCGCGGGCCGCGGCCGAGCCGCCGGCCGGCGCGCACGCCGAGGGGGCCGGCGAGCGCGCGAACCGAGCCAAGTCGGGGAGGGGGGAAAGTCCCTTTTACCCCCGTGCTTTTTCCCCCGACCGCGTGAGAGAGGAGAGAGAGGGCCGCCGCCGCCTCGGATGCCAAGCCGGGGGATGGCACCGCCGGGTTTTCGCCTAAGCCTCGCGTCGCCGTGGTTTCAAAAGGGGGAAAGGAGGAGAGCCAGAGCCAACCGCCCGCTACCAACCCACTTGGGGTTTTTGCCCCCAATCCAGAGCCGCCACGGGGGAGGAAGAAGAAGGGGGAGCGGGGAAGAGGAGGCAAGGCGGGGGAGTGCGACGCGCGCGCGCGCGGCGCGTCGCTGCGGAGACGGGACGTGTTCGTGAGGCGCCGTTCGAGTTCAAGGGGGAGGCGCCGTTCGTGTTTGAGAGGGAGCCGGACCGGAGCACGCCGTGGACGCCGACGCCGCACCGCCAAGCCTGCTACGCCTTCACCGTCGACCCACGGTGAGCACCGTGGTCACCTTTCTCTTCTCCTTGCGCCGGTCGCCTTAGCTGAACTGCCTGTGTGCGTGCCTTCGAGCCGCCTCTCGTTCGTGCGCGCGCGCCGCCGCCTCCCCATGGGTGACACCGCGTCGCGCCGCGTTGCGGCGTGCGGCGGCAGCCGGGGGCCATGGCTACCCCAAGCCGTGATGTCCCGGAGCCGTCGCCGTTCCCCGTGGTGCTTCTTGGCGCATTTGCGGGTGGGGCGGGGATCACCCGCGTCGCGCGCGCGTCCGCCGTGCGGCTGCGCCGTCGTGCGCCGTGCCGAGCGCGTGACGCGCCGCCGGCCGGAGGTCAAGCGTGCTCTTTTCGCCGTGTTCGTGCTGCGCGTGAACCCGGCCTTCGTGCCGTGGATGTGCTTTGTGCGGGTGGAGGTGGGCGCGGGCGCCGGCCGGCCGCACCCATGCGCGCCATGGCCGTGGCCCCGCCGCCGGTGAGCCGCGCGTGCGGCCGTGCCTCGCCGCCTACCTTTATGTGCTGCGTCGGCCTTGAGCCGTGCACATGTTTATGCGGGGGTGTGCGAGCGAACGACCCTATCGGCCGCACCCCGGCGCGCCCGGGGCTTCGCCCGCACCGGGGAAACGCGCGCGCGCGGCGGCGGCGGCGTCGCGCCGCGCGCGCGTGGCGAGCGTGCGGCGGACCAACCCCCGAGACGTGTGCGCGCGTGTGAGTGCGGGGGGGGGAAAAGAGGAGGGCCGGAAGCGCCGACGCCGTGTCTAGGGGCGCCGCCGCCGCCGAAGCCGGCGAGCCGGGCCGCGCGCCGCCGGCGTGGCGAGCACACGAGGAGCGGGGGATCCCCCCGGTCGTGGTAAAGGAGAAGAACGGGCGGCCGGGCGGCTAGTTGGGCCTTTAGAGCCGTCCGGCCCATCGGGCCACATTAGGAGCCGGGCCGTTAAGAGCGGGGCCCAAACTGATGTTTGGGGTCACAACCGGAAATTCAGGGGGGATCTATAGACTTTTTCCGCCTGGACTCGATGGACCGAGCCCAAAGGGGCTGTTATCAGCCCAGATAGCCTTCCAGCCCGTTTTCGGCCCATGGAGCAGGAAAACCCCTTTTCTTTTCTGTTTTAATTTCCAGAAAATGTTTTGGACCTTTAAAAATTAGTAATAAATTCTAGGGTGCTCAGAAAAATACAAAACTAATTTCTATAAATCCGTATTTGCAAAACCTTGCTGATTGTAGGTAGTTTGGGAGCTTTTGGTTCTTCTAAATTGGATTTTATTTGGAGTTATTGCTTAGATGTGCACCGTATTTATATTTTCGCGTCGAATCTCGTGCGCGGACCCGAGCTTCGACCGGGAGGACGTGGAGGACCCCGAGTACACCGCACGGACGACGGCGCTTCAACGGCACGAAGGTGTCATGTCACTCCCAACCATATAGATCCCATGTTGTTATTTAGCTGCTAGTGCTTTACTTTAATGCATTGTTCGATGAATTGCATAACACGCTTACTAGCCATGCCTTGATGTTTATTATATCACTGTTCCTTGATCTACTACCGCGGGACTAGCTACGGACCCCTAGCTAGTCCCTTACTTCAACTATCCATACTTTTGTTGTTTGATTATGGATGGTGCTCTGGGTTTGATGGAGATATGGGTATCTCGGTATGATTCTAGCGTGTGTTCTGGGTTGTGTACCCCCCCCCCTTCTTTGTGTTTTGGCGGGAGCGAGCCGCCGGTTACTTGTGAGCTGGCCGCCGAGGGAAGATGCGATCTGGCCTCTTACCCAAGGGTCGTGTCGTGTGGGATGGAGATGTTGAGTGCTCGCTCTCGGCCCCTTAAGGACCGATCGTCAGTTGACCTTGTATCGAATGACTACTTTCGTACAGACCGACCGCCTTGTATTGGGCGGGGGTGCGGGGTGAGACTTGTAGTGGATAGCACCCCTCCTGTAGGAGGATCGGTGTGATCGTGTCGGGAGTGGTCTGTCCCTCCTTAGTAGACTTTGCCCTGGCGAGGCCGGGGAAGGGTTCCCACGGCTTCGAGGGACCTCTCGCGGGTAGTATGAGCTGCCGCGGAGGGTGGGCCGGAGCTCGGAGATGCGAAGGGTACTATCCACTTACTTGGGCTTCATCCGTATGGTAGGGTCGGACACGGTGACGGCCGGTTCGGACCTACTCGGGCGGGTACAGGTTGTACAACCTCTGCAGTGTTAAACCTATAGCTATAGTCCGTGTCCACTTGGTTATGGACGGTCTTTCGATCTCTCCACCGACTAGACATACTTCTTTTGTGCTTCTTCTCTCCCCCGAGTGTGTGTGAGCCGGCTTCGGCCGTTGAGATGTGGGGATAGGAGCCGATGGGCCCCACATCGCGGATGAGAGGTGGGTTCGGATCGTGGTTGTGATCCGGTGCTTTGGTGTGGTGATCCTTGAGCGGGGGTGTGGACCCCCGAGGTGTGGTCCTCGGAAGCGGAAGCTTCCCCGAGGTGTGGACCTCCTTGCTATATTCTGCTTACCTTGAATGTTGCACTGCTGCTTTGCTTAAGCCTTCTACAGCCAGATTAGGGTTACCTCATGCATAGTAGAATATACACCGCTTTTGCCTCTTTGTTGGGAAGCTGACATGACCTACCCGCTTTTCGGGTAGACCCTGGTGACTCTGACGCAGAGCCAGACTACGACTTCGACAACGACGGCTGGGTGGACTGAGCTCTTCCTACACTTGAGCCGCCCGACGGATATGGAGTTTCCCCGCGCTTTCATGGAGCCGCTGCTAGACGATTTGTTTTTCGTTTGATTCGGTCTCGATGGACTTGTACCGGCATGTGCCGAAGAGATGTACTACGATTAATGTAATAAAATAAATGTTGTACTCTATTCTTTGCTTTTACTTTCCCGTATGGATTTTGGAATCGGCGAGACAGGGATTGCACGTGGTAGCCTCTCGGGACTACCACCGAGGTGCTAAGATTCGGGGTTCCGTTCGCGGAAATCCGGGTCGTTTCGATTGGTACCGCAGCCATGCTTGGTACCGTAGGACGAGCCCCGGGAATGGTCGATAGCATAGGAAGCCGTTTCCGAACCTTGAAACTTTATATAAACTCCCCGGCTTCCGTATGTATATAACTATACTTATATATATGCATTACCTTGATTAACTTTTACTAACTGCCTTACTAACTACGCTCTAACAACGTTGTGCAGATGGCGGAGACGACGTGGGTTACCATGGAGTCGGACGGCAAGAGCTACGGAGGCTTCTGCCACCTGCTGAGGGAGTGCCTGGAGGCAGCAGGAGTGGAGACCGACGGTGTCGGCTACGGGGGGGAGGGCCATGGGGCACTTGGAGCGGACTCCCACGTACACGACCGTCACGGTACCGGCGGACCCACGGGTGCCGAGTTTGAGGAGGTAGTGGTGTGCGCTTCGAGAGCTCGGTCACGGAGGCGCACCGCACCGGTGCACGCGGGGCTCTCAAGAAGGTTTGTGACCTTGCTCGAGAGAGAGGTCGAAGGACACACCGTTCGGGGTACTTCCGGCAGAGATCTTCGACCACGGTCGGCCGGGACTCGAGTGACCGAGCACGGTACCGGGGAGGAGGTGACCCCGGTGGATGGGGAGGACCGAGGGCGATGCTCGCGGCCGGACGGTGCATCCCGGCCCGGGACCGAGGCACCGTGCGGGGCGGACGGAGAGACACCGTACCTTCGGTGGAGGTGTGACATTGCCCTGCGGCGGGTTCGGGACTTGGAGGAGGACAAGAGAGGACTTGCGGGACGAGCCGGGAGGCGGCGCACGTGAGGAACGGAGAGCTAGTGCGGCTTGGGCTAGCGGCGGCCGCGGCCGGCACGAGAGAGAGAGACTCTGGAGGATTGCTACTTTGGAGGCACGGTTGAGGGCGAGCGGGAGGCTCACCGGGCTTCGGTGGAGGCCGCGCGAGAGGATCGAGTGAGGGCCGGCGAGGCTCGAGACCAGGTGGAGTCGATCGGAGCCGCGGCCGATCGACTACCGAGGTCAAGGTGTGGGACCTACGGGAGGCGAGCCGACACAACTACCACCACATGTGTTACACCGGGAGGACCGGTCTACGAGGAGAGGGACCGAGCGAGACAGGACCCGCGCGGCACGGGAGCGTTCGACCGGCGGCGTGGCCGGCGTAGCCGGGAGGCGCTTTCCGCACGGCCTACCACCTAAGAAGAGGCCCAGACTGAGGATGGAGACTTTCGAGCTTCCCCCGACACTCCTACCACGAGTGCGGCCGTACCCGAGTGGTTCGCAGGACACAGCGGAGATGGATCGTGCTCTACAGGACACTTGTGACTACTACGGGGGACCGGCGATCAGGGTGCCGGGTTACCCAGGAGTCCACTCGCCACCGTTCTACTCAGTTCCACAGGACACCGGCTCCGAGACACCTCCGAGTATTCAGTGATGGGAGCAGAGATCTTGTAGCAGATTCAGAGTAGATGTAGTGAGTCAGATGTAATGCTACCGTTCATGTGACATGCCTGTAGTAGCTACCCCATGATGTACCATGCGTTAGCAGGATGTGTTGCCGTGTACCCTCGAAGGTCGTAGGAGTAAACCTCGAGGTGCACCTCTTTTGTATGGTGGCATTGATTGAGTGACATGGATCTTCATGGTTTCATTCGGATTTCATGCTTCTTAATGTCTGTCTGAAATTTTGTGATTGTTAGCAGGATTACTCCATTATAGTTTATAACCTGATTAAATACATTCTCCCTACCGCTACTAACTCTTGCAACCGGAACGGATGTCGGGAGCAAGGAGGTCCGGGCGACTCCTGGCCCGTTTCGAGGAGGTCGGCCGGGGACGACGGAGGGGGAGGATGCCCCTAACCCCGAGCGGAGCGAGAGGCCGTGGGCGTCGTGGAGGTCTCGCGCCACGGGGCGGACTCCGCGGGGGCCGAGGAGGCCGAGTCGGCGGACGAGGAGCGCGCGCGCGACGACGAGGGAGTTCGGGAGCAGGAGCTCGAGCACGAGCGGTACCCCGGCCCCGGAGGGAGGAGCAAGGCCGGCGGGCTCGGGGACACGAGGTGCCACCACCGCCACCTCCCCCCGAACTTGGCCGACGTGATGGCGGTGCAAACACGAGCTCGATGCGGACGATCACTCAGATGCTAGCCCGTAACAACAACAACAACAACAACCCTAGGGGCCAGAACCGCTACGCGCCAGAGGGTTTCCAGAAGAAGGTTGAGAACTTCAACAAGCTGCGCCCGCCTACCTTTGACCACTCAGCGGACCCGATGGATGCGGATAACTGGTTGCGTGAGATCGAGAAGAAGCTGGAGCTGACCGAGCTTACCGAGGAGGAGTGTGTGACTGTGGCGGCGCACCAGCTGATCGGCACAGCCAGTGCGTGGTGGGACAGCTACTGTGACTCGCACCGAGACCCGTTGCACATCGGGTGGGACGAGTTCGTGGAGGCCTTCAGGAGTCACCACATCCCGGACGCGGTGATGGACGAAAAGGCCGACGAGTTCGGACACCTCAAGATGGGAAACATGTCGGTACGGGAGTACGCCAACCGTTACCAAGAGGCCGATGAGGTACGCGCCCGACGACACCGACACGAAAAGAAGAAGGTGTCTTGGTTCGGGAAGGGGCCGCACAAGGGGATGGCACACCACTTGTCCGCGCACGACCGCCCGACACTTCGCTCCATAATCGACAAGGCACCGATAGTGGAGAGGTCCGAGTTGGAGTACATGGAGGTACGAGGGAGCAAGTCCAAGCGCACCGACCGAGCGGGCGCTCGGGTCCACCCCGCAGGCGAGAGGACGGAGGCTACACACGGGGCCACCGGACTCAGCAGAGGCACCACGCCTCTCAGTCTCAGCCACAGAGCAGGACCCACCCAGGTGGGAGTGGAGGTCGAACGGTGGAAGCCGAGGCCGCCACCGCGGGCGGCGCCGACGGATCCAAGGTGACGTGCTTCAACTGCCGTCAGGTGGGGCATAAGTCGTTTGAGTGCCCCCAGCAGGTACCACCAGGGAGTCAGAGCCGCAGCACTCAGTTCCAGACCCCGGCCAAGCCACCGGCACCGGAGGACAGCCACCTCGTACACGGCGAGGTCCGCCGGCCCGCCGCCTACTCGAGGCCGTCGAACCACCTCACCGTCGAGGATGCGGCGGTCGCACCCGACGTCACACTTGGTGAGTTCCTAGTTGACTCGCCTTTTGGCTACTTGTTTTGTTTGATACTGGAGCTCAGTTTTCGTATATTTCTACCAAGTTTGCTAAAGAAAGGTCTTTACCAACTAAGCCTCGACCAAGGCCTATCTTGACTAGCTCTCCGCTAGGAGAGAAGAGGAGTACGTTAGAGTGCGGGGAGTGAGGATGGTGTTTGAGGGGCTACCGTTCACGGCGGACTTGACGGTTTGGAGTCTTCGGGATAGACGTGATCTTAGGGATGGATTGGTTGGCAAAGCACAACGGGATAGTTTCTTGCAACCCCGCAGTGATACGGCTTGAACACCCCGGCGGGGACAACGGTACGGATCGAGCCGCGAGTCCGAAGGTTGCTACGATGATGTGCAACATGAGTGGGAAAGAAATTGAAGAGATCCCGGTGGTCCGTGAGTTTCCGGACGTGTTCCCGCAGGAGCTTACGGAGTTACCCCCGTAGGCCGAGACGTGGAGTTCGTGATTGAGGCGATGCCGGGGGCGGGGCCCGTTGCGAAGAGTCCGTACAGGATGTCGTCCGACGAGGCCGGACGAGTTGAAGAAACGACTCAAGAAGTTGCTCGAGCAAGGGTTTGTTCGGCCGAGTGCCTCACCGTGGGGTTCACTAGTGCTCTTCGTGGAGAAGAAAGACGCGTACGAAGAGGATGTGCATTGACTACCGCACGCTCAACTCGATGACAATCAAGAACAAGTACCCACCGCCCGTAATCGAGGATTTGCTTCGGATAGACTCAAAAAGGCAAGGTTCTTCTCCAAGATCGACTTGAGGTCGGGCTACCACCGGATGAAAATCCGAGAGCAGACACATACCCAAGACAGCCTTCACCACACGCTACGGTTTGTACGAGTTCGTGGTGGTTTCCTTTGGGCCGACCAACGCCCTGCCTACTTCATGAACCCGATGAACAAGGTCTTCATGGAAGAGTTGGACGGGTTTGTAGTGGTGTTTATTGATGATATCTTGATCTACTCTGAGACCACTGAGGAGCACGAGGAGCACCTGAGAGTTGTGCTAGAGAGGCCGAGGCGGCAGAACCGTACGCCAAGTTCGGCAAGTGCGAGTTCCGGATGGAGAAGGTCGCGTTCTTGGGACACGTGTTGTCGGCGGAGGGGATAGTCAGGATCCATCCAAGGTTGAGTCGGTGACCAAGTGGGAGCAACCGTTAAACGTGACGGATGTCGAGGAGTTTCCTTGGGTTGGCGGGTTACTACGGGAGGTTCATTGAGAACTTTTCCAAGATCGCAAAGCCAATGACGAGTTGCTCAAGAACAACACAAAGTTCGAGTGGTCAGAAGCGTGTGAGAAGAGCTTTCAAGAGCTGAAAAAGAGACTCACCACAGCCCCAGTGCTTACCTTGCCAGACATCAAGAAAGACTTTGTGGTCTACTGTGACGCTTCGAAGCAAGGACTTGGTTGTGTGCTGATGCAGGAAGGGAAAGTTGTGGCTTATGCTTCCAGACAGCTGAAGAAACATGAGGAAAACTACCCGACACACGACTTGGAGTTGGCAGCTGTTGTGCATGCGCTCAAAATTTGGAGACACTACCTGATAGGGAACAAGTGTGAGCTGTTTTCCGACCACAAGAGCCTGAAGTACTTCTTTACGCAGACCGAACTGAACATGAGGCAGAGACGGTGGTTAGAGCTGATCAAGGACTACGACGTTGAGATCAACTACCACCCAGGCAAAGCTAACGTCGTGGCAGATGCACTGAGCCGGAAAACATACTGTAACAACCTCATGATAAAGGAAGAGCAACCTGCTTTGCATGAAGAGCTAGAGAAGCTGAGAATCGAGATTGTAGATCAAGGCCAAGTCAACGTGATGCAAGTGACCTATGACCTGGAGGAGCGAATCCGTACAGCCCAGAAAGAGTGTGCAGAAATCAAAGTGCTGCGAGAACTAATGAAGCAGGGCAAAGCAGAGGACTATCGGGTTGATGAACAGGGCACTGTGTGGTTGAAAGAACGGATCTGTGTACCACAAGACAAGACGCTCCGAGATCAGATCATGAGAGAAGCTCACGACTCGAGGTACTCGATTCACCCAGGCAGCACCAAGATGTACAGAGATCTGAAGGTCAGGTACTGGTGGAAGGATATGAAGAAGGACATAGCACACTACGTGGCCTGTTGCGACACCTGTAGCAGAGTAAAGATTGAACATCAGAAACCTGCTGGTTTGTTGAAGCCGTTGGATATCCCAGTGTGGAAGTGGGAGGACATTTCCATGGACTTTGTGGTAGGACTCCCTAGAACACCAAAAGGAAACGACTCAGTTTGGGTCATAGTGGACAGGCTGACTAAAGTGGCTCACTTTGTGCCGGTGAAGACCGTGTATGCAACCGAGAAGTTGGCAGAGCTCGTTCGTAGAACACATACTCAGGCTACACGGGGCACCCAGAAGTATCGTGTCTGATCGAGGGTCACAGTTTGTCTCCAAGTTTTGGCAGAGCTTCCACAAGCTTATGGGCACCACTCTCAGCTACAGCACAGCTTTTCACCCACAGACCGACGGACAGACAGAGAGGGTCAACCAGGTCCTGGAGGACATGTTACGAGCCTGTGCACTCACCTATGGCACTGATTGGGAGAGCAGTTTGCCGTTTGCAGAGTTCTCGTACAACAACAGCTTTCAAGCTAGTCTCCGGATGGCACCCTTTGAGGCACTTTACGGTCGAAAGTGCAGGACCCCGCTAGCTTGGTCAGAGGTTGGAGAGCGAGCTCTGTTTGGACCAGCAATCATTGAGGAAGCAGAGGAGAAAGTTGAGAAAGTTCGTGAGAACCTGAAAATCGCTCAGAGTCGTCAGAAGAGCTATGCAGACAAGAGAAGGAGAGAGTTGACCTTTGCAGTTGGCGACCGAGTGTACTTGAAAGTCTCACCGCTCCGAGGAACTAAGAGGTTCTTGGTGAAAGGAAAGCTTGCACCGAGGTACGTGGGACCGTACCCTATCACCCGAAGGATTGGAAGTTTGGCCTACCAGCTTGCACTACCCGAGACAATGGCAGGAGTTCACCCAGTGTTTCACGTGTCACAGCTGAAGAAGAGTGAGAAGGCAGTGGAGGCAAAACAAGTGCCCATGGAGTTGCTTGACTTGCAAGACAACCCGGAGTATACGAATACCCTGAGAAAATCTTGGACAGAGCTGTCAAGGAAACAAGGAGAACTACCATTCCCTTCTGTAAAGTGTTGTGGAGCAACCATACCGAGCGAGAGGCAACATGGGAGAAGGAAACCGATCTCAGGAAGGAGTACCCTCACTTGTTCACGGAGGAGGTCGAGGACTAAATCTCGAGGACGAGATTCTCGGTGGTGGGGGAGAATGTAACAACCCAGGAATTTAGGTGTGTAAATTTTTCGAAAATTTAAAACTTTTTGCTTGCATTTGGGTGCTATCAAATTTTTAGCCAAATTGCTAGCCTCTCACCAAATTCTCCACTAATTTATCCTATTTATAAAAATTATATTTAAAATATGGTATAACAAGTGAGTTGGATTTTCCTTGATCTATTTGGAGTTCATTTGTGTGAAGTTTGAATTTGAATGGAATTCAAATTCAAACTCCTAATCAAACCTTTATTCAAACCTTAACTTTTAAACCTTAAGGCAGCTAGGAGTAGTGGGCCGATTCTACCATTCTCTTGCGCTGCTTCAGCCTAGCCCACGACCAGTTCTGGCCCAAACCAGCCCACACCGCAGCTGCCCCCTCACCCTCTTGCACCCACCGACCAGCGGACCCCGCCGGTCAGCTGCACCCCTTACCCCTTTCCCACCTAACCCGAGCGAGCCAGCCAGCCGCGTGCGCGCCGCCGCCGGTCCCCGTCGCACCGCTTGCGCGGCGCGGCCGCCGCGGCCGAGCCGCCGGCCGGCGCGCACGCCGAGGGGGCCAGGCGAGCGCGCGAACCGAGCCAAGTCAGGGAGGGGGAAAATCCCTTTTTACCCCTGTGCTTTTTCCCCCTGACCGCGTGAGAGAGGAGAGAGGGCCGCCGCCGCCTCGGATGCCAAGCCGGGGGAGGGCACCGCCGGGTTTTCGCCTAAGCCTCGCGTCGCCGTGGTTTCAAAAGGGGGAAAGGAGGAGAGCCAGAGCCAACCGCCCGCTACCAACCCACTTGGGGTTTTTGCCCCCAATCCAGAGCCGCCACCGGGGGAGGAAGAAGAAGGGGGAGCCGGGGAAGAGGAGGCAAGGCGGGGAGTGCGACGCGCGCCGCCGCCGGCGCGTCGCTGCGGAGACGGGACGTGTTCGTGAGGCGCCGTCCGAGTTCAAGGGGGAGGCGCCGTTCGTGTTTGAGAGGGAGCCGGACCGGAGCACGCCGTGGACGCCGACGCCGCACCGCCAAGCCTGCTACGCCTTCACCGTCGACCCACGGTGAGCACCGTGGTCACCTTTCTCTTCTCCTTGCGCCGGTCGCCTTAGCTGAACTGCCTGTGTGCGTGCCTTCGAGCCGCCTCTGTTCGTGCGCGCGCCGCCGCCTCCCCATGGGTGACGCCGCGTCGCGCCGCGTTGCGCCGTGCGGCGGCGGCCCCGGGGCCATGGCTACCCCAAGCCGTGATGTCCCGTAGCCGTCGCCGTTCCCCGTGGTGCTTCTTGGCGCATTTGCGGGTGGGGCGGGGATCACCCCGCGTCGCGCGCCGCGTCGCCGTGCGCCGCGCCGTCGTGCGCCGCGCCGAGCGCGTGACGCGCCGCCAGCCCGGAGGTCAAGCGTGCTCTTTTCGCTGTGTTCTGTGCTGCTGCGAACCCGGCCTTCGTGCCGTGGATGTGCTGGTGCAGGTGGAGGTGGGCGCGGGCGCCGGCCGGCCGCACCCATGCGCGCCATGGCCGTGGCCCCGCCGCCCGGTGAGCCGCGCGTGCGGCCCGTGCCTCGCCGCCTACCGTTATGTGTGCCGCGCCGGCCTTGAGCCGTGCACATGTTTATGCGGAGTGTGCGAGCGAACGACCCTATCGGCCGCACCCCGCCGCGCCCCGTGGCTTCGCCCCGCACCGGGAAACGCGCGCGCGCGCGCGGCGACGGCGCGTCGCGCCGCGCGCCGTGGCGAGCGTGCGGCGGACCAACCCCCGAGCCGTGTGCGCGCGTGTGAGTGCGGGGGGAAAAAGAGGAGGGCCGAAGCGCCGACGCCGTGTCTAGGGGCGCCGCCGCCGCCGGCCGGTGAGCCGGCCGCGCCGCCGCCGGCGTGGCGAGCACCTGAGGAGCAGGGGATCTCCCCTGATCGTGGTAAAGGGGAAGAACGGGGCGCTGGGCCGGCTAGTTGGGCCTTTAGAGCCGTCCGGCCCATCGGGCCACATTAGGAGCCAGGCCGTTAAGAGCGGGGCCCAAACTGATGTTTGGGGTCACAACCGGAAATTCAGGGGGGATCTATAGACTTTTTCCGCCTGGACTCGATGGACCGAGCCCAAAGGGGCTGTTATCAGCCCAGATAGCCTTCCAGCCCGTTTTCGGCCCATGGAGCAGGAAAACCCCTTTTCTTTTCTGTTTTAATTTCCAGAAAATGTTTTGGACCTTTAAAAATTAGTAATAAATTCTAGGGTGCTCAGAAAAATACAAAACTAATTTCTATAAATCCGTATTTGCAAAACCTTGCCGATTGTAGGTAGTTTGGGAGCTTTTCTTCTAAATTGGATTTTATTTGGAGTTATTGCTTAGATGTGCACCGTATTTATATTTTCGCGTCGAATCTCGTGTCGCGGACCCGAGCTTCGACCGTGGAGGACGTGGAGGACCCCGAGTACACCGCACCGGACGGCCGATCGCTTCAACGGCACGAGAAGGTGTCATGTCACTCCCAACCATATAGATCCCATGTTGTTATTTAGTCGCTAGTGCTTTACTTTAATGCATTGTTCGATGAATTGCATAACCTCGCTTACTAGCCATGCCTTGATATTTATTATATCCTGTTCCTTGATCTACTACCTGCGGGACTAGCTACGGACCCCTAGCTAGTCTCTTACTTCAACTATCCATACTTTTGTTGTTTGATTATGGATGGTGCTGCGGGTTTGAGCCGAGATATGGGTATCTCGGTATGATTCTAGCGTGTGTTCTCCGGGTTGTGTACCCCCCCTTTGCTGTGTTTTGGCGGGAGCGAGCCGCCGGTTACTTGTGAACGGCTGCCGAGGGAAGATGCGATCTGGCCTCTTACCCGAGGGTCGTGTCGTGTGGGTTGGAGATGTTGAGTGCTCGCTCTCGGCCCCTTAAGGACCGATCGTCGCTGACCTTGTTTCGAATGACTACTTTCGTACAGACCGTCCGCCTTGTATTGGGCGGGGGTGCGGGGTGAGACTTGTAGTGGATAGCACCCCTCCTATAGGAGGATCGGTGTGATCGTGTCGGGAGTGGTCTTTCCCTCCTTAGTAGACTTTGCCCCGGCGAGGCCGGGGGAAGGGTTCCACGGCCTTCGAGGGACCTCTCGCGGGTAGTATGAGCTCGCCGCGGAGGGCCGGGCCGGGCTCGGAGATGCGAAGGGTACTATCCACTTACTTGGGCTTCAGCCGTATGGTAGGGTCGGACACCGGTGACGGCCGGTTCCGGACCTACTCGGGCGGGTACGGTTGTACAACCTCTCGCAGTGTTAAACCTATAGCTATAGTCCGTGTCCACCGGTTATGGACGCTCTTTCGATCTCTCACCCGACTAGACATACTTCTTTTGTGCTTCTTCTCTCCCCCGAGTGTGTGTGAGCCCGGCTTCGGCCGTTGAGATGTGAGGATAGGAGCCGATGGGCCCCACATCGCGGATGAGAGGTGGGTTCGGATCGTGGTTGTGATCCGGTGCTTTGGTGTGGTGATCCTTGAGCGGGGTGTGGACCCCGAGAGGTGTGGTCCTCGGAAGCGGAAGCTTCCCCGAGGTGTGGACCTCCTTGCTATATTCTCGCTTACCTTGAATGTTGCACCGTTGCTTTGCTTAAGCCTTCTACGACCGCATTAGGGTTACCTCATGCATAGTAGAATATACACCGCTTTTGCCTCTTTGTTGGGAAGTCGACATGACCTACCCGCTTATCGGGTAGACCTTGGTGACTCGACGCGAGCCGGACTACGACTTCGACAACGACGGCCGGGTGGACCGAGCTCTTCCTACACTTGAGCCGCTGCGGATATGGAGTTTCCCGCGCTTTCATGGAGCCGCCGCTAGACGATTTGTTTCTCGTTTGATTCGGTCCCCGATGGACTTGTACCGGCATGTGCCGAAGAGATGTACTCTGATTAATGTAATAAAATAAATGTTGTACTCTATTCTTTGCTTTTACTTTTCTGTATGGATTTTGGAATCGCTGAGACAGGGATTGCACGTGGTAGCCTCCTGGGACTACCACCGAGGTGCTAAGATTCGGGGTTCCGTTCGCGGAAATCCGGGTCGTTTCACTCGGCCTACGCCGATGTTTGAAGGTTCGGAAGAAAAGCGAGTACCGGTGGAGACCATCGATCTACGGCCGGACCTTAGGTACCGGGAGGTGCCCGTCAAGATCTTAGACACTGTGGTCAAGCGGACAAGAACGACCGAAGTACGGGTGTGCAGAGTCCAATGGAGTAGACACGGGGTGGAAGAAGCTACGTGGGAACGAGAGGATGCACTAAGGAAAGAATTCCCCCACCTATTCGAGACTTAGCCGAATCTCGAGGACGAGATTCATTTTAAGTGGGGTAGGTTTGTAACGCCCGCGTTTTTAACTCTAAATAAATCACCTACTAAATCATGCGTAATTTCAAAAACCGACCCGCCGAGCTCAGTTACCATTCAAACCCTAGCCACTCTCTCTTCTCTCTCTCTCTCTCTCTCTCTCTCTCTTCCCGACGCGCGTGCCGCGATTCCCGCCGGCACCGCACCTCAGCCGCACCCCTGCGCGCCTTCCCAACGTCGCGGTCGGCCACCGGCCGGGAATCCCGCGCACGCCGCGATCCCGACGCCCGGTCCACCTCGCCATCACCGCTGTCCCGAAGAATGCGCCGACACCCGGAAATCGGAAAATCCCGTGCAAAACCTTCCCTTAATTTCCGTAGCAATTTTCCAAATTTTCTAGACTTTTCCCCAATTTCTTTTCCTCTCTTTTTCCTACTTTTCTTTCCAATTTCTTCCCTTCCTTCCTTTTTCCTTTTTCCTTTTCTTTCTTTTCTTCTTTTCTTTTCCTTTCTTCCTTCTCTCTTTCTTCTTCCCTGCTCCTCCTCCCTGGCCGCGCGCCTGCCCCCTCCGCGCGCCCGGGACACGCGCGCCGCGACGCCCGTGCCCCCGCGCCCGGCGCCGTTGACGGCCCGCACGCGCGCTCCCGGCCCGCGCGCCCGTGCCCGACCACGCCGGCTCCCCCTCCCCCTCCCACGACGCCACCGCCCCCGCCGCACCGGCGCCGCACGCCCCCGGCCGGCCCGCGCCGCCGGCCGGAGCCCGGACCGAGCCGACACGCGACGACCCGACGCACCGCCTTCGCCACCACCAAACGCCACGCCACCCCGGCCCCGCGACGCGACCACACACCGCCATTACTCCGCCCGCCCAACCACCACACCAGCACCCCGCCGCCGGTCACCCCGCGCTCGGCCCCGCCGGTCCGCCACCCTCACCACCACCGCAGACGCCGCCCGCTCCGCGCTAGACGCGCCGCGGCAGCCAGTTGACCCGCCGAGCCGTCCCGTCGTTCGGTCACCGCGGAGCCCGGCCGGAGCATCGAGAAGCCGCGCGAGCTCGCCGGCGGCCTCCCGCCGGAAATATCTCCCCTCCCCGAACCGCCTCAGGCCGCCTATTTAAGGACGGCACCACCACCACCTCGCCGCACCGAACCAAAACCTAGCACTCCCGAGCCTGCTTCCCGAGCACCGCCGCGCCGCCACCAGTAGCACCGCCGCCGCCCTCTGCTCTCCCGTGGAGCCGCCTCCACCGTGCGCAATAGCCCAAGGTGAGCACGGGGGTAGGATCCCCTCGCCCCCCTCTTCCTTTTTCCCTAGTCCCCGGCCGCCGCCGCGGCTGGAATCGCCGGCGCCGCCCCCCCGGCCGGCCATGGCCGCGCTCCCCCTCCTCTCTGTTCTGTTTCGAAGGGGGGGGGAGAAGATGGCATTTTTGCCAAGGACCCCCCTGCTTCCTCTTTATTTCCTCAAACCGAGCCCATTATTCTCTCTCTCTTTACTCTTTCCAATTAAGCCCCTAGATCAATAACAAATTAAAGATTAAACACTGTTATACCCTAAAATAAGTTATAAAATGACTCTAACCTAGTTTATATTAGCATAATCACCCCTTTCACCATTAGTAGGAATTGCTAATAGGTCCTTAAAACCTATACCTCCTGTGACCCGACATTTTACGGTAGACCCGGACCTCACACCACTAAACCAACCCCTTTCCTAAGGCCTATATATACCCCTCCTCCGCTCACTTCCCCCTCCCCGAGCTCGGCCGGAAACGTGTGTGTGCTAATATTGCTTGCTTGCTTGTGTGTATGCCATAGCCGACGGAGTAGACGGAGTAAGGTACCCCGAGCCGGAGGTCGAAGCCGACTACTGCGAGCAGGAGCCCGAGGTCCCGAACGCCGAACCGGCACTCCCCGAAGACTTCGAAGACGGCAAGTTCAATCTCATCCCTTGATGCATGCTTCTGTCCTAGTTTTATAAATATACCCTATACCCGTTTTATAAATTGCATATTGTTTTACTGCAAAACATGGTAGGATAGCCACCCTTGATTGCTATGATTGAACCTTGTTTTGGCCTAAATGAGTGCTTTAAAAATGTGTGAGTGCTTTCAAAATATGTGAGTGCTTTCAAAATGTGTGAGTGCTTTAAAAATGGAAATGGGATATTTTTGGAAAATGAGTAAAGAACTGGGTAGACGGGATGGACGTGTGTGTCAGGAGTATGGGTGAGCTCGTACCTGTGTGGTTGAGCGTGTTGGGAGTTGTCCATCTTGTCGGTTAAGGACCGGGTTGCATGACATCTCACCTGACCCAAATCATCGTACAACCACTCGACCGTTGTATGTGGCAACGGCTTAGCATAAACCCCACTAGTTAATCTACTTGCCATCTGGTGTGCGGGTGAGCGCGGGGAGACCAAGGAGTCGGGGTACGCTCTGTGTGAGGTACGCCTTGGTTATGTGGGATAACCCCTTGGGTGCTTCCGTGGTGGCTCGTAGTGTTAGCTAAGGTGGGTAATGGCTATGATAGGATCCGTACCGGCGCTGAGGTGTCCGTGTGACGGTACCCTACTTGTGGGTAAAGATGTACAACCTCTCGCAGTGTCAAACCTATTCGAATAGCCGTGTCCACGGTATTGGACGAGTCACGGTGTGGTCACAAAAACTAGTGTTTGGGATGGGATGTTTTCTGGTGTGAGTTGTTTTCTGATGGAGTGTGTGTGGCTGTGTGCCCGGGCTACGACGGACGGGAAGTCCGGTAGTTCCACAGTGGTTTTTCCTAAAACAATTGAGTTACTTGGGTTATGAAAATGATTTGTGAAAACCTTTTTGAAATGAACTACTGCATGTGTAAGTTTGCAAAATGAACCTTAACCTGATCCTTGCTTTACCTTATGCATGATTCTGCTTATAAGCCCCTCCGTGGGTGGGGTTGGATTTGCTGAGTACGTATGTGCTCACCCTTGTTTTACTAACTATTTTACAGAGGAGGATCCCGATTACATCCCCGAAGACGTTGAGTAGGTCGTGTGCCCTACACCCAACCGTGCCTGTGTACCCAGGGCCCTACCGAAAGCTTCCATGGTGTGGTACTCTGAGGAGGCTATGGAAGCCTTTGCTATTGTAGTGTGGTCGTTAGCGTTTGTGTTGTTCCTTGTAGCATTGGCACTACCGTGCCCTTTTTGTCGCCGTGATGTAAAAGACTGATCCCACCTGTTGTAATAAATGTGCTACCAGCCTCCTGGGACTGGTATTTGTGTCACATTTAGTCACCTCCGATGAGGGGACGCTTCAGTCATAGATTTTGGGCTTCGGGCTGGGTTCAATGGGCTTTAGACAAATCTATGACGCCATTAGAACGTCATAGATCACGTTAATCTATGACGAAAATCTTAGTTCGTCACAAGGCTTAATCTATGACACTCATAAAAGCCGTTTTATGACGATTTTCTGATCCATGACAAAAAATCACCGTCATAGACCGCCACATTTTTTGTAGTGAGGTGAATGGTTATGGTTTCAGAAGACCAATGGAGTTGAACATTTAGGTGCCAAGATCCTAATCTTTGAAAAGTGTGCTACTACTATGTTGACAAGTGCGAGTGTCATTTATACATTTGAGATCGTTTGGATGCTTGCTTTGTTAAAATCACAGTGATTTGTTATTTATAATACCTGAACATACAGGTAGAATGTAATATTGACAACTATTGTTAATAAAGGGATCTTCACATATCCAAGCAATCTTACCCAGCACTTAGCTTGTTATGGATGCACGTACCGTTTTGTTTTATCTTTGCTCGCATTAGTGTGTAGGGGCTATTGATAGCCAATAAGAAAGTTGACATCTTACATGCATGATTCGTGGCTCCCCTTTGGGAAATTATAGAAGATCGAAACTGTATGGTTCAATAGAAGAAGATTGGAAGTCAAAGGGTTCTACATGGATCTGGAACTCATCAGCAAGGCTGTTGGGGTGAACCATCGACTTACCAGATAACGCAGTCCTGTTCTGTATTCGAAGTAAGGAGGAAGGCCAGAAGGTATCCACCACATTATGCCCATCAATTACAAATACAATTCTCTTGAGCATGGGAAGTGCATATATTCTTGTTTATCCTTGCATTGCACAGATCGTTGTGTTAGGCAGGCTGCGGTTCTATTCATTTGACTTTCTTTGTTGCATTAACATATGTCATAAACAATGGAGAAAGATGTGATAGTGAGAATGTTTCTTTTAGAAAGAACAGAATAATTACTATTTCTTTTGAGAAATAAATTGTTTGCACGAGGGGTTCAGTTCAAGAGTCCATGTCATGCTTTGGCAAAAATCTGAAGGGTAGTGGTGACTAGGAGGGACGTGGGACGAGGCAGGTGTTTCTACTGTTTTATGTTGCTTTGTCGATCATGTTACTTCCTTACATGAAGAACTAGGGGTGAACAACCTGTCGTTGCATTGTCAAAAAAAAAACCTGTCGTTGCTGTTGATGTCTGTAAAATCACATGATTCAGAATTTACCACTACCAATTATGTAATTCATGCATGTAATGATTGTGTTGGATATTGCAAAGATTACTCCCTCTGTTTCAAATTACTTGTTGTTGTTGACTTTTTCTTGCAACTTTATCATTCGTCTTATTAAAAATTATCGCAAACAGGTAAATGATAAGTCAAGCTTAAAATACATACAACATTAAAACATATATTAAACAAAATAAATTGTACTTGCACAATTTTTTGAATAAGACGAATGATCAAAATTGCAGAAAAAAGTCAATTGCGACAAGTATTTTGAAACGGAGGGAGTACTCGCCAAGGAAGTAGAATGTTCTACAATAAGGTCTTTAAGCACTTTTTCATGAGTTTTCAATCAATGTATAGAGAAAAAATATTTGTACTTTGCAATGAGAAAGTGAATCTAAATATTTTGTCTCCTTTAATGGAAATATATAACTGCTTGATGGTAGTTTGAAAGCTTTTGAATATCTCAATATATAGATTGACTAATAATATTTTTTCATGTGGACTAGAAAGACATGTACCTTAAGAGTTAATTTTATTTTTAATCTCATTTACATGAATAATACTCTTTCTCAACATAAAATATATAATGTTCTCTACGTTTTTAAAATGTACATGCGATATGCATTTTCTGGGGACCTGGACTGCGGCAGATAGTCGAAACCCTTCCTTCTTCCTCTTCCCCCCGTTCGCAGTTTCCGTTGGCCCCCACCACAAAAAAACCGCCCCGAATCCCATCGCCATTGTTGATTTGTTGACCACGCATCTCCAGTGTCACCGCAAATAGGCACGAATTCTAAAAGAAAAAAAAACCTTAGGCACGGGTCTCCATGCCTCCGCTACGCCCATCCGTCCTCTCCCTCCTCGTCCTCACCGTGCTCCTCCCGCCCGCCGTCGCGGCGGAGAAGCACCGCTACGCATCCGCATCCACCCGTACCCCCGCCCCACCGGCCTCCTACCTCCGCGTGTCGTGGGCGAGCAACCTCACGCTCCTGGGCTCCGCCTCGCTCCTCCCGGGCGCGACGGCCGTCGCGCTCACAACCCCGTCCCCCGACGGCGTCGGCGCCGGGCGCGCCCTCTTCTCGGAGCCCGTCCGCCTCCTCGTGCCCTCCTCCACTGACCCCGCTTCCTTCTCCACCCGCTTCACCTTCCGCATCACGCCCGCGCCTACCTACGGCGACGGCCTCGCCTTCCTCCTCACCTCCTCCAGCACCTTCCTCGGCGCTTCCAACGGGTTCCTCGGCCTCTTCCCCTCTTCCTCCGCCTCCGACGAGGGTGAGGCCGACCTCCACGGCGTCACCACTGTCGCCGTCGAGTTCGACACCCACTGCGACGTGGCGCTTCGCGACCCCGACGGCAACCACGTCGCGCTTGACGCGGGGTCCATCTTCTCTGTCGCGTCCGCGAACCCCGGCGTGGACCTCAGGGCTGGGGTGCCCATCACCGCTTGGGTGAAATACCACGCGCCGCGCCGCCGCCTCAGCGTGTGGCTCTCGTACTCGCCTTTCCGCCGCCCCGAGAAGCCCACCCTCTCTGCTGACGCCGACCTCTCCGGACTCCTCAGCACATTCATGTACGCCGGCTTCTCGGCGTCTAATGGCAACGGCGCAGCGCTTCATGTCATTGAGCACTGGACCTTCCGCACCTTGAGCTTCGCCAACTCATCCCACGCTTCACCACCGTCTGAGCCCCCAGCGCCGCCCAACAAACCACTCCTGCCGCACAACAAACCACTGTTGCTTACAGGTAACCAGCACCAGCACCACCACCACAACCTATTGTACAAGGTGCTTGGTGGACTCCTCGGTGGCGTGGCCGCACTAGTATTTGTTATTGGTGGTTCTGTTGTTTGGCTCTCTAGGCCAATTGGCTGCCCGAGTGAAGAACGTAAGGTGCAAAGCGAAGACAAGCCTTATGGGACGATGTCTATGGAGGTGGTGCGTGCAGCAACAAAGGGCTTCAACAGTGGCAAAGTGATTGGCATTGGTGGTTCGGGTGCCACTGTGTATGAGGGGGTGCTCCAATCTGGTTCAAGAGTTGCTGTCAAACGGTTCCAGGCTATTTGGCCGTGCACAAAAGCATTTGTGAGTGAGCTTGCAGCAATGCTGAACTGCCCAAATCACCCCAATCTCGTGCGGCTTGCTGGGTGGTGCTGCAGTAAGGATGAGCTTGTGCTTGTTTATGAGTTCATGCCCAATGGTAATCTAGGCTGTGCACTGCACACAATGGGTGGAGCAACACTTCCCTGGGAGGCGCGATTCAGGGCAGTGCTTGGTATCGCCTCAGCACTTGAATATCTGCATGATGGGTGTGATCACCGGATTCTACATCGTGATGTCAAGTCATCTAATGTGCTACTTGATGCAGAGTTCAATGCCTGATTAGGTGATTTTGGGCTTGCTCGTTTGGTGAGCCACGGTGGATTACCACACACAACACAGCCAGCTGGCACACTTGGCTACCTGGCTCCAGAGTATGTGCATTCAGGTGTTGCAACAGAGCGGTCTGATGTGTACAGTTTCGGTGTGCTTGCTCTGGAGGTGGCCACTGGCCGCAGGCCCACAGAGAGGGGAATCTCTGTTGTTGACTGGGTGTGGGTTCTTTGGGGTCGTCGGAGGCTGGTTGATGCTGGAGACCAGCGGCTTCAGGGCCGATTTGTTGCTGAGGAGATGCGGCGGGTTCTGCTTGTGGGTCTTTCTTGTGTGCATCCAGACTGCAGGAAGCGACCTGGCATGCGAAGGGTAGTCAAGATGCTTGATGGAACTGCACCCTTGACACTGGTGCCAGATAAGAAGCCACCCGTTATGCTCCAGACACAAGTAAATCAAGCTTCATCAATGAACTCTGTGGATACTATCAATACTGCATTCTATAGCTGTCGCTGAATTTTAAAAGGTTTGTAAAGAGCATCATCTGATTCATATGTGGTTGTGTTGGTACTTAACTTTTTCCAATGCTCTTTTGTGAAACACGAGGTTATAAGCTAATGTTGTGGTTATATAATTTTGTCGTGTGTTGGGACATAATACCACTTATACACAGTAATTATGTGGATGCCATTACTCAAGCTGTTGCTTCAGTAACTCCTGTGTGCCTTATGATCTGCTTGATTTTTCCTGACAAATAATTAGCATCTACTCTATCTGGCCTCTGTTTCACTATAGCTGTCGTTTTAGATGGTGATAAAGTGCATCATTTATTCTCTGAGTTAATACATGGAATGCGACTAGGTGCATGTAATATTTAATGAACCTGGACATGCAAAACTAGTGCTAAAACGACAACTAAAAAGAAACAGAGGGAGTAGTTGGGTACTTGGACATGGGTCACCCTCTGAACAATCACAATGGAGCAGTAGCTCTTATGTTCATGCAGATGTAACAAAACTGTCTTCCTATGTAGTTTGCACATGTTGTATTTGGTGCATGTGTTTCTTCACTGGAGTTCTTACAGCAATCTGAACTATAGTCAGATGGTCCTTTCATACACCATTACTTCCACCATCCCTGTATTAGATATGTCAATTGCTTTATTATATATAACGTAACATGTAGAAAACTTCCAGATGAAGCACAATAAAGCTCCAGGCCCAGATGGATTCCCTGCGGAATTCTATCAGGTTTTTTGGAGTCTGGTAAAAGGAGACCTAATGGCCATGTTTAAGGACTTCCAGTTGGGCAAACTTCCTCTCTTCAGTTTAAATTTTGGAATTTTGACTTTATCCCAAAGTTAAAGGAGGTAAAGATGATACAACAGTACAGACCGATTTGCATGCTAAATGTTAGTTTTAAGATCTTTACTAAGGTCTTGGCTAATAGGTTAAAGGTGGTGGCGAATAATTTAATTGGACCAACACAGACGGCTTTTGTGCCAGGAAGGAATATAATGGAGGGAGTGGTAATTTTGCATGAAACAATTCATGAGCTACATAGAAAAAAGATGAGTGGGGTTGTTCTCAAACTGGATTTCGAGAAGGCCTATGACAAAGTGAATTGGGAATTCCTACAACAAGCTTTGAGAATGAAAGGGTTTTCTCCTGAGTGGTGTAAGTGGATTGAGGAAGTTGTTTCAAGGGGCAGTGTCGGGGTTAAAATAAATGATGAAACGGGGCACTTCTTCCAAACCAAAAAAGGACTTAGGCAGGGAGACCCTTTGTCTCCTATCCTTTTTAATTTGGTTGCGGATATGTTAGCAATTCTTGTAAGGAGAGCCACAGATGCTGGGGAAGTTAATGGACTAGTGCCACATCTGGTAGAGGGGGGTCTATCGATCCTCCAATATGCGGATGATACAATCCTCTTCTTGGAAAATGACTTGCAACAGGCTCACAATTTGAAGTTGGTACTGAATGCTTTCGAAAAACTAGCAGGGCTAAAAATCAACTTTCATAAGAGTGAGGTGTTTTGTTTTGGGAAGGCTAAGGAGAAGGCGACTGAGTTTACTAATCTCTTTGGGTGCAAGGAGGGAAAGTTTCCCTTTACTTATCTAGGGATTCCGATGAACTTCCATAAGCTTTTAAATAAGGACTGGAGGTTTGTGGAGGAAAGATTTCAGAAAAAGTTGAGTAGTTGGAAAAGCAAGATGCTATCGATAGGGGGGGATTGGTTTTAATAAATTCAATTCTCTCGAACTTACCTTTATATATGATGTCTTTCTTTAGAATTCCGAGGGAGGTGCTTAAAAGGTTAGACTATTATAGATCAAGATTTTTTTGGCAATGTGAGGAACACAAAAAAAGTATAGATTGGCAAAGTGGAGTATTTTGTGCCAGGCTAAAAGCATGGGTGGTTTGGGAATTATAAACCTTGACTTTCAGAATGTTGGCTTGCTAAGCAAGTGGCTGCATAAGTTACTGAATGAAGATGGGGTTTGGCAGGAATTAATTCGTAGAAAATATATGAAGAACAAAACACTTAGCCAAATAACGCACAAACCGGGGGATTCTCAGTTTTGGTCCGGTTTGTTGGAAGTGAAGGATCGGTTCCTTGCGAGGGGTTCTTTCAAAGTTAAAAGTGGACACCAAACTAGTTTTTGGGGGGACATTTGGCTGGACAATAGGAGTCTAAAGGATAGTTATCCCTGTCTGTATAGTATTGTTAGAAAGAAAAATGCCTCGGTGGCGGATGTGCTAAGCACAGTACCCCTGAATGTTTCTTTTAGGAGATCGCTGAGAGGAATGGCTTTAGACAAGTGGCTGGAACTAGTGGGAAAATTGGTTACTGTACAGTTAACTGATCAGAGAGATGTGTTTGTTTGGGAACCTAGTGCAAATAAAAAATTTACGGTGAAGTCTATGTACTTAGAGTTGATGAAACAAGTGGGAGCACCACCTTCTAAAGGTGCTATCTGGAGAACAAAAATACCGCTGAAAATTAAGATTTTCCTTTGGTATATTTGGAAGGGAGTCATTCTCACAAAGGACAATTTAGCTAAGAGAAAATGGCAGGGAAGTTTGAAGTGTTGCTTTTGTAACTCATTAGAGACCATACAACATCTCTTTTTTGATTGTCCTTTGGCTAGAAGTGTTTGGAATGTGGTCTACATTACCTTTGGAGTTAGACCACCTGTTAGTTTTGCACATTTGCTTGGTTCTTGGGTGAGATCGTTTCCAGCCAAGATTAGAAACCAATGCTTAGTGGGGTTGGCTGCTCTTTTATGGGCTTTATGGTTGAACAGGAATGAGGCGGTGTTCCAAAATAGTTTTGCTAACTCCTTTGTGCAGGTGATTTTCAGAGGGACGTACTGGACAAGATGTTGGTCGCTCCTGTCTAAAGAGGAAGAGAAAGTTACTCTGAAAGAAAAGTGTCGCCGGTTGGAAGTAACGTCCGTGGAGATCTTTAGGAATTTTGGGTGGAACTCCAAGCTTAGATTACAGTAGTAGTTTCCTTGTTGGGTTGAGATGTTCGACCTCTGTTTGGTTTGTACTGGAGTACCAGAGCGGTCTGAGAACCGTGGTGTGTGAATTTGGTGTGTTGCTGTTGTGGCTGTATACATTCCAATCGGAATGTAGAGGCCGAATATTCTTATCCTTTATCTAAAAAAGAAAACTGGCAATTGAGCACTAGACGACCCCACTTGAACAGATCTTAGATTTTTGTTTGTATATGGGAACTCTTTGGCATTACCTGTCAGTTAAAAAGTTTTTTTAGAGGCCTGTCAGCTAAAAAGTGAGAAGGGGTAAAGGTGGGATATTATTAGCTGCATCTACCTGTCGTAACTATGCTTTTACTTAATGTTACACAGTTTTAGTTATTCAATACCAAGACCTTTGTTTGTATTATTTACTTAAAGTTACACAGTATGAGTTATTCAATACCAAGACCTTTGTTTGTATTTTTTTTAAGATGTGCATAGGACGTTTTTTTAAGAAGAAGAGAAGTATATCAATGCAACTTCAGGAGAGCCCTGAAATGTAAAGCTATAAAGTTCACCACCAACTAGAAGCCTACACAACAAAACATAAAACCAAGAAACTCAGACAACAAGATTACAAGAAACACAACCGAAGAAGCTCAAACTACCACGATCTAAGGCGGCTGGAACATGCGTGAAAAGGACACCAAGAACACTCGCACATCACTGATAGACCACCAACCTAGAGCCGTGGACCACGCCTAGGGACGATATCGTGCTCCCTAGCACCACACCGGAAATGGCCAACCGCAACCGTACTCGAGGAGAACTACCACAGAACCCCAACCGCACCAGGGCATCAGCTGGTGGACCTTCTCAGGGCGGCAACAGCGCCGGTGGCGCTGGCGGCAGTCGCGCCGTGGTGGCTCACGGCGATGCCGGTAGCGGAGGCAGCGGCGGCGGGAGCTCCTCACACGGGGCTGGAAGGAGAGCCGGTGGCGGAGGCGATCGCGGAGGCCGAGGCCACACAGACAGCCATGTCACCGGTGTCTCACGCGGCGGCTACGACGCCCGCCGCAGAATTGAGGAAATTTGACGCAAGAAATCCTCCACGACAGGCGAGAACGACGGCTTCCCCGCCTTCTCTTCTCGACTTCGCAATCTGCTTCTCCCAGAGAAATTCAAGCCTCTGGGGATTACCAAGTACGATGCGAAGCAAGATCCAGTACAGTGGCTCAGATGCTACGCCCTCTCCATCGAAAACACTGGTGGCAACAACGATATGAAGTGCCTCTACTTCCCTTTCTGTTTGGACCAAGCTCCACTTACATGGCTCGAGTCTCTCGAGAAGTACTCGATCGACAAGTGGGACCAGTACAAGGAACAGATCACCAGCAACTTCGCAGGTGCCATGGGACGCTCGGGTACTCACATGGACCTGGCTATGGTGAAGCAGGAACAGGGCGAGACCCTACGCAAGTACATGCGGCGTTTCTTCAACAAGCGCGCCACTGCAGTCGATGTCACCGACAAGGAGGTCATCGACCTTTTCCAAGACGGTCTCTACCACCGTCGCACCTTCGAAGACTTCGGTCGCCGCCGCTCGAGCTCCATCACCAAGCTCAAAGACATTATCACTTCATGGGCCGACGAAGAAGACAAGGCGAACACCAAGTTCGACGCTATTCGCGGCAAGAGCAAGCAAAACGCGGGCGGCAACAACAACAACAACAACCGGGATCAAGGCGGTCGCAACAACAACTACTCGGGTCCTAATCGCAAGCGCAAGCCAAACAACACAGTCGCGGCTATCCAATGCCCTGCGAAAGACAACTCGAAGAAGACCTCCGACGGCTTCAAGGACTCTCTGAAAGAGAAGTGCCCGTGACATCTGGAGGGCAACCACACTACCGAGCAGTGCTACCAACTCCGGCGAGCACTCAAAGACTCTCCAGACCCACGGCCTCCTCATGACAAGAAGGGCAAGAAAAAAGCCGACGAAGGCAACGACGACTTCCAAGAACCCGACAAGACGGTGAACATCCTCTTCGGCGGACTACCCACCAAACGGTCTCAGAAGGCCCCTCGACGGGAGGTCTTGAACATTGAACCAGCGGTTCCGACCCCTCTCAGGTGGTCGGAGGTACCCATCACCTTCTCCCGCGCGGATCAATGGACAAGCTTCTCTGAACCAAGGCGGTTTCCTCTCGTCCTGAAGCTGGTAGTCGCGGGCTCCAGACTCAACAAGGTACTCATCGACGGTGGGAGCGGACTCAACGTCCTTTTCACCAAGACCTTGAAGAAGATGAAGCTCGACATAACTCACATGCTCACCAAGAGCACGTCGCCTTTCTACGGCAACGTCCCCGGGAACGCGGCTATTCCACTGGGCTCAGTGGTCCTGCCAGTCACCTTCGGGGAAACCAGAGAAAACTACAGCACCGAGTACATCAAGTTCGAAGGCGCGGACTTCGAGACCTCCTACCATGCCATCCTCGGCAGACCAGCTATCACCAAGTTCATGGCGGTACCCCACTACATGTACTTGGTACTCAAGATGCCAAGTCCGGCCGGTGTACTCTCGCTACAAGGGGACTTGAAGATATCCTTCGACTGCGACACAGAAGCCGTGGAACTCACAGCCACCAATCAAGTATCAAACGCCATGATGGAGATCTATGCTGCATTAAAAAAGCTTGCCCCAAGTGAACTTGACATCCCCGAGAAGTCAGATAAAGCCAACAAGCCTCAGCCATCCGAGGAAGTGCAAGTCAAGGCAATTGATCTTGGGACAGGCGACAGCAGCATGACTACCATGATCGGGGCGGGCCTTATCCCGAAATAGGAAGACACACTCGTCAGCTTCCTCCGGGCTAACCGAGACATCTTCGCTTGGAAACCAGCGGACATGCCAGAGGTGCCCAGGAGACTCACTCAACGTCGACTCTAAGGTACCCCGAAACGACAACACCTCCGCCATTTCGCCGACGACCGACGGGATGCCATCAAGAAGGAACTCGCCAAACTACTCGCGGCTGGCTTTATCAGAGAAGTCTTCCATCCTGAGTGGCTCGCCAACCCTGTACTCGTCCGCAAGAAGAACACCAACCAGTGGAGGATGTGCGTCGACTACACTGACCTCAACAAATACTGCCCCAAGGACCCCTTCGGGTTGCCGCGGATAGATCAGGTCATCGACTCCACGGCGGGCTGCGACCTGCTCTAGTTCCTCGACTGCTACTCCGGGTACCACCAGATTGCTATCAAGGAAGAAGACAAGGAGAATACCGCGTTCATCACCCCGTTTGGTACCTACTCTACACGACCATGTCGTTCAGGATGAAGATGTTAACACCAAAATTTGGTAAGAAGTCTGACTTGTGGGTCCAACTCGGTGAGAAATCCGTCCGGCGGAAGGAAGGTTTCTTCAGATGCGTTCGGCAGAAGAATCCGCGGTCGGCTATTTGCTTCCGTTCGGCAAGGAAACTGTTGAGCTGATTTTGCGGGATTATGTGGTGACGTGGCCCGAGCGGAAAGGACGAATGGATGGATAAGCGATCGCGCTTAGAGATAAATTAGGTATCGAATCCATTCGAGGTCATGCTTATGCAGGGTATAAATATGAACCCTGAATGTATGTAACGGAGATCCGAAATCATTCTCAATACAAACCGGCTTTACGCCAAACCCTAGAGTCCATTTGTCGTGTCGTCGAGTTCTTTGAGAGGGTTCATCGATCCGTCGACCTCCGTGAGTATCGGCAACCTTGTATCATGTCTAGTATCATGCGGTGGATTTAGATCTGATGCAAGTAGTCTTGTTACCATGCTTAGTGTCATGCGGTAGATTCAAGCTTGGTTCAAGAGGGTTTCTTGTTAGGTCATGAGCCATGCGGTAGGCTAAGATCTAGCTTGAAGCTAGTTATCGGCTCTATTGAATTTTGGCGAGATTCAATAGATTCATTAAGTTACCCCGTGTTGCTTTGAGTTTTTGCTTTATGTTTAAATTCATGTAACACTTCTTTGCCCAATCTAGATGGGTTTGGATCGGCTTTATCTTCTTGATGATCCTTATGTGAATCGAGTTCGTACCCTTGGCTTAAATAGCACGTGGATCACATGCTCCCTAATAGCCGAAACCGAATCGATCTAGGTTGCCACGTGTTGCGGGTTCAAGCTTACCAAATCTTGTATAAATCTTGAAAGAACTGGGTATCACGCGGTAGATGCAGGTTTTTGGGTTGTTTTGGAGCTAGTCATCCGGTGGATTAGATTTCAATCCAATCTGATAGATTTATCTTGCTTGGTAATGTTCGTTCCTTCTTCATGGACCCCGAATCGGCTGTTCAGCCGTGTTCGGTTATGCTTTCATGAGTAAAACGCGTTCATAATTCATGCTTTAAATATCGTATGCTTTTAGCTTTCCATATTTAGATTGTATCATGCGGTGGATAGATCTGTTTGTGGAAGGTGGCGTGATCTCAAGCAAGTTGTATCATGCGGTGGATAGATTTGCTTGGTATCGTACCCGACGGGTTTTAAAGTACCTAGACATGCGGTAGACTAGTGCTTTGGACCTATGCATGCTTGTTTATTACATATTTATGTTCGTGCTTTTACTTCATTTATTATTTAATGTTGTTTACCACGGGGATCGGTCATGGCCTTGCGCACATGTATTTTTATCCAAATAAAGACCGATCTACCGTCATGCTTACGTCATCTATTCGGCTGTGTTACTTTTGGTACTTTGAAGCTCCCGAATGGTCTCTAGTCCGTTGACAGATAGCTCTTTATAGCTATATGTCATCTCACTTGGCTCTCTAGCCGTAAATATGGAACTGTCTGGTACCACCCGGCAAGTTCCAAGCTTTGGAATTTAACTACTTTGTCTTTTGTTAATTTCAGGGAAAATTGACTGGCACGTCTCGTGATCTCTTCGCGTGTGAAGCTAGCTTTTTTTGGCTTGTTGTGTGCTTGGCGTGAGGTGCAAATTTCACGTCAACACACTTTTTGGCACGCCTGGTGGGACGACAGCCGAAAATCAAGATGCCTGACATCGGGGACATTATGGATGTCAATATCGAAGACCTCTCTCCGCAACAGCGGCAACAGCTGCAGGATGCTGCGGATCAGTTCCAACAGAAGTGTTTGCTGTCATTCAAAAAGAACAGGAGTGGCGTCCCATACCTAAAGAATGAGATGCCCAGGGTTTTATTGCCAGGAGAGAGTGAAGCTACAACCCAGCAGGAGAGGGAGGAATGCAGGCAAGCGTTTCGAGATGCCGCGGATCACATCTTAAGCAGGCATCATAGAGCTTTCCTGGGCGCGTTCAAACAGATGATGGTGGCTGTCTTTGGCCCGGGCATGGAGCAAGTGTTCAATCGAACACCCTTTCAAGGAGGCACCGTGGAGATGGGTGAGTCCAGTTCTCAGCCGCCATTACGAAGCCAGCCAACCCAGCCTCCTCCTCAGAGCGTTGGAAGCCAAGCCTTCCAGCCTCCTCCACAAGGCGCTGGAGGTCAGCCAGTTCAGCCCCCCACCGCGGCCGCAAGAGGGCAACCGGTCCGGCCCACCTCCACGGGCGGCGCGAGTCAACTCCGTGCAACAGCCGAACCCGTATCAGCCCACCTACTGGGAGTTGGCATTCGGCTCGTCTGGAGCCCCACTTGCTTCCGGTTACAGGATTGCCCCAGCTAGCAACAGACTGCAGAAGAATTTGTACGGTGGAGGCTACCACGAAGTGATGAATTATGGCGCCATCGATGCCCTCCCGAATCCGGGCTACGGCCCAGCTACGGGCGTACAGGAGGATGATATCCTGGCTCAGAAGATGACCGACTTGATGCAGAATCAATTCGGCCACAAACCTAAAATGCAGGGACCTACCTACACGCCTCCGTTCCCAGAGTGGTATTACAACGTGATCCTGCCGCCAAGAGTGAAACCTCCGACGGAATTTACAAAGTTTTCGGGGCAGGATGACACGAGCACGGTGGAGCATATTGCTCGCTACCTGATGCAGCTCGGAGAATGCTTGTCTGAAGAGGCGTTCAGGGTCAGGTACTTCCCCATGTCACTGACGGGTGCAGCGTTCTAGTGGTTTTCATCTTTGCCTCCCCAATCAGTTAGCACATGGAGGGAGCTGGAGCGGAAATTCCACGCCCATTATTTCAGTGGTAGCACGGAAAAGAAGCTGATCGACCTCGCTATCCTGAAGCAGAGACACAGTGAGACGCCCTTGGAGTTCCTCAGGAGGTTCAGGGAAGTCAAGGGCATGTGTTTTTCGCTAAATCTGCCAGATGATCAGTTGGCCGACATGGCCGTTGCCGGGATGCTGCCGGCCGTACGTGAAAAGCTGTTCGGTATGGAGTTCGATAACCTGGGTCAACTGTCCCAAAAGCTGTCGTTGATGAGCAACCAAGCCTACGGTTTTAGGAAAGACGCCAGGTTCGACAAATAGCACGACGTGGCGGATATCTACAATTAGTTCCTGGAAAAGGCCGACCAAATGGGGGACTCTGATGATTACCAGGACGTGGCTGCGGCCGAAATCATGTGGGGGAAGGAACTATTGACCATGAATCAGCGCTGGGTCAAACAGACTAAAGGCACCTACGATTTCGACGTCACTAAAGCTGATAAGCTGTTTGAGTTCCTGGTGAAGGAAGGCCGAATCAAGCTGCCTGAAGGGCATTCCATGCTTCGGCCCGATGGAGTAAAGGAGAAACGTTACTGCGGCTTCCACGACAGGAATTCTCACTCCATCAATGACTGCAGGGTCTTTATGATGAGGATCCAGAGAGCTATCCAGGAGGGACATCTCAAGTTTGATAACAAGATGAAACTGGACGACCACCCTTTTCCCCAGAACATGATAAGCTTTTCCGTCAACATGGTGACAGCCGAGGAGAAGGGCAAGGTCAAGGTCTTGACTTCAGCCAGGGCAAGGCAGGATGGAGCAGTAGACCCAGAACGTCAAGTGACCTTGGAGCAGGTGCATGGTGAAGCCCCCCGCGTTCTCAAGAGCCATATCGAGATCGGGGAATCGTCCAGGGCCAAACCCAGGGTGACTACGCGCATCCTCCTCAACAAGTGGCAGCGCCAGCTGGAGAAAGAGCGCTACCAGAAACGAAAGCACGAGGAGGAGAGGCGCAGGGCCGAAGAGGAAGCGCGCAGGAGAGATCTGGAGCAATATACGTGCGAGCAGGAGCGCGCACACTGGGGGTGCGCATTCTTCAGGCACTGCTGGAACGAAGGGTTGAAGCTTCCCACGCTGAGAAACTGCCCTGAGTGCAGCAATAGGTACTTTGAGTATAGGCAGGAAACTGCCAATCGCCGATCCGTCCATGAAAGAATTGGAAGGATACATCCTAGTGAGGATCGGCGTCTAAAAATTGAAATCATTGATCATCCCAGGAAGAGACAAGCCGATCTGAGATGGGCTGATCAGGAGGAAGACGAGGACGAGTACGTCTGGCAGAAGGGGCAATGGTGCCGGCCCGGCCTAAGAAAGAGTCAAAAAAGAAGGGTTCAACGCTTGAGGAACCGCGAACTGAGGTAGGCAGGGATCCAGACAAGACAGGTGTGGCGTCCGAAGGATAACCCTGAAGGATCAAACCGTTCGGCTCCGGCATGTATGGTATATTTTCTGCCGAATGAATTTATGGCTCATGCTAATCAGGTTGTGCAGGAAGAAACGTCCCTGGATGATGAGCAGCTTGAGGGACTGATGGCGCAGCTGGTGCTAGCCAAGCAAGCCGTCTTCGACAAACCGGCCAAGAATCGACACATGAGGCCGCTATACTTGAAAGGATATGTCAATGGCAAGCCATTGACCAAGATGTTTGTCGACGGTGGAGCGGCAGTCAACGTAATGCCGTACACCACTTTCGGAAAACTTGGCATGGGCCCTGGCGACTTGACACCTACAAGCATAATTCTGAACGATTTCGCCGGAAATCATTCAGATACCAAGGGGTGCGCCCATGTGGATCTGATGATCGGGTCCAAAACACTGCTCACAACCTTCTTTGTCATCGAAGGTAAGGGAGCCTACAGCCTACTGCTTGGACGGGACTGGATTCATGCCAACTGCTGCATCCCATATACCATGCATCAGCAGCTCATCCAATGGGTAGATGACGATATTGAGGTAGTCCAAGCAGATGACTCCGTGAGCGTTGCAAATGTGGAACCAGCTTTCTGAGAATACCAAGGCATTGACTGTTTCTCAGGAAAAGACTGGGGAGAAGGTCCTGTTGAGCCTGTCAACAGCGATCAACAGCCGATTCAAGCAGTTGGCTCTTATAGCAATTTTTAATGGATAACCCCGTCGATGGCACTGACGGCAAGTTGGGGCGAGGATTCATGTCGGCTGATAAATTGGAGGAAGTTGACATTAGAAGTGGTGACAAACCAAGGCCGACATTTATCAGCGCAAACTTGCAATCAGACTTCAGGGAGGAATTGATCAAGTTGCTTAAAGAATATAAAGATTGCTTCACTTGGGATTATTCGGAGATGCCTGGACTGGACCGTTCCATTGTTGAGCATCGGTTGCCAATCAAATCTGATTTTAGACCATACAAGCAACCTCCCCGGAAAATCTACAAAGACGAAGTATTGGCCGATGTGAAGAAAGAAGTTGAAAGATTACTTGATGCAACTTCGTTCGGCCATGCAGATATGCGGAGTGGATCTCTAATATTGTCCCTGTCTACAAGAAGAATGGAAAGATGAGGGTCTGCATAGATTTCAGGGATTTAAACAGAGCTACTCCTATGGATGGTTACCCCATGCCTGTTGCCGATTTGTTGGTGGACGCCGCCGCCGGGGCACAAAGTCATCGGTTTCATGGATGGTAATGCGGGATATAACCAAATTTTTATGGCAATAGAGGATATATCAAAGACAACCTTCGGATGTCCCGGTCATATAGGCTCGTTTGAATGGATAGTCATGACATTTGGGTTGAAGAATGCCGGTGCAACTTATCAGCGAGCCATGAACTACATCTTTCACGAGTTGATCGGCAAAATTGTCGAAATTTACATTGATGACGTCGTGATCAAGTCTTTGAATCATGACACACATTTGGAAGACGTGAAGAGGACCTTGGAGTGTACCCGGAAGCATGGTTTGAAGATGAATCGAAACAAATGCGCTTTTGGGGTATCAGCTGGAGAGTTCTTGGGGTTCTTGGTCCACGAAGGTGGGATTGAAGTTGGCAAGAAAAGCATGAAGGCCATTGATGAAGTTGTCCCTCCAACTAATCTCAAGGAGTTGCAATCACTGCTCGGCAAGATTAATTTTGTAAGAAGATTCATCTCAAATCTGTCACAAAAAGTGTTGCCGTTCTCTCCATTGCTGAAGCTTAAGAAAGATTAGAAGTTCATGTGGGGCGACGAACAACAAAAGGCTTTTGACGAGATCAAGCAATATATGAAGGAGCCACCAGTACTAGTCCCTCCGCGATTGGATAAGCCTTTCAAGTTGTGGCGGCCGATACCCAAACCATTGGATCGGCCCTTATTCAAGAATTCAAAGGAAACGAGCGGGTAGTAGCGTATCTTAGCCGAAAATTGCTTGATCCTGAGACCAGGTATTCGGCTGCAGAGAAACTGTGTCTGTGTGTGTGCTACTCGTGTACAAAGTTTCGGCACTACTTGTTGAATGCCGAATGCGTTGTATATTCTAGGTTCGATGTAATAAAACACATGTTATCTATGCCAATTTTGAATGGCAGGATCGTCAAGTGGATCTTGGCTTTATCGGAGTTTGAGTTAAAGTTCGAATCGGCAAAAGCTATTAAAGGTCAGATCATTGCCGATTTTATAACTGAACATCGTGATCCGTCAATTGAATTACTTGAAATTATTCCTTGGGCTTTATTTTTTGATGGATCATCATGTGGTAAAGGTGGGGGAGTAGGGATTCTGTTGATTTCGCCCAGGGGTGAGATGTTCGAGTTTGCTATCGCTATACAGCCCACTGTCACAAATAATCAAGCTGAGTACGAGGCATTACTTCGGGGGCTTCAATATTTGAGAGAAGCCGGGGCCGTTTCGGTTGAAGTTTATGGAGATTCGGAATTGGTGATAAAGCAATTGAACGGCCAATAGGAATGTAAAAGTGATGCGCTGAGGAGTTACTACGAAGAATGCAGGGAAATCTTGAAGAGCTTTCCGTTGGTGACTCTACAGCATATTCCTAGGGAACATAATGAAGAAGCAAACAGGTTGGCTCAGAGCGCTTTCGGTTATAAAGAGAATCAAGAAGCGTTTGCCACAAACATATGTGCGCTGGGAATGGATCTTGCGGAGGATGATTGGAGAAAAGAGATTGTTGACTATTTGAAAGATCCATCCCGAAAGGTCTCTAGGAAGCTCAGGTACAAGGCCATATAATTTGTTCTTCTGGATGGTAATTTGTTTTACAAATCATTAGATGGGGTGTTGTTATGATGCCTGCGTCCAGAGGAAGCTAAAAGGATGATGAGTGAAGTACATGATGGGATATGTGGAGCACACCAATCGGCCTACCGCATGAAATGGGTTATCAGGCAAGCTGGGTGCTTTTGGCCGACGATATTAGAGGACTGCTTTGAGTATTACAAGGGATGTCAAGACTGCTAGAGGTTTGGAAATATTCAAAGAGTTCCCGCATCAGCATTAAATCCCATTATCAAGCCGTGGCCATTCAGGGGCTGGGGTATAGACTTGATTGGCCAGATTAATCCACCATCTAGCAAGGGGCATAAGTTTGTACTTTTGGCTACAGATTATTTTACCAAATGGGTTGAGGCAATTCCACTGAAGAAGGTGACGTCAGAAAACACGGTTGAGTTTGTCAAGGAACACATCATCTATAGGTTTGGAATTCCCCAAACAATCACAACTGATCAGGGAGCCCAATTCGTGTCCTTGGAGTTCAGAGAGTTTGCCGAAAGCATGGGAATCAAATTGTTTAATTTTTCTCCCTATTATGCACAATCTAATGGTCAGGCAGAGGCTTCTAATAAGATCATGATCAAGCTTATACAAAAGAAGATCGACCAGAAGCCAAGGAGGTGGCATTCGGTACTCAGTGAAGCGTTTTGGGCTTACCGAATGGCCCCTCATGGAGCTACAAAAACATCTCCTTATGAATTGGTTTATGGACACCATGCGGTTTTACCTTGGGAAGTACAATCAAATTCTAGGAGAGTGGTTTTGCAGAAAGACTTAAGCTCCAAAGATTATAGTGGCTTAATGATGGATGAGCTAGAAGATTTGCACATGATCCGTCTTAGGGCCCTGGAAAATATCGAAAAGAACAAGCTGCGGGTTGCCAACTATTATAACAAGAAAGTAAAAGTTAGGCAATTCGCAGAAGGAGATTTGGTTTGGAAAGCGTTACTGCCGATGGGAACCAAATACAGTGAATTCGGCAAATGGTCCCCTAACTGGGAAGGACCCTTTCGAGTGGTCAGATGCGTGCCTGGCAATGCCTACATGTTGAAAACTTTACTAGGAGAAGAATTTTCCGTTGCGATATATGGAAGATATTTGAAGAAATATTATCCTAGTATTGAAATCGACCGGTGATCACCAGCATTGGGATTACATGCATCTGATACAGGAATAGCCGGCCCTCAAGAATGAGGCCACCTTCAGAACAAAAATTCCCGAACAGGGGGAATGGCCAGTGCCTAGATGCATTGCCCTTAGCGCAAAACTACATTACAAATGCTTCTTGCAGGTTCACATCTAACAACCCTGGCGACCAGGACTACGAGGAGGCGGGAAGCAGAAGGCCTGGCGTAAGAAGTGAAAGTATGATTCAATCTTTTCTTTGCTTCTTCGGCTGCTCCCTCTTCAGTTGCTCCAGGACCACCGTGACGGCAACTTGGAATGCGTGGGGGTGACCACGATTTGCTGCCTCCACCAAGCTGTTCCAGGCCGCTTTCAGGTTATTGTACCTATCAAAGACATCTGAGACAGAGGAGTGGTCATTAGAGGGCCAAGATCCAGATGTGAGCACGGAGTCAAGAAGGAGTTAGAGATATTTACCTCCTACTAATGCCTCCAAAGCCATGCGGCGCTCGCGCTCGGCCTGGCAGCGAGCGGTGATGTCCCGGAGGTCGTGCTCCAGGTGACGAACGCGGCGGCGCAGTTGATGGCTGGTTCTCTGCTCGGGCGTGGCATCCTCTGCTTCAAGAGAAGAGTCAGAGGAGATGTACTCAGGCATGTCTTCGGTCCCGATGATTTCCTTAGGAAGTAGATCAAGGCTGAAAGAGGAAAAAGCAGGGAGGAGGTGAAACACAAGACCAAAATAGGAAACAAGAAGCAAATCAAAGGAAAAACTCACTCTCGAACCGTGCGTTTCTTCGGGATGCTTCCCTCCTGGGGCTGCTTGCCTTTGTCCATGGCCTTGGGGTTTTTTCCTCTGAGGACAGGGGAGAAGATGAGAAGTGATGGATGAGTGTGCGAGTGGATTTGCAGGGCATCTCAGCAGACTATTTTATTGACTGAGGGAGTGCGTTGGGAGTGATGACTGGCCGGCGTGCATTATTGGAATACCAAGCGGCAGGGTTTTCTTCCCGAATGCGAAGGGTTTTCGTTTGAGCAGTGCTTACGGATTGCCGATTCAAGGATTTTCTGCGGATTTTGCGTCAAGGGGCATCTGTTTTCGCATGTTCGGCTCTAGCGAGTTCCCGAATACATTTAAGAAGAAACAAGATTCACGGATGCAAACACAGAAAAATCATCGCAGTGCAAGCACGGAAATTAAAAGTTCTTTATTTATTACCGATATCAAACATCCCTAATACAATCTAATCAAAGAGCCTGTTTAACACAGACTGGGGATGAGTGAGTTCGGCAATGGCATCGCCGTGGCCATCGAGGCGCTCCAAGATGATCTCGATCTCCTCGATGTCTTCTGGTGCGCCGCCCCGGAAGCCGCGCGGCCTAGTGGAGTAGTCGACGTCGGTGTGCGTCGCCATGGCGGCCAGGCCCAAAGTGGTGCCCAAGCGGATGCCATGGGTGGCTACTTCGTCCACGCGGTGCTCCACCGCGGCAAGGCGCTCCGCCGGCGTGTCTCCGCGGGCGTTCACCTTGTCGGCCAATTGCTCCACCAGCATCTTTAGCTGGTTGAGCTCGGCGTCGCGGGCTGCAAAATGCAAGATAAAGGTGATCAGTGTCAAGAACCGGATTGGATTAAGAAGCGGTTTCAGAGCCGTACCGTCGATGGTCGCCAGCAGCTGCTTGCGCTGGTCTTCCCACTCCAGTTCGGCTATGCCAACCTTCTTGGAGACATCCTCCAGCTCGCGCTGGGCCACCTCCAGTTCCATCTTGAAGCGGAGAGCATCAAGTTCCCAGTAGGGTACGGGGGAGTAATGGTCTGACTCCGAGGAGTCGTCCGGCAGGGGCTGACAGGCCGGCGCGAAGACGGCTTCCATTGAATAAGCCTGAAACAGATATGATCGTCAAAAACGAAAGGGAATCGAAGACGAATCGTAAAAGAAAAGTTGACGATCATTGCCTCTGACGTGCACTGGCGCGACTCCCCTCCGCCTCGTCAGCGGTGCGGCGCCGGTTGTTGCTTCTCGCCATGCTTCTGGGATTTGCGCTGATTGGAAAAAGAAGACTTGAGATTGGCGAAGATTTGAGAGCTAAAGGCTTGGTGAAGAGCTGGGGGCACCTACGGTTTTCATTTATAGGCCTGGCGAGATAGATCGTGGCCTCAGGTCGTGGCTCTAGATCGTGGCGCATATCCCAAGAAACTTGGAAGGTGGAGAGGTTTCCTTGACCGATCCGCCGTCGGGTCGTTTGGAGTTCAAGGCCGAGTCGTATTCGGTTGACTGGCTCGGCTAAAAGGAAGTTAAAGTGCCATTAGGGTATTGGCACTTTTTGGCTATTGATTACCGAATGGGTCGTTCCGCGTTGCAATTAAGGACGTGCAGAGGAAAAGGAAAATAAAATTGCAAGGGCAAATGTTGCAAGGATGACCAGTTCGGTTACACATCGATCAATACATCTAAATGTTTAAATACTTTGCAATTACATTGGAGGCGTTCGATATTGTCTGGTGGATGTTCTCCATCCGTTCTTGATAATCTTTCTGGGCGTCAGACAGGATGGTGAGTTCTGCATCACATTGGTTCACCTCAGCTATGGCCGATGTCGCTTCCTCTTGGATCTTCTCTATCAGTCCAGGAAGTTCGGCTATCTTCCTATCGTTAGCTTCTATTTCTGCTGATAAACTTTTCAGCTCTGCCTCCAGTGTGGCCTTTCTGGCGATTTTCAACTCACGAGCAGCTCGCAGATTGGCCAATGTCCCTTTGTGACTCTCAGTCTGAGATTGTGCTCCCTTTGCGGCTTGTTCAGATTTAGCTTTCTTCTGTTCAACAGCCGGATGGGAAGATACATTCCTCAGATCTCGTCTTATGGCTACTTAATGAACATCCAGGCCAGAGATGGGTTCAAGCGAGGCCCTGATATCCTCAGGAAGTTCTTGGCTGATGGGTCTAAGCATATCCTCGAAATAATCAAGGTCTCTGATCTGATCTCGAGCCTCTCTTTGCAGCCAGGCAAAAATTTCCTTGAGCTTTTCTTGCACTTCCTCTGACAAGGCTTGAGGCACCCTTTCCCTCGTCTCGGCAATTGGATTGTTCCCCATTGATGCGTTTCATGATGACGGAGCTTGATCCTGAGAGGGTAGTATTACCGAGTCAGGAGTGTTGGGAAATAAGAAGATAACAGGGTTAAGTGCAAGTGTTTACCTCATGCCTGACTTCCTGAACTAGTACAGGGTTTTGGACAGTTTCAGGGGCGTTTTCTGGAGCCACTAGCGAAGAAGGTACTCGTGGCAAAGCTGAAGCTTCGATGTGAGAGGGTGCTGATACGGTCTCTAGCAACTCTGGAGCTTCTGGCTGGAGAGGAGATGGATTCACCTCTGCTAAGGTTGATGTTTCTGCCTGGCCAATGGGTGATTGAGCCCTTGAAGGACTTGAAGGCTCTGGTTGGATGGGGAAGTTCATCTCTGGCGAGGATGGTGATTCTGACTGAGCAGGGGGTGATTGAGTCCCTGATGAAGATGAGATCTCTACTTGGACAGATGGCTCAGCCCTGGGTGGACTTGTATGTTGAGAGACAGGGACATCCACAAGTTGATCCACCATTGCTTCCTCTGCAAATACCAGATTAAGGATAAATGCCAGTGCTGATCTTTAAAGGAAGGAGTGATAAAAGTCATACCAGTGGATGTAGCATTGGCAGGTTCTGAAGCTGAGGATGGCTGAATTTTAGCTTGAAATCGCACAAGACAAGATTTATCAGAAAAGGGGCAATCCTGTGATCAAGGAAGAGGGAATTTTACCTCAATACGGACCTTCTTGATGGTTCTTCGCCTCTTAGCAGTTGGAGGTGCGATCAGAGACAGGCCTTGTCTCTTGTCAGCAGTAATACTGGACAGAGTTGGGTCTGTTGTAGCATACCTAACCATTAATTGAGCCAGGGTTGGTGACCTAAATCCCAATGCTAAGATTGGGCCTACTGCATTGTAAGCAATCTCCCTGGCTAGAGGGGCAGGCACTGTGTTCTGTGGGTAAAAATCAGGATCATGGTTAGAGGAAGAAATGTCTGATTTAAGGAAAGGGATAGTCATGTTACCTCTGAAGTTGGTTGAAAATCAGGCATCAGTTCTATGCAAAATAAATGCACAGGCTCACTGAAGATATGGTCATGGAATTCTTGCCACCAGAAGTTGAAGGTGGGGTGAGCTACTGTTGTAGGTGTGAAAGGACAGGTGTAAACAGTTGGACTGCATACATACTGAAAAACCCTGCTGGTTTGAGTAAGTTCTTTGATTTCCTCTCTGGGCTTGAGGAATTCATGCAGAAATAGTCTCGGGGGCATCTGGCCACATCCAAGTTGTCGAGCCATGGGCTGGTAGTATTCATAAGTGCTGTGGTTTAACCTCCCTCCACTAAATTCAGCTGGCAGAATGCATGGATGCATAAGGATGTTGAGGATTTCCAGAAATCTTCCATCTTGGCGTTCAGCTTCAAAAGAGAACTCACAAGGGAGAGTTAAATTATCATTATCCAAATAAGGAAGCCAGAGAGGGTTTGGGAAGCCTTTGAAGAAGAGCTCAAAGAGCTGGCTGACATTCTGCTTGATGGGAATGGTTGAAACAGCTTCTCCATAGGTGTGGCATCCTCTGGTGACTTGGGTTTCCCCTTCATGATAGTTGGATGAAGGGAAGAACCGGGTGTTCAGGTCAACACCAACAATCTGGTGCATGTGTAGTTGCAGCCACATTTGTACAAACCACCAACGGCCATTGACACATGCTATCCTCTGGCTGGTGTACATTTGGGTGACAGTTTGATGAAGCATGTGGTATACACTACCCAGGAGGTATTTTCCAAGGGGAAGGCGATTACCATTGGCTAAGTGTGTAGCCATTACAATATGATTCAGAGTAGGCTCATTGGCTTTACCACAGAAGATGAACCTGCACAGCCACATGTTCAGGAACGCCCTGAATTCAACTTCGCCAAGGGGGCCATCTTTCATATGATTTTGGATATAATTTTTATATCCGCTCCCTGGCTTCACTCCTGTTTGTCTTGTGGAACCTTTGAAATCTCAGGGACGAACAGATCCTGAAATGTCAATGCCGGTAATCATGTATACATCGGCCAGAGTTGGGGACATTGGGCTGTGACCAAAAAGGAAGGCGTTGACGCCATTTGACCAGAAGTGGCAAGCTGCTATCAAGAGGTCTTCGTTTTTGGGGGTCTCGGCCAAAGACAGCTCCAAGCATTGAGCAATACGGAGGGTATCCCAGTTTTGAGTCCTGGCACTCTTATCCGCAAGAATTCTTTTGTACCAATTCCTCCAGCCTGCAATTGGGGGCAAGGGCCAGTTCTTGAAAGCATCCTGCCACAGGGGAGGCTTAGTTAAAGCCGCTTTGAAGGGGATCCTTTGGGATTCGGCTGCGATGAATTCGCGAGGATCAGAAACTCCCACAGGACCAAGGAAGTAGGATCTTGAATTGGCCTCAGTGCGGATCAAAAGCTCGGTGGAAAGCTCCTGAGGGAAAGCGGAGAAGAAATCTCAGGTAAAAATTGAAAATCTGAATGCCGAATGACGCTTATGGTGGAACTCACCTAAGCAGCTTGATTTTGAGCCGCCATTGGGGATTTGAGCTCAGAAAAGGTGATCTAGGGTTTGGATCTAGGCGAAGGCTCCGACGGATTGCGAAGAGAGAGAACGGGTGTTGAACAGATTCAATTTGAAGACGTTGGTGGCTGGAGTCAATTCCGGAATAAAATCACTTTTATCCCGTAATTGAAGGGGCATATGTTAACACCAAAATTTGGTAAGGAGTCTGACTTGTGGGTGCAACTCGGTGAGAAATCCGTCCGGCGGAAGGAAGGTTTCTTCAGATGCGTTCGGCAGAAGAATCCGCGGTCGGCTATTTGCTTCCGTTCGGCAAGGAAACTGTTGAGCTGATTTTGCGGGATTATGTGGTGACGTGGCCCGAGCGGAAAGGACGAATGGATGGATAAGCGATCGCGCTTAGAGATAAATTAGGTATCGAATCCATTCGAGGTCATGCTTATGCAGGGTATAAATATGAACCCTGAATGTATGTAACGGAGATCCGAAATCATTCTCAATACAAACCGGCTTTATGCCGAACCCTAGAGTCCATTTGTCGTGTCGTCGAGTTCTTCGAGAGGGTTCATCGATCCGTCGACCTCCGTGAGTACCGGCAACCTTGTATCATGTCTAGTATCATGCGGTGGATTTAGATCTGATGCAAGTAGTCTTGCTACCATGCTTAGTGTCATGCGGTAGATTCAAGATTGGTTCAAGAGGGTTTCTTGTTAGGTCATGAGCCATGCGGTAGGCTAAGATCTAGCTTGAAGCTAGTTATCGGCTCTATTGAATTTTGGTGAGATTCAATAGATTCATTAAGTTACCCCGTGTTGCTTTGAGTTTTTGCTTTATGTTTAAATTCATGTAACACTTCTTTGCCCAATCTAGATGGGTTTGGATCGGCTTTATCTTTTTGATGATCCTTATGCGAATCGAGCTCGTACCCTTGGCTTAAATAGCACGTGGATCACATGCTCCCTAATAGCCGAAACCGAAGGTTGCCACGTGTTGCGGGTTCAAGCTTACCAAATCTTGTATAAATCTTGAAAGAACTGGGTATTACACGGTAGATGCAGGTTTTTTGGTTGTTTTGGAGCTAGTCATCTGGTGGATTAGATTTCAATCCAATCTGATAGATTTATCTTGCTTGGTAATGTTCGTTCCTTCTTCATGGACCCCGAATCGGCTGTTCAGCCGTGTTCGATTATGCTTTCATGAGTAAAACGCGTTCATAATTCATGCTTTAAATATCGTATGCTTTTGGCTTTCCATATTTAGATTGTATCATGCGGTGGATAGATCTGTTTGTGGAAGGTGGCGTGATCTCAAGCAAGTTGTATCATGCGGTGGATAGATTTGCTTGGTATCGTACCCGACGGGTTTTAAAGTACCTAGACATGCGGTAGACTAGTGCTTTGGACCTATGCATGCTTGTTTATTACATATTTATGTTCGTGCTTTTACTTCATTTATTATTTATTGTTGTTTACCACGGGGGTCGGTCATGGCCTTGCGCATGTGTATTTTTATCCAAATAAAGACCGATCTACCGTCATGCTTACGTCATCTATTCGGCTGTGTTACTTTTGGTACTTTGAAGCTCCCGAATGGTCTCTAGTCCATTGGCAAATAGCTCTTTATAGCTATATGTCATCTCACTTGGCTCTCTAGCCGTAAATATGGAACTGTCTGGTACCACCCGACAAGTTCCAAGCTTTGGAATTTAACTACTTTGTCTTTTGTTAATTTTCAGGGAAAATTGACTGGCACGTCTCGTGATCTCTTCGCGTGTGAAGCTAGCCTTTTCGGCTTGCTGTGTGCTTGGCGTGAGGTGCAGATTTTACGTCAACAGAAGAACGCCGACGCTACCTATCAGCGAGCTATCCAGGCCTATTTCAAGAAACAGCTCAACAAGAACGTCAAAGCCTACGTGGATGACGTGGTCATCAAGACCAGAAACTCCGAAATGCTCATCGCCGATCTTGAAGAGACTTTCGCATCCTTGCGAGAGTACCGCTGGAAGCTCAACCCGAACAAGTGTGTCTTCGGCGTACCGTCGGGAAAACTACTCGGCTTCATCATCAGCCATCGCGGCATCGAAGCCAACCCTGAGAAGATCTCCGCCATCACCAATATGAAAGCTCCCACCTGCATCAAAGATGCGCAGAAGCTTACCGGGTGCATGGCGGCCTTGAACAGATTTATCTCGAAGCAAGGAGAACGGGGGCTACCCTTCTTCAAACTACTCAAGCATCAAGAGAAGTTTGTGTGGACCCCAGAGGCAAATCAAGCTCTCGCTCAGCTCAAGGATTTCCTATCAAGACGCCAGTCCTCACGGCTTCTCGCAAAAAGGAGTAGCTACTGCTCTACCTTGCTGCGACTTCTCACGTGGTCAGTTCTGCCCTCGTTGTCAAGCGGCAGGAAGACGGCCACGCCTACCCAGTCCAGCGACCAGTCTACTTCGTCAGCGAGGTCCTGTCGGAATCTAAAGCACGCTACCAATCAGTACAGAAGCTACTGTATGTCGTGCTCATTACCTCGCAGAAGCTACGACACTACTTCCAAGAGTACTCGATCTCCATCGTCACTGACTACCCGCTCGGTGACATCCTGCGGAACCAAGATGGTACTGGAAGAATCTCCAAGTGGGCAGTCGAACTTGGCGCCCTAAACATCGACTTCAAGCCACGAACAGCCATCAAGTCGCAAGCACTAGTCGACTTCATGGCAGAATGGCGGGAGAATCAGCTACCAACTCCAACCGAGCGACCAGAGCATTGGGTGATGTACCTCGACGGCTCACTCAAGCTCGAAGGTGCGTGTGCAGGGGTTGAAGAAAATTTAACGAAGTGCTTGCCATTTGCATGCACGAGCTTGGTTGATCTTGTAGATGTAGATGTCTTGTGTTCTTGACTCGCTAACCACTACTCACAGAGAGATTGGCATACCGACCTCTACAGCTCAGCATGGAGGCTTACGCAAGGTCGGCGTGCGAGGGGGGGGGAGCATAGAGCTCGGGTCTGGCGACCTTTCCGACCAAGCACGCTCGCGACGGCAAGAGGCTTCACACTCGTTATAGACGGTGTCCTTAGGTCGTATGACCCTTAGGTTGGCTTTGAGCCAAGCCCCCCAGCATGTCGAGGGGGCGGACTAGGAAAGACTCGGAACCCCCGGGTTTTGTAACCCATATGTTGGCTTTAGCCAAGCCCCCGAGCATGTCGAGGGGGAGGGAGAAGCATCATGAAGGAGGTAGTGCTCGACTCATAGCAGAAGACTGCTTAAAATATTTATTTATGAATCTTAAAAAAGGGTACAAGAAAAGGAAATACATAGCTTAAATTTAAAACTATTCTACAGATAGAATCGACGTAGATGCTCCACGTTCCAGGGTTTGGGTACTCCTTGCCCGTCGCCCCACTGGAGTCGATATGTAGACAGCTGATAACTTCCGTGACGATGAAGGGTCCCTCCAAAGGGGCAGAGAGCTTGTGCATGCCGCCGGTCTTCTGGATGCGTCTGAGGACGAGGTCGCCAACGTTAAAGGAAGTTTCCTTAACGTTGCAATCATGGTAACGACGTAGCTGTTGGTCGTGACGAGCTTGTCTCATGACGGCAGCGAGTCTTTGTTCTTTGAGGCTGTCGAGGTCGACGCGACGCGTTTGCTCGGCATCTCCTTCCTTGTAGAACTGAATCCGTGGATCTCCGAAAGCGACGTCAGAAGGAAGTACAACTTTTGATCTGTAGACCAGAAAGAAGGGCGGAAATCCTGTGGCAGAGCTGACTTGAGTCCTGAGACCCCAAATTACGTGTGGCAGCTCGACTAACCACCGGGTGGCATAGTTGGAGGTGTCGTCGTAGATATGGTCTTTGAGAGCTTGGATCACCATGCAGGTGGCTCTCTCTACCTGGCTGTTGCACCGTGGGTGGGCGACCGAGGAGTAGTAGACTTCGATGAGGTTATCTTGGCAAAAGTCCTAGAAGACCGAGCCAGTGAAGGTTGCACCCAGGTCGGTGATGATCCTATTGGGCACACTGATGCGATGTTTTATGTCTCCAATGAATTTAACTACTTCTTCCTACGTTACTTTCGCAACAGGTCGGACCTTAATCCACTTTGTGAATTTGTCTACAGCAACTAGGATATGTTTGTAGCCGCCCGTCGGGTGGTACAAAACGGTCCCACAGCATCGAGACCCCACATAGCGAAGGGCCATGACGGAGGGTAGTGCGCAGGACCTGAGCTGGCAGGTGCTACTGTTTAGCAAAGAATTGGCATCCTTTGCATCTCTTTATGAGGTCTTTAGCATCGGTTATGGCCGTGGGCCAATAGAATCCAGATCGGTATGCTTTGCCGACCAAGTTGGTGGATGTCGCGTGGCAGCCACACTCGCCGCTGTGAATCTCAACTAAGAGTTGTAGACCCTCTGATCGTAGGATGCACTTCATCAAGATGCCTGTTGGGGAAAATGGTCTTCGGAAGCGTCATGCCACGTCCGGCCAGGTGGTCGGCGTCGGTCCGCGTGCGACTTCGGGTTGCTTTGATGAAGCATGCTTTGATGATTTAACGATAATGCTGATGCTGCTCGAGTTTTGTCAGCGTTGTTTCGCAGGAACAACCCCCCCTCGTCGATCCCTAATGGCGCTGACCTTCGACGCCGAAGGTGTGGAGGGGCGACCCTCAGCGTCGAAGGTGTGAAGGGGCCAAAAGCGCCACGCGACGGGTGCGCTCAGGCTCATGGTTGAAGGCGGTCCATGCGGGGTGTCTCAGGAGCTCTTTGCGACCGGGGCAGAGTCATGGTCTGGTTCGGTGCTGAAGGCATGGCGCGAAGGGTGGCCTTTGGCTTCGTAGAGAGGATGCCATGACGCGTGGCTACAGCAGACGACACCGTATGAAGCAGAGACAAGTTGCGCCGCGTGTAAAGGTGGCTTGGCCGTGCGAAGACACGCTGGAGGCCTGTACGACGCAGGGAGTTACTGTTATGCCCTTGTAAAGTGTGTAAAGCCGTTTATCAGGAATGGAAAAGATGTAATTGAGGTAGATGATCATACCCGGGGGCGTCCTATAAATAGTGACCCACTTTGTAATAGAACGGACACACATTAATGAGAAGAGAGCTCCGAAGGCTCCGGCTTGTTTCTTGGCTTTTGGTTTCTTAGGTGTTTCGTTTCTCTTTCGTAATAGAAGTAGCGAAGTAGGAGTATTTAGAAAGCAGCAGTAGCAGGATTAGCAGAGGTAGCATTAGTAACTAAGTTTTCTCCGCCTTTCTCCGAGGGGGGCCTTCGGCCGCTTTCCCCTTTGGAGGAGGGAGGACTTTCAGGGGGCTGTTGTGTCGGCGTCCACCTTCGGGCCCGGTTTCCACCAACAGTTTGGCGCCCACCTCATGGAAGAATCCAAGGCCGCATGGCGAGGACGCGTTCGGCAGGAGTCGAAGCCACCACGGCTCAAGCGTCAACCCCACCGCCAGCACCGGAACCTTCCAACCCTTCTGTTTCGGCCGTCCAGCCTTCGGCGGGAACCGGTGCCGGGGCGAATGTTCCGGAGGTCGAGCACACCGCTTCGGGGGTATTCGAGGTCAGCCTTGAGGAGCTGGGGGCTTCGGCGCAAGACACCGAAGCACTACGAAGGATACGGGCTCTCATCGCGGGCAAGGCTGTGGCGGCCCAGCAGGAGCAGGAGATGCGGCCATCTTCGTCTCAAGCGCAGCCGTCCCAGCAGCAGGACGCGACGCCGATGCACGCTGCTCCAGACGCCGTCGACTTCAACATCAGGCAAGCTGAACGTTATCTCGCTCTGCTTCAGGGTCAAATTGCCGGCTTGACGCCGCAGCAGAAAGCCATCCCTACGCCGGTCGCTCCGGCACCAGCGGCCGCCGCGCAAGCCGCGCCGGGGTCTCAGCAGCACGTCTGGCACACCTTGCAGCCATGCAAGCCCAGCTGGACCAGTGGAGGCAGCAGAAGGACGCATCAGAAGGGCAGAGCATCGGTCATCGGCAGGAGCGCGGGCAGGCGCCGGAACACTTTGTGCCAGATGACGCCCCGTTCCGCAACATCGTCCCGGTATCCCCGCTCTTAGTCGAGCTCGAGAGCGCGCCGTGGCCTCATCGTTTCAACACCAACACCCTACCCCAATACGACGGGGACTACGATCCTAAAGAGTTCCTCATGAAGTTCGAAGCGGCGATAGAGTCCAATGGTGGCGATGCCACAACGAAGGCAAAGGCACTTGTCCTGACCCTCAAAGGAGAAGTTCAATATTGGTATGCAAACATACCGAAGGGGCACATAACCTCCTGGTTTCAGCTGCGAACATATTGTTGTCCAGTTTCAAGGGCATGCAAGTCGAAGAGCTAGATTCCAATGACCTGGTCAACATGTGCGTCCAGGGAGATAGAGAGTCACTGCAGGAGTATATGCACAGGGTGGTGAAGCTGACAGCGCGTGCGCCTTGGGTGTCTGAAAGCAGCACTATTGACGCTATTGTCGGGGGTTTGAGGGTCGGAAACTGCCAGGATGTGCTTGACAGAATCAAGCCGAAGTCCCTGCAGGAACTGTTTGAGGTAATGCAAGAATGCTGCAAGTCTGATAAAGGTCGTCGCCGAAGGCTGGACCGAGCTAACGCAACCAAGAAGCAGAAGCAGCAGGGTCAGTGGGACCAACAAAAAGGGTGGCAAAATCATCCAACGAAGCAGGCACATCGTCAGTTCAATAATGTATCTGCGCCCCCCGATCAAAACCAGAATTGGAACGGCGGTGGGCACAAAGGAGGGCACAAAAATGGCAGAGGGCCGAAGCCACAACAACCACATCCTCCACAACAGGGGGGGGCGAAAGGTTTTTCTATTGGCTCCATGGGATTGACGCTCACCACCACACCCATCAATGCCCTTCGGCGATCAAGAAGAAGTTGGAGTGGGAAGCTGAGGAGAAGGCGAAGGCAGCGGGCCTGGCTGTGAACCACGTCATAAAGTGCCAGAACCAAGGACAGTTCAGAGCTCTACCGCCACCATATCTCCACCAGTCTTTCCAGCCTTCGGCGCCCGCGTAGGTGTTCCAACCAGCGCAAGTATACACTCCCTCGGCGCCGCAGCTGCCACCACCCCCACCCATGCACGCGCAACAACCTTCGGTATTTGTGCCTTCGTGGCCGAACCCACCCATCCACCATCAAACGTCTTATGGCCAACCACCACCACCACCACCACCACCACCTCCACCAAAGCAAGAGGCACCTAATTCTAGCGGCATGAGAATGATGGGTATGGTCAACATCATCAAAGCAATCTCGGGCGGCTCCAATGAATCGGTGCACGCGACGAAGCGTCAGAGGCAGGAATATTACCGAAGCGTATCGCATATCTGCTCCGGGAAATATTTTCATTTGCCCTGGTCCCACATCCCAATAACTTTCACGGTCACTGACATTCGGTTGCAACACTACCCTCATAATGACCCACTCGTCATAAGAGCAAACATCGGCAAGAACGCAAAGTACTATTTCGGTAACGATGTGGGAAGAGTCCTGGTGGACAACGGCAGCTCTGTGGATATATTGACCTGGCAGTGTTTCTCGGGCATGGGTTTTCAAAGAGAAGACCTACAAAAGGCGGAGCACCCACTTTACGGCTTCGGCAACAAGAGAATTGAGGCACTAGGAAAGATTGATGTCAATGTGACCTTCGGCTAGGATGCCACCATGAGGACGGAAGTCATAACCTTTGATGTTGTCGACTTCGTATACCCGTACAACGCCATCTTCGGCCGCAACACTATAAACAAGTTCGCGGCAGTCATCCATCAAGGGTACCTGCTGATGAAGATACCAACTGCGGCGGGAGTGATTTCGGTATACGGCAGCTAAGAGGAGGCTCGGCGTGCTGAGCGGAACACTTCGGTGCACAACAGGCAAGTGCACACCATCGATGAGGACGAGAGCAGTGAAGCCGTGACGAAAGTAGAACAGAAAGCCGAGGCCCAAATGAGGCAGTCAATGAAGGGGGCCGAAGCCGAGCGCATGAAAGCAGTTGACGACACAAGGACAGTCCCTTTGTGTGCAGATGTGCCAAGCAGGACAGTCATGATAGGCACTGAGGTCGGCGCGGAGGAGGAAGACAAACTCCTGCAGTTCCTTCGTCATAACCAGGATGTGTTCGCATGGTCCAAGTCAGATTTGACGGGGGTCCACTGCTCGGTTTTAGAGCACGCTCTGAATACCGACCCGAAGGTCAAACCGAAGCTACAGAGGCAGCGGCCAATGTCAGACGACAAGGTAAAATCTGCGGAGGCCGAAGTGCAGAAGCTGCTTGACGCAAGATTCATAAGAGAAGTGCAGTACCCAGTGTGGGTGGCCAATGTGGTGATGGTGCCGAAGAAGAATGGGAACATGCACATGTGCATCGATTTCACAGAACTCAACAAAGCATGCTCGAAGGACCCTTACCCGCTGCCAAGGATTGACATCATCATCGATCAGGCAGCTGGGTGTGAAATGTTAAGTCTTCTGGATTGTTTCTCTGGATACCACCAGGTGTGGATGCGAAGGGAGGACGAGGCTAAGACTAGGTTTACAACTCCTTTCGGCATTTTTTGTTTTGTCAGGATGCCAGAGGGCCTTCGTAACGCTGGGCCAACCTTTAATTGCATGATGAAGATGATTCTGGGTAGTCAGCTGGGGCGCAACGCTTGGGTCTATGTCAATGACATTGTTATCATGAGCGAGAAGGAGAAAGATCACATTGCAGACTTGACTTAAACCTTCGACAACATGAGGCGAAATGGCCTCAAGCTTGATCCAGAGAAGTGCATCTTCGGCATATGAAAGGGGCAGTTGTTAGGGTGCATGGTGTCGAAGAGGGGCATACAGGCCAACCCCTAGAAGGTCAAAGCATTGCGCAGGATGCAGCCACCAAGCAACCGGAAGGAGGTCCAAAGGCTCACGGGCAGAATAGCATCACTGAACCATTTCATCTCCAAGGCAGCTGAGCGAAGCTTACCTTTCTTCATGGTGTTTCGAGCGAATTCAGTTTTTGAGTGGGGTGCGGAGCAGCAGCAAGCCTTCGAGGATCTTAAAAGGTACCTAGAAGAGGCAGCCGTCATGACCAAACCGTCACCGAAGGCAGACCTGTTACTGTACATCGCAGCATCCGACACGGGAGTCAGCGCAGTTCTAGTAGAAAAGCGCATGGAAGCAGATACTTTGAAGCAGTTTCCCATCTATTACGTTTCCGAAGCCTTGAGAGGTTCAAAACTTTTCTACTCGGAGATGGAGAAGATGGCATATGCAGTCGTGATGGCAAAGAGGAAGCTTCAGCATTATTTCCAAAGCCACAATATATCGGTCCCCACAACTTTCCCTCTTCGTGACATGTTTGAAAACAAGGAGTCAACAGGGAGAATGGGCAAGTGGGCCACGGAATTGGCAGAGCATGTCATAAACTTTGTCTCGCGCAGTGCAATAAAATCTCAAGTCCTCGCCGACTTTGTTGTTGATTGGACGCCTTCGGTCTCGAAGGGGGACCCCATAGTTTCGGAGCCAGTCTGGGAGGTACAGTGTAATGGTGCATATTGTCATCTGGGTTCAGCGGCAGCGGCAGTCCTCAAGTCGCCCTCTGGTATCAAGCTTCGTTATGCACTGCAGTTGAACTGTGACAACTGCACAAACAACATGGCAGAATACGAGGGTTTACTGCTTGCGCTTCAGAAGGCTAGGGCGGTGGGAGCAAGGAGACTCGTCATCTTGACGAGCTCCGAACTTGTGGCTGGACATATCGGGAAAACTCACAAGGCAAAGAAGCCAGACATGATGTAGTATTTGCAAACTGTACGAAGCATGGAAAATTTTTTCATTAGCATCACAGTTAGGAGTTTTCCCAGGCACTATAACAAGGAAGCCGATGCCATAGCAAAAGCAACTGCTCTGCTCGAACCTTTGCCCCCAGATGTGTTTTACGAGATAACGACAGTGAGATCTGCCGCTAACGAAGCGGCGCCCCCAAGTTTGTGAATGCCATACAGATCGAAGACTGGCGTGCCCCAATAGTTGCGGCAATCAGGGGCTATTATGAGGCCGAAGATGGAGTTGTCGATAAGAGAGTGGCCATCAGGGTGAAAAATTACCACATCATTGACGGTAATTTGTACCGAAAGGGGGTGTGTGCCCCATTGCTGAAGTGTATATCAGTGACCGAGGGCAAGCAACTACTCCATGAGATCCACAATGGAATGTGCTCGCATCACCTCGGCACGAGAGCTCTAGTGCAGAGGCTTTTCGTCAGGGTTTCTATTGGCCTTCGGCAGTGGCAGATGCACATGACATCGTGCGTCAGTGCCCAGAGTGTCAGCGCCATGCGCCAAACAACAAGTTTGCCTCTAATGAGATACAACTAATACCGCCGCTGTGGCCCTTCGCCCGATGGGGTGTGGACATCGTCGGTCCGCTACCGACAACGCCCGGAAATTACACCCATGCCGTGGTGGCGGTAGAGTATTTTTCCAAGTGGGTGGAAGCAAAACCACTATTAAGCATCACTTCGGCAACAATACAGAAATTCTTCTGGCAAAACATTGTGTGCCGCTTTGGTCTGTCATACGAAGTCACGGTGGACAATGGCAAGCAGTTCGACAGCACCGACTTTAAGGAATTCTGTACTTATCTGGGCACCAAGTTATGCTTCACTTCGGTCTACCACCCGCAATCCAATGGGGCGGTAGAACGGGCAAATGGGGTAATTTTCGCCGGTATAAAAAGGAACATCACCGACATGCCCAAAAGCAAATGGGCCGAAGAGCTGCCGAGGGTGATTTGGTCCCACAACACCACAACATCCAGAACCACGCAGTTCTCGCCGTTCAAGTTGCTTTATGGCGAAGAAGCCATGTTACCTGAAGAACTATGTTTGGGAACTTGGAGGGACAACCCTTCCAGCGACGAAGACCTCAAGGCTTCGGTCCAGAACATCGAGGAGGTGTATTTGCAGGTGGTGACTAATCTGTCGTCCTACCAGGAAGAGACTAGAAGGTGGAAAAACAAGAAGATTCGACCGAAGTTCATACGGTTGGGGGACCTGGTGCTGCGCAAAGTACCGAAGGGAAGGCTGAAGGGCAAGATGCCCGAGAAGTGGGAAGGTCCATTCATAGCAACCGCGACATCGAACGAAGCAGCCTTCAAGTTGCGTCGATTGATCGGCGAGGAGGAGCCATACACATGGAATGTGGACATGCTGCAGAAGTACTTCGTCTGAGGTCGCGGCGAAGCGGCAACTGTTGTTATTTTCGTTTCGTAGTTTTTGTTTCTGTCCTGTTGAAGAAGTTTGTAATATATGTACATTAAGTAGGAGGGACGTACTCTTTTCCTCACGGGGGAGGCTTCGCGGTTCCCCTCTGGACCCGCGAAGTGTGAGGTTTTTAACGAGGCGGACCCATGTACTTCGTTTTCTGACGTGTAATATAAGTCAGTATTTCCCCCAGCACTTGGCATCCAACTTCTTTCTTTTTGAGTACGTTGGCGCAGCTTCGACGAAGCTATGCTACCCCCATGCTCTCCATAGGGGGCATAGTCTTCGAACTGGCCTTCGGCGGGGTAAGTGGCGGTGTGGGCACGAGCCGCATTGGGTGCGCACGAGCCACGCCTGTCACTTATCGTCGTGACCGAAAGGTAAAGTCCGCTTGACGCGGCACAAGGGCTCCGATATGGCCTAAGTGGAAGCATGCCTGGTGTGATGCGTCGGTCCCGTTATGACCGAAGGTAATGTCTGCTTGACGCGGCACAAGGGCCCCGATATGGTCTAAGTGGAAGCGCACCTGGTATGCGTCGGTCCCGTTATGACCGAAGGTAAAGTACGCTTGACGCGACACAAGGGCCCCGATATGGCCTAAGTGGAAGCACGCTTGGGGTGATGCGTTGGTCCCGTTATGACGAAGGTAAAGCCCGCTTGACGCGGCGTAAAGGCCCCGATATGGCCTAAGTCAAGGCACGCCTGGTGCGGCGCCTTGGTCCCGTTATGACCAAAGGTGAAGACCGCTTGATGCGGCGCAGAGGCCCCACGATGGCCCAAGTAGAGGTGCGCTTGGTGCGACGCTTCGTTCTGACAGGATCGAAGGACGGATCCGCTTGACGCGACGCGAGGATATCGTCATTGAACTGTTGTACCGATCAGGAAAGGAAACGCGTGCGAAGCAGTAGCGCTACCTTTCGGCAAGAATCTAACTAGCACATCTAAAGGCAAAACACACGTCTTTTGCCGGTAGTTTCGGTCGTCAGAGGTCGAGTCGAAAGGCGCCGACAAAAAATGAGCGTAGGAACAGAAGTGACAGGCGATGGTTACAGCCACCTTCGTTTTTATTATCGTACTTCGAATATGCAACGTTTTTCAATACAACAGTCCAATGTTACAATTTAACACGGCAATACAATTACAACATGTTTTGTCATCTGCACACACTTTACAAATCGGGTTGGGTCGCATTGCCCCAGCATGCCGCGAACACTTCCGGGGGGAGTTCCGAAGCAGGTCACTTCAAGTTTTCACGGCATTACTTGGCGCAACGCGAAGCCACGACGGGTCGATACTTCTAAGTGATCAATCCTCATTAAGTACGTCTTCGCAGATCTCGTCGATCAAACGAAGAAACGCTGTGTCAATTATGTCCAGAGCCATCTGCCGAAGCTCCCCGTCGGTGGGCATGCATCCTGTGCTGAAGACAGGATCATAGTCACTGCGCGGACACTCACACTGGCTTGGTCTTCGTAACCGCAGGGCCATCCAACGAGGCATCAGGAATTAAATACATGTATTCAGGTGGCCCGATGGCGCCCTCTTCGACCGGCTCTAGTTTTGGAACGATCCCTTCGGTTAAGAATGGGTCTGTCAAATTACGCTTGGCTGCCCGTCGGGTGGCACGCTCTCTAAGGATGGCCTCTCGGCGTGAAGGGTACTGCGAAAATTCCGCAAAGAAGCGTTTCGCGGCCTCGTTACGGACCTGATAGCGTTTCGCACGATACAACAAGAATTCCGAATACGACACGCCCGGGTGGCGGATGCTAAACTTGGTCCACACGTTTGGGGCAATAAAAATGAGTTCAGGGGCAAGGGCGGGTCGCTCGCACCTTCGGTTCTCTGCGTAGGCGCCACTGAGGGAACCTGCGCAGAGACACCTTATATTAGTGTCTAATACAACCACGACACCAAAAGAGAAGGTATCATCTGTTTAAAAAATCACAGCCCAGCGCCCCTCAAACCTCAACTTCGGTGGCGAGGACCGGAGGCTCAGTCGACTCGGCGGCTGCAGGCTCCAGGGGGGCCTCGCGCCCAGGTGAGCTGGCGGCGAGCAGCGTGGCTCCGAGCTCAGCGGCGTGCACTGCCTCCGATGTGTCACCCACTGGGTTTTCTTCGGCGCTGGCCGCAGTGGGGACGTTCTCATCTGGTGCGGGGATGGCGTCTCCTTCGGGAGCAGTGGCAGGTCCGGTGGGCGTGAGAGTGGGCACGACGTTGTTCACGGTCGCCTCGGCGCGCTCCGTCTCTCCTGAAGGACCCTCTGCACCGTCGTCGCGTACGTTTTCGGCTCTTGGCCTTGTCGCCTCTTCGGTAGCGCGTGCGTCGTCACACTGCGCGCCGGCCCTGTCGTTTTCCACATCGGCGGCGGCCTCGGCGTGTCCAGCGGTGATCAACGGAACACCGGGCATGGCGATCCAGTCGCCCTCCCTCATGAACTGGGGCTCGGGAAGCACGCCACCATGTCGCGATCGTAGGCGCGCGAGAACACGTGCCTGTAAGTGAGGCCCTATCTGCACAGCATCAAAGACAACATGATTGCATCGTCAGGGGTCGGCACCGAAACAGGGGTGTTAGAACAGAAATAAAAGCTGCTTCGGTGAACCTGTGCACTTAGGCGAGCCGACTCGTCAAGAGTAAGACGGGACCCGTGCTCGGCGAAGAAAGTGTTCATAAAGTTCTTGGCGAGATTCTTGGCAAGCACGGGGAGCTGCGGCACGTCCAATTCCGCGTCGGTGGGCCACCGGTAGTCGTCCTTCGTCAGCCGCTGGAGATCACTCTTGCTAACTGTTTTCTCCTATGAGGGGCGTTCCGCAGGAATCAGGGAGCACACAGAATAGGCAAGCGTGCGAACCCCCACCGCGGCTCCGAGATCACCGAAGATCTTCATGTTCATGGTGATCAGGTCGAAGCAGGTGCTCACCCAGTCGTAAAAAGCTCCGATGGTGCACTGGGGGAACGCGGTCGGTGGCGCATCAAGATTGCACTGCCCAGTAGCTCCAGGACCTCTGAGCGAAGAGTCTCTGTGCTTCGTATGTGCTCTGCGTGATACCGCTCCATCTGTTAACACCAAAATTTGGTAAGGAGTCTGACTTGTGGGTCCGGTTCGATAAAGAGTCCGTCTGGTGGAAGGAAGGATTTTTTCAAAGATATTCGGCAAAGAGATCTGCGGTCGGCTATCTGCTCCGGTTCGGCAAAGGAACAGTAGAGCTGATTTTGCGGGATTGGATGGTGACGTGGCTCAATCAGGGGAGACGAATGGATGGATAGGCGATCAAGCTTAGAGATAAGTTAGGCAACGTATCCATTCAAAGTTGTACTCAACAGGGTATAAATATGACCCCTGAATGTATGTAAAAACAATCAATCATTCTTCAATACACACCGGCCTTACGCCAAACCCTAGAGTCCTTGTCGTGTCGTCGAGTTCTTCGAGAGGGCTAATCGATTCGTCGACCTCCGTGAGTACCGGCAACCTTGTATCATGTCTAGTATCATGCGGTGGATTTAGATCTGATGCAAGTAGTCTTGTTACCATGCTTCGTGTCATGCGGTAGATTCAAGCTTGGTTCAAGAGGGTTTCGGTTAGATCATGAGTCATGCGGTAGGCTAAGATCTAGCTTGAAGCTAGTTATCGGCTCTATTGGATTTTGGCAAGATCCGATAGATTCATTAAGTTATCCCGTGTTATCTTGAGTTTTACTTTATGTTTTAATTCATGTAGCACACCTTTGCCCAATCTAGATGGGTTTGGATCGGCTTTATCTCTTTTATGATCCTTGTTCGAGTAGATTTCATATTTTAACGTGTGGATCTTATGCTTTCCGATAGCCGAAACCGAATCGATCTAGGTTGTTACGTGTTGCGGGTTCAAGCTTGCTAATGTTCGTACAAATCTTGAAAGAGCCGGGTATCATGCGGTAGATGCAGGTTTTTGGGTTGCTTTGGAGCCGATCATCCGGTGGATTAGATTCCCAAATCAATCTGATAGATTTATTCGCTTGGTAATGTTTGTTCCTTCTTCACGGACCCGAATCGGTACGTTCACCGTATTCGGTTATGTTTCTTCACTAGTAGAACACGTGCGTTATTCATGCTTTGAATGATGTATGCTTTTAGCTTTCCATATTTAGATTGTATCATGCGGTGGATAGATCTATTTGTGGAAAGTGGTACGTTTTTCATGCAGGTTGTATCATGCGGTGGATAGATTTGCTTGATATCGTACTCGACGGGTTTTAAAGTGACTAGACATGCGGTAGACTAGTGCTTTGGATCTATGCATACTTGTTTAATACATGATCATGTCCGTGCTTTACTTTATTTATTTATTTAATGTTAATTTTCATGGGGATCGGTCATGACCTCGTGCGTACGTAATTCTTGTCCAAACAAAGACCGATCGCTGTCATGCTCACGTCATCCATTCGGCAGTGTTGTTTTTTCCCTTTGCGGTTTCCCGAATGGTTGTAGTTCGTTGACAGATAGCTCCCTATAGCTATGTGTCGTCTCATTTGGCTTCTTAGCCGTAAATATGGAACTGTCTGGTACCACCCGGCAAGTTCCAAGCTTTGGTATTTAACTACTTTATCTTTTGTTAATTTTCAGGAAAAATTGACTGGCACGTCTTTCACTCTCTGCGCGTGTGAAGCCAGCTTTGTTCGGCTTGCTGTGTGTTTGGCATTGAGTGCATTTTTTGCGTCAACACACTTTTTGGCACGCCCAGTGGGACAAACAGCCGAATAGAGTCAAGATGCCTGAAATCGCAGACCTCATGGATGTCAGCCTTGAAGATCTTTCTCCAGAGCAGCGGTAGCAACTCCAAGATGTCGTTGACCAGTTTCAGCAGAAGTGTCTGCTGTCGTTCAAGAAGAATAGAAGCGGCGTCCCGTATCTAAAGAACGAGATGCCCAGGGTATTGCTGCCAGGGGAAAGTGATACCACATCCCAGCAGGAAAAGGAGGAGTGCATGCGGGTGTTCCAGGAATCCGCAGATTACATGCTTAGCAAGCACAACAAGGCTTTCCTCGGTGCGCTCCAGCAGATGATGGTGGCCGTCTTCGGCCCTGGCATGGAACAAGCGTTCAGCAAAGCGCCCGTCCAGGGGGGCACTGTGGAACTGGGCGAATCAAGCTCTCAGCCGCCACTTCGGAGCCCGCCAGTGCAGCCTCCTCCCCAAAGCGCTGGAAGTCAAGCTTTCCAGCCTCCGCCACAGGCCGCTGGGAAACAGCCGGTTCAACCTCCACTGCAGGCCTCAGGACAGCCAATCCAGCCACCACCGCAGGGCAGCACAGGTCAACTTGTGCAACAGCCGAATCCGTACCAGCCCACATACGGAGACTTAGGATTCGGCTCGACCGGCGCCCCGCTCACTTCCGGCCAGAGGATTGCTCCGGCGACCAACTGGCTGCAGAGAAACTTGTACGACGGTGGCTATCATGAAGTGGGGAACTACGGGGCGTTTGATGCTTTCCCACATCCAGGATACGCGCCAGCTGCAGGCGCGCAGAAGGATGACGCCCTGGCGCAGAGAATGGCCGAATTGATGCAAAATCAGTTCGGCCTCAAGCCAAAGATGCAAGGACCCGCCTATAAGCCACCATTCCCAGAATGGTACTACAATGTGCTCTTGCCGCCAAGGGTGAAGCCGCCAACGGAGCTCACAAAATGTTCGGGGCAAGACGACACGAGCACGGTCGAGCACATTGCTCGCTACCTCATGCAGCTCGGGGAATGTTCGGCCGAGGAGACTTTTAGGGTCCGCTACTTCGCCGCATCGCTGACAGGTCCAGCGTTTCAGTGGTTCTCGTCCCTGCCCCCTGAATCAGTTGCCAGGTGGAAGGACTTAGAGCGGAAATTCCACGCTCATTACTTCAGCGGCAGCTCGGAGAAGAAGCTGATTGACCTTGCGACCATGAAGCAGAGGCATAGCGAGACGCCGCTGGAGTTTCTCCGGAGGTTCAGGGAGGTCAAGGGCATGTGCTTCTCGCTTAACTTGCCAGATGACCAGCTGGCTGACATGGCTGTCGCCGGGATGCTACCGGCCGTACGCGAAAAGTTGTTCGGGATGGAGTTTGAGAATCTGGGTCAGCTATCCCAGAAGCTGTCATTAATGAGTAATCAGGCGTATGGCTTTAAGAAGGACGCCAAATTTGGCAAGCAGCACGACGTCGCTGGCGTCTACAACCAGTTCTTGGACAAGGCTGATTTGTTCGAGGATTCTGATGAGGAATTGGATGTAGCCGCAGCAGAGATCATGTGGGGCAAGGAGCCGTTGACAATGAATCAGCGCTGGGTCAAGCAGACCAAGGGTACTTATGACTTTGACATCACAAAGGCTGATAAATTGTTCGAGCTCTTAGTGAAGGAAGGCCGAATCAAGCTGCCCGAGGGGCATTCCATGCTTCGGCCTGATGGAGTTAAAGCAAAACGTTACTGTGGCTTCCATGACAGGGATTCACACTCCATCAATGATTGCAGGGTCTTCAGGATGAAGATCCAAAAGGCTATCCAGGAGGGTCACCTCAAGTTCGATAACAAAATGAAGCTGGATGGCCACCCCTTTCCTCAGAACATGGTGGGCTTTTCTATCAACGCGATAACTGCCGAGGAGAAGGGAAAAGTCAAGGTCTTGACCTCAGCCAGGTCTAGACAAGGTGGAGCCGTGGACCTAGAGCACCAAGTGACTCTGGAACAGATGCAAGGTGACGCCCCCCGCATTCTTAAGAGTCACATCGAAATTGGGGAGTCATCCAGAGCCAAGCCCAAGGTGACATCGCGCATCCTCCTCAACAAGTGGCAGCACCAGATTGAGAAAGAGCGCTATCAGAAGAGGCGCTACGAGGAGGAGCAACGCAGAGCCGAAGAAGAGGCGCGCAGAAGGGACCAGGAGCAGTACACGCGCGAGCAGGAGCGCGCACACTGGGGATGCGCCTTTTTCAGGCACTGCTGGAATGAGGGTTTGAAGTTGCCCACGCTGAAGAACTGTCCGGAATGCAGTGACAGGTATGTTGAGTACAGGCAAGAAACTGCCAATCGCCGATCCGTCCACGAAAGAATTGGAAGGATCCACCCTAACGGGGATCGGCGCCAAAAAATTGAAGTCATCGATCATCCCAGGAAGCGCCAAGCTGACCTCAGATGGGCTGATCAAGAGGAGGATGAAGATGACTACGTCTGGCAGAAGGGGCAATGGTGCCCGCCCGGCCTGAGGAGAAGCCAGAAGAGACGGGTCCAGCGCTTGAGGAACCGCGAGATGAGGCAGGCCGGGATCCAGACGAGGCAGGTGTGGCGCCCCAAGGACCAACCGGAGGGATCGAAGCGTTCGGCTCCTACATGCATGGTATACTTTCTGCCGAACGAGTTCATGGCTCCTGCTAACCAGGTTATGCAGGAGGAAGCTTCCTTCGATGATGAGCATACCGAGGAGATGATGGCACAACTGGTGCTGGCCAAGTAGGCCATCTTCGACAAGCCGGCCAAGAATCGTCATATGAGGCCGCTGTACTTGAGGGGATACGTCAACGGCAAGCCATTGACCAATGTTCGTCGACGGTGGAGCGGCAGTCAACGTAATGCCGTACACCACCTTCAGGAAGCTTGGCATGGGCCCGAGCGATTTGACGCCTACAAGCATCATCTTGAACGACTTCGCCGGGAACCCCTCAGACACCAAGGGATGCGCTCACGTGGACTTGATGATCGGGTCCAAGACGCTGCTCACCACCTTCTTTGTCATCGAAGGCAAAGGAGCCTACGGCCTGCTTTGCTTGGGCGGGGCCGGATTCATGCTAATCGCTGCGTCCCATCCACCATGCATCAACGACTTATCCGAAAGTGGGTGGACGATGAGATCGAGGTCGTCCAAGCGGATGACTCCGTGAGCATGGCCAACATGGAACCGGGCCTTCCGGGAATACCAAGGCATCGATTGTTTCTCAAGGAAAGAGCGGGGAGAAGGTCTCGTTGAACCCGTCGGCGGTGATCAACGACCGATTCAAGCAATCGGCTCTTATAGCAATTTTTAATGGAGAACCCCGTAGATGGCACTGATGGCAAATTGGGGCGAGGATTCATGTCGGCTGATAAACTGGAAGAAGTTGACATTGGAAGCGGTGATAAGCCGAGGCCGACGTTCATCAGTGCAAATTTGCAACAAGATTTCAGGGGGAATTTGATTGAGCTTCTCAAAGAATACAAGGATTGCTTCGCCTGGGATTATTCGGAGATGCCTGGATTGGATCGTTCCATCGTCGAGCATCGGTTGCCAATCAAGCCTGGTTTCAAACCATATAAGCAACCACCCCGGAAAATCTACAAGGATGAAGTATTGGCCGATGTGAAGAAGGAAGTTGAAAGATTACTTGACGCAAACTTCGTTCGGCCGTGCAGATATGCGTAGTGGATATCTAACATCGTCCCTGTGTACAAGAAGAATGGAAAAATGAGGGTTTGCATAGATTTTAGGGACCTAAATAGAGCTACTCCGATGGATGGATACCCGATGCCTATTGCCGATTTGTTGATTGACGCCGCCGCTGGACACAAGGTGATCAGCTTCATGGATGGTAATGCGGGATACAATCAGATCTTCATGGCAATAGAAGATATTTCAAAGACGGCCTTTAGATGCCCCGGTCATATAGGCCTATTCGAGTGGGTCGTCATGACATTTGGATTGAAAAATGCCGGTGCAACCTATCAGCGAGCCATGAATTACATTTTTCATGAGTTGATCGGCAAGATTGTGGAGATCTACATTAATGATGTGGTAATCAAGTCCCTAAGTCATGATACCCATTTGGAAGATGTGAAAAGGACCTTGGAGTGCACCCGGAAGCACGGTTTGAAGATGAATCCAAACAAGTGCGCTTTTGGGGTTTCAGCTGGAGAATTCTTGGGGTTTTTGGTCCACGAAGGAGGAATTGAGGTTGGCAAAAAGAGTATGAAGGCCATTGATGAAGTTGTTCCTCCAACTAACCTCAAGGAGTTGCGATCACTTTGCTCGGCAAGATCAATTTCGTAAGAAGATTCATATCAAATTTGTCACGAAGGTCTTGCCGTTTTCTCCGCTGTTAAAGTTAAAGAAAGATCAGAAGTTTATTTGGGGCGACGAACAACAAAAGGCTTTCGATGAAATCAAGCAGTACATGAAGGAGCCACCAGTACTGGTTCCTCCCCAGTTGGACAAGCCTTTCAAGTTGTACGTGGCGGCCGATACCCAAACCATTGGATCGGCCCTTATTCAAGAATTTGAAGGGAAGGAGCGGGTAGTAGCTTATCTTAGCCGAAAACTACTTGATCCTGAAACCAGGTATTCGGCTGTAGAAAAACTATGTCTTTGCGTGTACTACTCGTGTACAAAGTTTCGACACTACCTGTTGAATGCCGAATGCACTGTGTATTCAATGTTTGATGTGATAAAACATATGTTATCTATGCCAATTTTAAACGGCAGGATTGGCAAGTGGATTTTAGCTTTATCAGAGTTTGAGTTGAAGTTCGAATCGGCAAAAGCCATCAAAGGTTAGATCATTGCCGATTTCATAACTGAACATCACGATCCGTCAATTGATTTGCTTGAGATCACCCCTTGGGCTTTGTTTTTTGATGGATCATCATGTGGTAAAGGTGGGGGAGTAGGGATCCTACTGATTTCGCCTAGAGGTGAGATGTTCGAATTCGCCATCCCTATACAGCCCACTGTCACAAATAATCAAGCAGAATACGAGGCATTACTTCGAGGGCTTCAGTACTTGAGAGAAGCAGGGGCCGTTTCGGTTGAAGTTTATGGAGATTCAGAGCTGGTAATCAAGCAATTGAACGGCCAATATGAATGCAAAAGTGAAGCGCTAAGGAGTTACTACGAAGAGTGCAGGGAAATCTTGAAAAGCTTCCCGTTGGTAACTCTACAACACATTCCTAGAGAACATAACGAAGAAGCAAACAGGCTGGCTCAGAGCGCTTCTGGTTACAAAGAGAGTCAAGAGGCGTTTGCTGCAGAAATATGTGCACTAGGGGCGGATCTTGCAGGAGATGATTGGAGGAAAGAGATCGTTGATTACTTGAAGGATCCTTCCCGTAAAGTCTCTAGGAAGCTCAGGTACAAGGCCATAAAGTTCGTTCTTCTGGATAATAATTTGTTCTATAAATCGTTGGATGGGGTATTACTACGATGCCTGGGTCCAGAAGAAGCCAAGAATATGATGAGCGAAGTGCATGATGGGATATGCGGAGCGCACCAATCGGCCTACCGTATGAAGTGGGTTATTAGACAAGCTGGATGCTTTTGGCCGACGATATTAGAAGACTGCTTTGAGTATTACAAGGGATGTCAGGATTGCCAAAGGTTTGGGAATATTCAAAGGGTCCCTGCATCGCATTGAATCCCATCATCAAGCCATGGCCATTCGAGAGGTTGGGGCATCGACTTGATTGGCCGCATTAATCCACCATCTAGCAAGGGGCATAAGTTCGTGCTTTTGGCTACGATTATTTCACCAAATGGGTAGAGGCGATCCCACCGAAGAAGGTGACGTCGAAAAACATGATTGAATTCGTCAAGGAGCACATCATATACCGATTTGGGATCCCTCGTACAATTACCACCGATCAAGGGGCACAATTCGTGTCACCGGAGTTCGCAGAGTTTGCCGAAAGCATGGGCATCAAATTGTTTAATTCCTCTCCCTATTACGCCCGTGCTAATGGTCAAGCGAGAGGCTTCTAATAAGATCATGATCAAGTTGATACAAAAGAAGATTGATCAGAAGCCAAGAAGGTGGCATTCGGTTCTCAGCGAAGCACTGTGGGCATACCGAATGGCCCCCCATGGAGCCACAAAGACTTCTCCTTACGAGTTGGTTTACGGGCACCACGCAATTCTGCCTTGGGAGATGCAATCAGATTCGAGGAGAGTGGTGCTGCAGAAGGATTTAAGCTCCAAAGATTACAGTGGCCTAATGATGGACGAGCTGGAGGATTTACATATGATCCGTCTCAGGGCCCTAGAAAATATCAAGAAAAACAAGCTGCGGGTTGCCAAGTACTATAACAAGAAGGTGAAAGTAAGGCAATTCGCAGAAGGCGATCTAGTTTGGAAAGCGCTATTGCCGATTGGAACTAAATACAGTGAATTCGGCAAATGGTCCCCCAACTGGGAAGGACCTTTCCGCGTGGTCAGATGCGTCCCTGGTAATGCATATATACTGAAAACTTTGCTAGGAGAGGAATTTTCCGCTGCAATAAATGGAAGATATCTGAAAAAATATTATCCTAGCATTGAGATCGATCGGTGATTACACACATCTGGCACGGAGATAGCCGGCGCTCAAGAATGAGGCCGCCTTCAGAACAAAAATCCATGAACAGGAGAAGTGGCCAGTGCCTAGATGCATTGCCCTTAGCACAAAAACTACATTACAACTGCTTCTTGCAGGATTACATCTAACAACCCTGATGGTCAAATCCCCAAAGAGGTGGGAAGCAGAAGGCGTGGAGAAAGAAGCGAAAGTATGATTCGATCTTTTCTTTACTTCTTCGGCTGCTCCCTCTTCAGTTGTTCCAGGACCACCGTGACGGCAACATGGAACGCACGGGGGTGACCATGGTTGGCGGCCTCCACCAAGCTATCCCAGGCCGTCTTCAGGTTGTTGTACCTGTCAGAGATATCTGAAGCAGAGGAATCAAGGTTAGGGGCAAGAAATCCAGATGCAAGCATAAAGAAGTCAGAAGCGTTTACCCCCTACTAGTGCTTCCAGAGCCATGCGACGCTCGCGTTCGGCTTGGCAACGGGCGGTGATGTCCCTGAGACCGTGCTCCAGATGCCGAACGAGGCGGCGCAGCTGATGGTTGACCTTCTGTTCAGGCGTGGCCTCCTCTGCCTCAAGGGAGGAATCAGAGGAGATGTACTCCGGCACATCTTCGGTCCCGATGATCTCTTCAGGGAGCAAATCAAGACTGAAAAAAGAAAAGAGGAGAACATGAAGCACGAGATCATGCGGAAGAACGAGGAGTAGATCAAGGGAGAACTCACTCCCGAATCGTGCGCTTCTTTGATGAGCTGCTCTCCTGGGGCTGCTTGCCCTTATCCATGGCTTTGAGGTTTTCTCCTCTGAGGACGGGGAGGAGATGAGAAATGATGGATGAGTGTGCGAGTGGATTTGCAGGGCATCCCGGCAGGCTATTTTATTGACCGAAGGGGTGCATTGGGAGTGATGACCGGCTAGTACACACTGTTGGAATACCAAACGGCAGGGTTTTCTCCCAACTGCGAAGGGTTCTTCTTGGACAGTGTTCATGGATTGCCGAATCGGGATCTTCTGTGGATTTTGCGCCAAGGGGCAGTTTTTCTCGCGCATTCGGCTCAAGATAGTTCCCGGATGCATTCAAGGAAAACAAGATTCACGGATGCAAAGTGCAAAAATAATCATCACAAAACAAGCACAGAATACATGGACAGGCTCACTGAAGATGTGATCATGGAATTCTTGCCACCAGGAGTTAAAGGTGGGGTGAGCTATGGTTGTGGGCATAAAAGGACAGGTGTAGATAGTAGGGCTACACACATATTGGAAGACCCTACTGTTGTGCATGCTTTCTTTGATTTCCTCCCTAGGCTTAAGGAATTCATGCAGAAATAGCCTTGGGGGCATCTGTCCACATCCAATTTGCCTGGCCATTACATTGGGCTGGTAATATTCATAAGTGCTAACATTCAGCCTTCCTCCATTGAACTCGGCCGGCAGTATGCATGGGCGGATTATGATGTTGAGGATTTCTAAGAATCTCCCATCTTGATGGCCGGGCTCAAAGGAAAATTCAACAGGAAAGGTCAAGGTGTCATTATTCAGATAAGGGAGCCAGAGAGGATTGGGGAAACCTTTGAAGAATAACTCGAAGAGCTGGCTAATGTCCTGCTGAACAAGAACAGTTGAAGCCGCTTCTCCATAATTCTGGCATCCTCTGGTAGCTTGGGGCACTCCTTCAGGGTAATTGGATAAGGGGAAGAACCTGGAGTTCAAATCGACACCAACGATCTGATGCATGTGGAGCTGCAGCCACATTTGAATAAACCACCAAGGGCCGTGACACACGCTATCCTTTGACTGGTATACATCTGGGTGACAGTCTGGTGAAGCATATGATATACACTGCCCAAGAAGAATTTTCCCAGAGGAAGGCGGTTGCCACTGGCCAAATGGGACGCCATTGCGATGTGGTTCAGGGTAGGCTCGTTGGCTTTACCACAGAAGACGAATCTACACAGCCACATATTCAGAAATGCTCTGTATTCAACGGCACCCAGGGGATTGTCCTTCATATGTTTCAAGATGTAATTCTTGTATCTGTTCCCTGGCTTCACTCCTGTTTGCCGTGAGGAATTATTGAAGTTCCAAGGCTGAACAGACCCTATGATGTCGAGGCCGGTGATCATGTATACATTGGCCAAGGTAGGAGACATTGGGCCGTGGCCAAAGAGGAAGGAGTTGACGCCATTTGACCAAAAGTGGCAGGCGGCTATCAAGAGGTCTTCGTTCTTAGGGGTCTCAGCCACAGATAACTCCAGGCATTAGGAGATACGGAGGGTATCCAGGTTGGTCAGTCCACTCTTGTCTGCGAGAATCCTCCGATACCAAGTTCTCCAGCCTGCAATTGGAGGTAAAGGCCAGTTCTTGAAAGCGTCTTGCCATTGAGGTGGTGGAGACAGAGCTGCTTTAAAGGGGATTCTCTGAGATTCAGCTGCGATGAAATCTCGAGGGTCGGAGTTCCCCATAGGACCAAGATAATAAGATCTCGATTTGGCCTCGGTGTGGATCAAAAGCTCGGTAGAAAGCTCCTGGGGGGAAAGCGGAAAAGGAAATCTCAGGTAAAATTGAAAACCTAAATGCCGAACGAAGCTTACGGGGGATGAATTCACCTGAGCATCTTGGTTCTGAGCTGCCATTGGAAGTTTGAGCTTGGAACGAGGGGATTTAGGGTTGGATCTGGATGAAGATTCCGGCGGATTGCGAAGAACAGGTGTTGACAGATTTGATCTAAAGATTCGTGGCTGGAGTCAATTGTGGAACAAAATTACTTTTATCCCACAATTGAAGGGGCATGTGTTAACACCAAAATTTGGTAAGGAGTCTGACTTGTGGGTCCGGTTCGATAAAGAGTCCGTCTGGTGGAAGGAAGGATTATTTCAGAGATATTCGGCAAAGAGATCTGCGGTCGGCTATCTGCTCCGGTTCGGCAAAGGAACAGTAGAGCTGATTTTGCGGGATTGGACGGTGACATGGCTCAATCAGGGGAGACGAATGGATGGATAGGCGATCAAGCTTAGAGATAAGTTAGGCAACGAATCCATTCGAAGTTGTACTCAACAGGGTATAAATACGACCCCTGAATGTATGTAAAAACAATCAATCATTCTTCAATACACACCGGCCTTACGCCAAACCCTAGAGTCCTTGTCGTGTCGTCGAGTTCTTCGAGAGGGCTAATCAATCCGTCGACCTCCGTGAGTACCGGCAACCTTGTATCATGTCTAGTATCATGCGGTGGATTTAGATTTGATGCAAGTAGTCTTGTTACCATGCTTCGTGTCATGCGGTAGATTCAAGCTTGGTTCAAGAGGGTTTCTTGTTAGATCATGAGTCATGCGGTAGGCTAAGATCTAGCTTGAAGCTAGTTATCGGCTCTATTGGATTTTGGCAAGATCCGATAGATTCATTAAGTTACCCCGTGTTATCTTGAGTTTTACTTTATGTTTTAATTCATGTAGCACATCTTTGCCCAATCTAGATGGGTTTGGATCGGCTTTATCTCTTTTATGATCCTTGTTTGAGTAGATTTCATATTTTAACGTGTGGATCTTATGCTTTCCGATAGCCGAAACCGAATCGATCTAGGTTGTTACGTGTTGCGGGTTCAAGCTTGCTAATGTTCGTATAAATCTTGAAAGAGCCGGGTATCATGCGGTAGATGCAGGTTTTTGTGTTGCTTTGGAGCTGATCATCCGGTGGATTAGATTCCCAAATCAATCTGATATATTTATTCGCTTGGTAATGTTTGTTCCTTCTTCACGGACCCCGAATCGGCTGTTCAGCCGTATTCGGTTATGTTTCTTCACTAGTAGAACACGTGCGTTATTCATGCTTTGAATGATGTATGCTTTTAGCTTTCCATATTTAGATTGTATCATGCGGTGGATAGATCTATTTGTAGAAAGTGGTACGTTTTTCATGCAGGTTGTATCATGCGGTGGATAGATTTGCTTGATATCGTACTCGACGGGTTTTAAAGTGACTAGACATGCGGTAGACTAGTGCTTTGGATCTATGCATACTTGTTTAATACATGATCATGTCCGTGCTTTACTTTATTTATTTATTTAATGTTAATTTTCATGGGGATCGGTCATGACCTCGTGCGTACGTAATTCTTGTCCAAACAAAGACCGATCGCTGTCATGCTCACGTCATCCATTCGGCAGTGTTGTTTTTTCCCTTTGCGGTTTCCCGAATGGTTGTAGTTCGTTGACAGATAGCTCCCTATAGCTATGTGTCGTCTCGTTTGGCTTCTTAGCCGTAAATATGGAACTGTCTGGTACCACCCGGCAAGTTCCAAGCTTTGGTATTTAACTACTTTATCTTTTGTTAATTTTCAGGAAAAATTGACTGGCACGTCTTTCGCTCTCTGCGCGTGTGAAGCCAGCTTTGTTTGGCTTGCTGTGTGTTTAGCGTTGAGTGCACTTTTTGCGTCAACACCATCAAGCTGCTCAGTTGGCTCAGTTCGTTTTGTGCTTCGGCCAGCTTGGCCTCCTTATCGCGGAGTTGGGCGCCCAAATCCTCTTTCGTAGTGGCAAGGTTTTCCACGTCGAGGCGCAGCATCTCCAGAGCAGCTTGGGAAGCCTTCGCTTCGTCCTCCTTCGTCCGTAGCAGCTGTCGGTTGCGCTCCTGCTTAGCGGCTAGCCGTCCGTCCAACTCCGCTACACGACTCTACAACGAAGTGGTGGCGGCAACCGATAGCTCTTTCGCCTTTTTGCTCTCCTGCTCCAGCCTTCGGGCAAGACACCGGGACGCAACGACGGCCTTCAGGGATAAATCCCCGCAAGTAGTGGTCAGGTCAGCGGAGCTGAGATTCGCGAAGTATTCCTCTTCATGGGGAATCGCGAAACTTGATCCCGCCTCCTCCAGGAATTTGCGTTCGTGGCTTCCGCTCGTCAGGCCCAGAAAGCGGATATGTTTTCCACCAATTAGCTTGGCCTCGGCGGGAACCTGATGGCGAGTAGCGGCGGCTTGGGTCTCCTCCGACATCACACGGTTGTTGCTGCTGTCGGCCTCTTCCTCTTCTTCTTCATCTTCTTCCGCAGCAGCGACAAGGTCGTCTTTTTCGGCGACTGTGGCTGAGGGGGAGACGGACTGCTCAGTGCTCTCAGACGATGAGCTGGATGAGCTGGTGGAGGCAGAGCTGGATTTGCCTTCGTCGCGGGGGCTTCGACACCGAAGGCGGTGGGGCTGCTACCGCGAGGGGCTTCACCGACAGAAGATACGATGCGGACGTCACTGTCGTCGTCGCTATCTTTCTCCTTCGGGCTCAGTGGCACGAGTAGTGGCCCGCCGGTTTCTTTGTCGGCTCCGACCGAAGGTGTGGCCGAGCGCAGCGGCACGGCAGCAATCACGTCCTCAACGACGTCGGCCTCGACGTCCATGACTCGGGTTCTCTTGGCCGCTGTGGGTGAGTCCGCCGGCCGGCCACCACGCCTCTTCCGGGCTCTCCCTTCGGCGACGGCGGTGGTGGCAGCGGCGGGAACGTTTTTCCTACCGGTATTCCTCGTCGGAGCGGTGCGCGGTGAAGTTGCAGTTTCGCCCACGTCCGCGTCGGTGGCAGCAAGCGTCGCAGCTTTCCTTTCGGCTGCTTCGCGATGCTTGGCGAAGCCAACGTGTTCTGGCGCGGCGACCTTGAAAAACTCGAACACTCGGTTTGTTCGAGACCCGTTGAGCTCGGCGACTGTCTCCTTGTACTCCTTCGGCGACACGGGGCCGAGGACGAAATCGCCGTGGTCTTCCACCTTCCTCTTCTTCAACACTGCAAGCCACAAAGTGTGAGTAGTCAACACATGAAGCTTCGGAGATATGGAAAACGGGGAAAAGGACATCGAAAGGCACAGAAGCACTCACAGGCGAAGGTGAAGCCGAACGCCTTCATCCAGTCAGGGCATGGGATCCCGCCGATGTCGACCTCCCAGGCGTCGTCGGCCACAGCCCAGCCATCCACTAGCGGGCACACGGGGATGCTGCGATACTCCTCCACAATGTCGCGTGTGCTGTACTTACGCGCGAATCAGCGAAGTATCATCACAAACTCGTCGCCTTCGGGGCAGGAGGGGTTCTTTGCATATGACTCGTGAAGGGGAGGTAGTTCCTTCGTAGCCAGTGGGTGAGACTCCCCGGGGGCGGGTGGAGTCACGGTGTGGTACAGCCAGTGTTGTTGCCAGTCCCGAGGCCATTTGTTGCGATATACGGTCACAGGGCTCACCACGCAGGATTTGTAGGAGAAATTCGAACAGCCAAATTGGCAGTCCTTCTCGACAGACTGATCACCTTCTTCTTCGAAGACTCTGCCGCGCTGGTGATGGACTTGATGCGCCGAAGCAAACCCTTCGGTGGAGGGCTTGATCTTCGTGGTGCGGCATATCCACATGTACACCGACAACCGAAGAATCGTGTTGGGGGTGAGCTGGTGCAGGTATATATCGAAGTACTGGAGGATATCGACGACGGCGGGGTGAAGGGGGAACCGAAGCCCCGCAAACAGGAGATCCCGGAAGATGACAACCTCATTGTCGCGAGGCTTCGGTACGGTCTCCCGGCCAGGGGCTCACGCGGTCCCAATCATGCGGTTCCTCTGAAGAGAGCTCACATCGGTTCCATCGATCTGGCTTCGGTCGAAGGTGTACGTCTTCAGGATTTCCTTTGCGACAGCGTCGCGCCTTCGCTTCGGGGCCATGGATGCGCTCTAAATGTGAAGTAGAAGAAAAATAGGGGGGCAAAGGAAACCTTACGGCAGAACCTTCGGAGTTTCGAGCTTCTTGGCTGCGGATCACGGCAGTGGAGTGGGGTAGCCCAAGAGTCAGTCCCCTTTTATAGTGCACTAGCGCTCGTTAATCTCACGCGCAACACGCAGATTTACCTTTTTACCCTGATGATCGCCTCTCACAACGGTAAAATTTCCAAAGGGCAGAACGCGTCTTTTACCCTGGCGAGCGTCAGCGTGGGCCGTCCGTGGGAGTTCTGAAGCCAGTTTTTCGCCCTGTGAAGGTTTGATCGTAAGTTCAGCCCATCTAAAGGGAAGGACGACCCTCACTGACGAGGGGCTACTGTTGGGGAAAATGGTCTGCGGAAGCGTCATGCCACGTCCGGCCAGGTGGTCGGCTTCGGTCCACGTGCGCCTTTGGGTTGTTTTGATGAAGCATGCTTTGATGATTTAACGATAACGCTGATGCTGCTCGAGTTTTGTGAGTGTTGTTTCGCAGAAACAGGCCCTCCTCGTCGATCCCGAATGGCGCTGACCTTCGGCGCCGAAGGTGTGGAGGGGCGATCCTCGGCGCCGAAGGTGTGAAGGGGCCAAAAGCGCCACACGACGGGTGCGCTCAGGCTCATGGTTGAAGGCGGTCCGTGCGAGGCGTCTCGGGAGCACTTTGCAACCGGGGCAGAGTCATGGGCCGGTTCGGTGCCGAAGGCGCGGCACGAACGGTGGCCTTTGGCTTCGTCGAGAGGGTGCCATGACACGTGGCTACAGCAGACGTGTAAAGGGGCACCGTACGAAGCAGAGACAAGTTGCGCCGCGTGTAAAGGTGGCTTGGCCGTGCGAAGACACGCTGGAGGCCTGTACGACACGGGGAGTTACTGTTATGCCCTTGTAAAGCGTGTAAAGCCGTTTGTCAGGAATGGAAAAGGTGTAATTGAGGTAGATGATCATACTCGGGGGCCTCCTATAAATAGTGACCCCCTTTGTAATAGAACGGACACACATTAATGAGAATAGAGCTCCGAAGGCTCCGGCTTGTTTCTTGGCTTTCGGTTTCTTAGGTGTTTCGTTTCTCTTTCGTGATAGAAGTAGCGAAGTAGGAGTATTTAGAAAGCAGTAGTAGCAGGATTAGCAGAGGTAGCATTAGTAACTAAGTTTTCTCCGCCTTTCTCCGAGGGGGGCCTTCGGCCGCTTTCCCCTTCGGAGGAGGGAGGACTTTCAGGGGGATGTTGTGTCGGCGTCCACCTTCGGGCCCGATTTCCACCAACAATGCCAGTGGAGGCAGCTTTCTTGTATAGGTCGGAACCAATCACGATGTAGTTAGCACTTCATCGCGTGATGTGTTCTCGCTCTGCTTTGGCATCGGGGACAAGTTGGTCGAGTATGATGTCTATGAAGGGCTTGTGCTAATCATTCTCTTTTTCTAGCATTAGCACGTCGCGGGGAGGTGCTGAGTTTTGGTCGTTTGGAGGTTGTTCTGGATTATCAGGATCCAGAAGCTTAATTGAAGGCTTGCGTAGGTCTTGGACAAACACGCCTGCTGGAACTAGAGCTCGACGAGAGCCTAGTTTGGAGAGTATATCGACGACGACGTTGCTGCTCCGTGGGACGTGCTAGAACTCGATCCCCTCGAAGTGGCCTTCGAGTTTACGAATTTCAGCGTAGTAAGCATCCATCGTGTCCTTGAGGCAATCCCACTCCTTGTTGACTTGCTCGATGACGACCTTGGAATCGCCAAAAGCTAGTAGTCGCTTGATGCTATGGGACACTGCTATGCGGAGCCCATGGATCAGGGCTTCATACTCTGCTCCATTATTGGAGGCCTTGTAGTGGATTTGCAGGACATACTTGAGCTGTTCTCCCTGAGGAGAGATGAGCAATACGCTTGCACCCGCCCCTTCGAGGTTGAGGGCGCCGTCGAAGTACATTATCCAGTGTTCAGGCCGCTCCTTGGGAGGGGGCATTTGGGTCTCTGTCCACTCAGACACAAAGTCTGCGAGGATCTACGACTTGATCACTTGCCTGGGGCAAAATTCGATTTCGAAATCTCCAAGCTCGACTGACCACTTGACGATGCGACCGTTGGCGTCGCGGTTACGGATGATCTCTCCTAGGGGGAACGAAGACGGAACCACGATCTTGTGAGCTTGGAAGTAATGTCGAACCTTTCTCGACGTGATCAGGAGTGCGTAGAGAAACTTCTGGGGTTGTGTGTAACGTGTCTTAGCATCGGCCATGATCTCACTCATGTAGTACACAGGTCGTTGAACAGGATAGGCCTGCCCTTCTTCTTCTCGCTCGGTAACGAGAACTGTGCTGACCACGTTAGTGGTGGCAGAGATGTAAAGTAGGAGTGTTTCCTTAAGGATTGGAGGTGTCATAACTGGTGTTGTTGTTAAGGACTGTTTGAGAGCCTCGAACACTTTTTGGGCTTTGTCATCCCATATGAACTTGTCAGCCTTCTTCAATAGCTTGAAGAAGGGTAGACCTTTTTCACCGAGCTTGTTGATGAAACAACCTAGAGCCGCCATCATGCCGGTGAGCTTCATGACGTCTTTTTTGTTGGATGTCTTGGCCATCTTGCATATGGCATCGACCTTCACTGGGTTGGCTTCAATGCCTTGGTGCCCAACCATGAAGCCCAAGAGTAGTCCGGAAGGGACACCGAAGACACAGTTTGTTGGGTTTAGCTTCCACTGGAACTCTCGTAGATTGGCGAAGGTTTCGGTGAGGTCGGCAATGAGCTTGTCTTCCACTGTGGTCTTGACGACCACATCATCTACATAAGCCTCGACATTATTCCCGATTGGGGACTTCAAACACTTCTGGATCGCCTTCTGGTATGTTGCTCCAACGTTTTTCATGCCAAAGGTCATGACCTTGTAGAAATAGATGTCGTGAGGTGTTATGAATGCTGGTTTATCTTCGTCGTCGGGGTGCAGGGCTATCTGGTGATACTCTGAGTAGCAGACGAGGAAACAAAGTAGGACACTACCAGTCGTGGAGTCCACGACCTAGTCAATATGAGGAAGAGGAAACGGATCCCTCGGGCAGTGCTTGTTAAGGTCGGTGTAACCGATACACATCCTTAATCCACCAGTTTTCTTTGGTACAAGAACCAGGTTTGCGAGCCAAACCGGGTGTTGACATTCTCTAATAAAACCTGAAGCTAAGAGCTTACAGACTTCTACTTCTATAGCTTGTTTTCTATCTTTTGCAAATCGCCGGAGCTTTTGCTTGATAGGTCGTGCAGTCTTGTTAACTTCAAGTCTGTGCTCAGCCAGCTCCCTGGGGACACCGGGCATGTCGGATGGACTCCATGCGAAGATGTCAGCGTTGCCCTAAGGAAGCTGGTGAGCGCGACTTCCTATTTGAGGTTGAGGTCGGCCCCGATGACGACTTCCTTGGATGCGTCGGGCAGGCCGAGGCAAACCTTCTTGACAGCTGGACTCGGGTCCAAAGCTGTGGTTGTACGCTTCTGGGTACCTGCAGAGTTGTTTGGTCGATCTTGGCTGCCTGGGCGACCATGACCGTTGCTGCGGCTTTGATCGCTGAATCCTTGGAAAGCTTGACGGTGGCACTTTCACAATTGTAGGAGACCATGATGTCTCCGAGGACGGAAAGGATTCCATTTGGTGCTGGCATCTCCATGATGAGATAGGTGTGGTGGGGTATGGCCGTGAACTTGGCAAGCATGGGTCGTCCGAAGATAGCATGGTATTAAGAGTGGAAGTCCACGACCTCGAACGTCAGGTACTCTGTACAGAAGTTCTCCTCTGTGCTAAAGGTGACCGGAAGGCATACGCAACCTATAGGGTACGCGGCCTTTCCGGGCACAACCCCGTAGAAGGGTTCGTCACAAGCAGTCATCTTGCTGAAGTTGAACTCCATCTTGCGCAGCGTTTTTGTGAAGATGATGTTTAGGTTGCTGCCTCCGTCGATGAGGGTCTTAGGAAACTAGGACCCGTTGACTATGGGGTTAACGACCAGCGGATAGGTTCCGGGGTCAGGGATGTGAACCCAATGATCTTTCCTGGAGAAAGTGATTGGGAATTCAGACCACCGCTGAGGTCGCGGGTTTTCGGTGTTGACGTGCCCGATCTCTCTGGCGTTTTATCGAGTCTGACGATTGCTTTTGATCGCTTGGCGACCTACAGCGATGAAGTTGATCTCGCGGTTAGCCTTCTGGAATGCACAATTGGGGTTGCCCCCTTTGGGCGGTGGTGGTGGAGTCCGCTCCTTCCGGTTGTTGTCGCGGGGACTGTGGTCGTCCTGGCGACGTCGATCATCACGTCGGTCATCTCGTCAGTCATTGTGACGATCATCATGGCGATCATCACGACGATCACTTCTGTGGTCATTGATGAGGACATGGCACCCATGCATACGACCATGATTGGTGCATGGAATGGAGTAGAAGAAGTCCAACAAAGGTTTCCAAGTCAAGAAGGAGGTCCAAGGTTGATCCGGTTCGAGTCCCCGAGGTGGAGGCCAAAAGCAATTCAAGTTCGAGTCCAGCTCAGAGTCCAGGAGCAGTGCGCAATAAAACGGATGCCCAGGTCGCATACGGAGTTGGTTTTGGACGTTATATATATGGTTGGAACCAGAATTTCATAAAGCTTCCAATGGCACTGGTCTTGTGCCAAAATTCGTCCCGAGTCAACGGGAATCGTCGAAACAACTTGACGTCTAGAATCTGCCAAAGTGCTGCGCTGACAGTTTGGTTGGGCCTTAGGCCCAAGTTGGGGGCGCCCCACCCCTGGTCGCCCCCAACCCTAGGACGCCCCGTCTCTTATATTTTCAGTAGCCGCCGCCTTAGAAACTTGAGTTTGATTTATTTGTTAGCCTTAGATATAACCGAACAGCCGCCATCGTGCCGCCGTCGTGTAATTCAGACTCCACCTTCGAGTGATATTAAGATTGCTCGCCTCAGATTCTTGTTTGTTCTTCGATTGTGTACAAGAATTGATCTTCGTGATCAGGCTAATCTTGCGCCGGCAAGGTTGGTAACCATCGGGAGTTGGTTCAGCGATTGCATTGGCGCTTCGAGTCTTGCTCATCATACTCGGATCGTGAGGGTCAACAACCACCAAATCGGATTTATCTCCACTCACCGAAAGATCGGGCACTCTCCCTCTATCAAGTGGTATCAGATTACAGGTTTATCGGTGAGTTTATCGAGTGTTTTTAATTCCTATAGTCCACAAAAACCAATAAAAAATTATTTAGGTTAGATCTTTGTCACAGCAACCCGTTTAGCCTTGCACGTTCATTCAATAATTTTCTTTGTTGAGTTTGTGTGCTTGCTCGTTCAATTATTGCTAGTCACTTGTGTTCTCTCCTTGTTTTCTTGTTTTTCTTCCAAACCCTAGTTTCATCACCGTTGCTTCGTTCAGCAATTTTTTCCCACCCCCACGCGCCGTCCTTCTCTGGCACCAAATCCTAGAGTCGTGAGTCCCTGGGGTCACGACTACCGCCGGCAGTGCGCATCCGCTCCCTCACTTTGGTTTTTTTCATGCTTATTGTGTTTTGCGTTTCGGTCAGTTATTAAAAAAGGCAAAAAAAGAAAGAGAAAACTAGGAAGGGACCTACCGTGCTGTTCGTTCGCGCTGATCCGGACTCTACGGAGGCCTGCGCACCGATCTTAATTTTTTTCGCGACTTGCCCTGACCCCTGGCACCGAACTGGGACACACCCCCTACGATTGTCCCTCCCTGCTGGATTGCCAAGTTAAAAGAAAAAAGAACGTTATCAAAACAAAAAAAGAAAAGGATAGCAAAAAAGGGAAAGGCAACAATAAAATAAAAAGAAAGGGATAGTCCAACCGTGAGGAGGGCAGCAATACGGTTCGGTGGGTCTAGTGATTTTTTTCCCAGACAGCGCTACACCTTTTTTTCGTTTTCCCCTCCCTACTATTCTCCGCTTTTGCACTCGTTTCCAGCAACATTTGATCATGTTTAGCACTATAATTCAACTTCGCATTATTGTTTGATTGTGCTAATCCTTCAATTGAGTGCAGCCTTCCCAAAATGCCACAAAGTTCTACGCCGACCAGGTTTCGTTTTGCCAGGCAATCGCTCCTCCAATCTTTCGCAGGTTCCACCAGTTGGTTGCAGTTCTCCCTGTGTGCTTGGTAAGAAGGGATAAGAATTTGATAAAAGCACTAGTTTGAGCGCCTTTGTGAGCAACTACACCCCTATTTTGTTGTCGATTTTGTTTTTTGTGTTTGCACTAACAATGGCAGGCGACGACAAGAGGGATGCACAGACGCATGCCACTAAGACCAAGCTCGACACCATTGTGTCATACCTCGATGCAATGAAAACATTGATCACAAGTTTACAGAAGGAGATGAATGCTGTAGACTTCAGTGGACGCGCCCGTCGTGCGTGCATCCATGGTGGTAATGATTTTGCTAAGCTTCCTTTTACAATTCCACCTTACAATGGCAAATATGATCCAGCTGCATATCTTGATTGGGAGTCAGCGGTCGAACAAAAATTTTCATGTCATGATCTTCCTGCTCGTTCTCAAGTTACAACTGCTATTAGTGCTTTTACTGATCTTGCCTTACATTGGTGGCGTTATGAACGAAAAAATCCCATTAGCACTCCCACCACTTGGGCTGAATTAAAAGCTGCTATGCGACGTAGATTTGTGCCTTCATATTATGCTCGCAACGCTTTACGTGATGTGCAGGGACATCGCTCGAAGCAATATTCTAACTCTTTTGCAGCAGAAAGCTCGACATCCCGCTCAGCGCCCGCTTTCCCAGCGCCATCTACTCCCAGCACTATAGTGCTCGAGAGCCCAACGCCATTCACGCCCACCACTACACCGCTCGAGAGGACGGCTGAACCTGTAGGAGCATCCTCGGATCCATCACTTCACAATGCACCTAATATTCATACTGAGAACATAGGTAATGTCCATGGTGCTACACTCACGGAAGGTGAGAATTGTGTTAATATGCTGAATTTTTCCACAAATCATACTTTAGTTGAGCAATTAATAATGGAACCATCTCTTGATTTATCTTGGTCACATGCTGTTTTGCTTGATGTTCCTTGTGATAAAGATGATTTGGTTGATAATGCTTCAGTTTTACATGCTTTGGAACCAAATACTATTGCTGAAACTAAGCATGTTATGCATATTGTTAGTGCTAATGATGAGTAGAAATTATTGTCTTCTTTACATACTTTGGGTTACATTGAATTTGATGTTTTGTGTAATCTAGATTGTTTGGAAGAGCAACTTTCTAAATATGCTGATTTGCCATGTTTTTCTAAACACACATATCATGCTATTGGCAAATATAACAACAAAGGGGAATATACGATACATCGAGTGTACATTTGTGAAAATTTGAATTATCCTTTTGTTGTGCTCAATTTTGATCCACTAGAGGGCAGCCACGGTACACATATTCATTCACCTTTCTCTAGTTCAGTTTTGGTGAAACAAGTTTACTTCCAAGAAGGGGAGCATTGCTGGTTGCTACCTATGCCTACTTTGTCTTTTGTTGGTACTAATCTTTTGCAGGGTAGTGTTGCCAACTATTATGTGTCATCCGATCAAGATGCTTACATGCTCGCTAAATTTTATATGCAAGATGACATATTCACCAATTGGAGACATGGTGACATTGCTCCTCACAATAATTTTGATTTCTTTGGTTTTCGAAATCCCGTTCGCTCTTGTGTTGTGCAGGATCGGTTCCAAGTACAATCGACGCTGAGGACGGCTTTTCATCATGAAGGGGAGAATGATGAGGACATGACACCCATGCATACGACCATGATTGGTGCATTGAATGGAGTAGAAGAAGTCCAACAAAGGTTTCCAAGTCAAGAAGGAGGTCCAAGGTTGATCCGGTTCGAGTCCCCGAGGTGGAGGCCAAAAGCAATTCAAGTTCGAGTCCAGTTCGGAGTCCAGGAGCAGTGCGCAATAAAACGGACGCCCAGGTCGCATACAGAGTCGGTTTTGGACGTTCTATATATGGTTGGAAGGAGAATGTCATAAAGCTTCCAATGGCACTGGTCTTGTGCCAAAATTCGTCCCGAGTCAACGGGAATCGTTGAAACAAGTTGACGTCTAGAATCTGCCAAAGTGCTGCGCTGACAGTTTGGTTGGGCCTTAGGCCCAAGTTGGGGGCGCCCCACCCCTGGTCGCCCCCAACCCTAGGATGCCCCGTCTCTTATATTTTCAGTAGCCGCCGCCTTAGAAACTTGAGTTTGATTTATTTGTTAGCCTTAGCTACAACCGAACAGCCGCCATCGTGCCGCTGTTGTGTAATTCAGACTCCACCTTCGAGTGATATTAAGATTGCTCGCCTCAGATTCTTGCTCGTTCTTCGATTGCGTACAGGAATTGATCTTCGTGATCAGGCTGATCTTGCGCCGGCAAGGTTGGTAACCATCGGGAGTTGGTTCAGCGATTGCATTGGCGCTTCGAGTCTTGCTCGTCGTAGTCGGATCGTGAGGGTCAACAACCACCAAATCGGATTTATCTCCACTCACCGAAAGATCGGGCACTCTCCCTCTATCAGTCATCGTGCCTGTCATTGCGGTCATCACGACGGTAGTCGTCTCGTCTGTCATCGTGGTGATAATCACGTCGATCCCTATCGTTATTGCGATGATAGGGCCTGCGGTCACAGTAATCTCGTCGATCAGGTCAACGGTTACGATTGTCGAAGCGTTGGCCACCGTTGTAGTCGCCATTGTCGTTGCTTCTGGTCTTCTTTGAGGTAGATGGGACTCCAAGGGTGCGCTTCAACTACTCGCACTCCCTCATGGTGTGCTTGGCGTCACGGTGGAACAGGAAGTGGTCGTCCATGACCAAATTGAAGTCACCTTCGAGGAAGGTGGAAGGTCTTGGTGGATCTGCTACATAGGCTTCGTCAGATCGCTTGCGCGACCTGGTGCCTCTGTCAACGTGGTCTTATCCGTTGAAGTCATGCATTACCCCATCTTGCGTGTCGACCAGTTTGTTGACGTAGGCAATGAGGTCACCAATGGTTTTTGCATCGGCTTCATGGATTTTCTCAAACAACTTGATGTTGGTGATTCCCTTTTTGTAGTAGTCGATGACATCGTCGTCTTTGACACCTGCAAGGGTGTTGCGGTTCTCAAAGTAGCGGTTGGTGTACTCACGGAGAGTTTCATCACTTCTCATCCGCACTCTGGTGAGGTGGTGAGTATTGCCATAACGATTGTAGGTCGCCTGGTAGTTGGTCGTAAAGAGACAAGACAAAGTTGCCCAAGAGGTGATGCACTCTGCTGGGAGATTGTTGAGCCACAGGAGTGGTGCCTTGTCCATCACGAGGGGGAAGTATCCCTCCATGTGGTCTTCATTGCCTCCAGAGGCACGCATCGCTATGCTGTACATTTTGAGCAATATACTCGGGTCGGAGCGACCGTCGTACTTCTCAATAGATGGCTTGAAGTCTTTTGGGTATCTGATCACCAGGAGACGTCATGGGAAAGCTGGGAAATTATTGACCGCTCCCGGGCTTGCTGACGGAGCGTGAGCAGCAGGGATGACGTAGAGGTCATCGGGAGGACTGCTGTCTTGGTCGTACTGGGCACGTCGTAGGAGTTCCTGGTCATGCATGATTCGGAGATCTGTCGCTTGAATAGAGTTGTTGGCATCAAGGGCGTCAGGGGCCCCATGCTCGCAGTCATAGTTAGCACTTCGAGCTATCTCGACTTCATCTCTTATGCGGTGACGCTGACTACCTTCCGCACGATTGGCCTGAAACGGAGGAGGCTGAGCTCCTGCATTGTGTCTTGGATTTGGGGTGGCGTTCCCCTAGATGTTGGCAGTGTAACTCCCCCTGAACCAAAGCAACTCCCCCTGGACGAATGCTCGCGAACTACTTCACAAAACAGAACAGCTGCCTCAGCTTTGCTTTCACCGGTCAGACCGGTCCCCTGCACCAGTCAGACCGGTGCACTAGATCGCCCAACACCTGACACTCACATCGGTCAGACCGGTGAGTGGCACCAGTCAGGCCGATGAACACTTGGGAACTGCTAGAGCCTAAAAACAGCTCAAAACCACTCATAAACCCTATAGATGCACTCAGTAGGACAAAACATGCTCAAACTTCTTCCCCTTTTTGACAATGCATGAATCAAGCCAAAAACAGAAAAATGCAACCTAGAGCTTCTCAAATAGACAAAATTCAACATAGGATGCTACACATGTCCAAATGAGCAAGTTATATACTCTGTAGCTTCGTAATGACATAAACTACAAGATCACCAAGTTTCACAACCAATGGGCGAAACTAAGATAGAATTGAGCAATTTTGCGAAAAATCACCCTCTCATGAGCAAAGTCCTAAATATGAGAAATACATGTGAAAATGGCAAAGCCACACAAACTTCATGCTAGGAGAACCTTTCTAATCATAAGATCATCATAAACACCCCTAAGCACCTCATGTCATGTCTAAGCTACCGAGCCATGTGCCTACTTCTACGTATGAGACTTCTCATTGGTAGGCATCATGCAACGGTATAACACCCAAAAGCAATTAAAATTAAGCACATATGACATGGGTGCACATTTTTCAAGCAATTTACATTTCATTTTCAGATTCATATTTGGTACATGAAATGTATTTGCCACAAAAAATAACTTATGCCCCACCACAAGATAAAGCATGGGGGCTAAACATTCATGATGACAAATGAGCCATTGGCCCCATATGATCAAAATTAAATCATCCAAGCACAAATTGAGCATAACAAAGCCAATAAAACATGTCAAGATCATATAAAGGTATTTACTCACAAGAGAGCATACATGTGACATTTTTCAAAAAGCATAGCTATCAACCATGGATATAAATCAAGGTCATCAAGAGCTAAGCCAAACTAACCATAGCTTACCAAACTAGCTCACAAGAACATATATATCATACCATGGTGAACAATGTATAAAGGAGAAACTTTTCCTACAACAATGCATATGATACAAAATGCATGCAACCTAAGATACAAAGATGCCTATACATCATGTTACAAATGCGATGCAAAATGCAATAAATGCACAAAGGAAAGATATACATATGACACAAAGGAGCTCCCACACCCAACTCAAGAAATCAAACACACACTAAGTGTCTGTATTTTGGACAAGCAACCTACAAAGGGGAGTATCTGAGGTAGATGTTTGTGGCCTCGCCGAGATCTGGAACTCGAAGGACAGACACGTGGCACACAATTTAGATAGGTTCGCACCGCGAGGTGCATAATACCCTACATCTTGTATGATGCGTAGCTCTGGATTGATTGGGTGTGTTTACAAGATGATACTGATAATAAGATAGGGGTCCCTGCCTCGCCATATATAGTTCGGGAGGTAGGGTTACAAGTCGGTTTGCCAGAGGAGTACTAGTCGTGTACGACTAGGAGTACTCTACATGGATCCGGGCATGTCTAGCTCCCTAACTGAGTACTAATCCTCTGTAGGCATTGTGCTCCACGGCATCAGGTGTCGTGCAGCCCAAGTAGAGTAGTCCCAAGGACCCACGGAGTAGTCGGTCCCAGTACCCACCTGAGTAGTGGGCCAAGGGATGTCTGTACGACAAGCCCTCGAGTACTTTGTAGTTCAGCTGGATGTCTTCGAGTAGTCTTGACGGCCTTGGCGAGTAGTCCTTAAGAGGCCCCAAGTTCCACAAGCTAAAAGTCCTCAAGAATGCTTGAATCATCCTGAGGATAGAAGGTACTCAGCTGATCATTGAGTAGTCTTGAAGTCTTCTCAAGTAGTTCCCAAGCGTCACCGAGTGCTTCTCACGATGGTCTTCAATAGTACTTGTGTTGTCTTGATGAAGAACCATATGAAAAATGTGATTCGGAGAATCGCATTCCATATGGAATGTAGCCCCCGAGCCTTAGGTCGAATCGCAGATTCAAGTTGAAGGTCAATCTGAAGTTCCACCAATCTTATCCTGAAAAATCCGAAGAAAAATCTGAAGGACACGTGGCACGGAGCCCCCGAGCCTTGAGTCAAGTACTTTTCTCTTGAATTGAAGGGTCATCTTGACTGAGAATGTGTCCTGAGTGGAATCTGGATCTGGTGTAGCCCACTGAGTCCATGTGCTGTAGTCGAGCCCCCGAGATTGAGAGCGTTGAGTACTGGAATATGAAGAGACAGGCTGCCGCCGATGAGTCACCTGTTTGGCCTTGTATCCATCCGTTCAGAACTGAGCCACCTGATAGGTTATAAATAACCGGTGAACCTTTTAGGGTTTTCACTCCTAGTGGTAGCATTCCCACAGATTAGATCTGAGAGATTGCCCCCTTTGCTCCTCTACTTCTGCCGCCGCCGCGAGCGTAGATTTGATCTATTTGCGCACGCCGCCACATTCCACTCACCTTCGTAGTCCCTGAGCGGATTTGAGTGAAAACTCCTGTGACTTGGAAGATGAAGGCGTCCCCAGCGAAAAGCTCAAAGACTGGTGCATTGAAGAAGAGGAGCCGCGATGAGGCCGGAGATGCCGGCCAGTCGTCGTCATGGACGCCCTCCTCCCCTCGCCCCAATCAGGCGAAGGAATGAAAGAAAGCAAAATTGAATACCGAGGAACTCCTCACCTTGGTCAACAACAGATTCTTTCATTAGAATGAGATGGATCTATGGCGCACTACCACCAGCGACCCGTATCCAATGGAGAAGAACTCGGATGAGATCCCCATGTTCGCGCGGTTCGAGGAGCGGGGACTTGTGCTGCTAGCCAGTGACTTCTTCCAGGGAATGCTCAGGTACTATGGCATCGAGTACCTCAACCTTAACCACAATGGAATCTTCCACACCTCCATCTTTGTGCACTTCTGCGAAGCTTTTGTGGGGACCAAGCCCCACGGGATACTATTTCGGAAATTCTTCTGGTTGAAGCCACAACCAAGCACCGATGACCCGCGAGTAGTTGGAGGTGCCGGGATTTAGATGCATGAAGACGTTGCCAGTCAGTACCTGTTGTACAAGCTCATCAACTCCAACCAGAATTGGAAGGTGAGATGGTTCTATATCAGCAACCACCACCCCGAGCTACTGAAGCCGAGCGGTCATCAACCGAAGCATGCACCATGGTGGAACACAAAGCCCACCATGCAGGAGGGCATTCGACAACCCCCGCTGCTGAAGAAGATCAAGGCCTTGCGGGAGGCCGGACTGAGGGCCGAGCACGTGGCCTTCAATTTCATGAAGAGGAGGGTGCAACCATTGATGGTGAGAGACACCCTCGGGTACTAGTACAACAGCGAAAAGGATACGTCCCGGATACCTGGATTCGAAGTTGAGGACAACATCATCATTGAGAGGCTGGCAAAATTTTCAAAGATATGCCCCCGTAGAAACCTTGCCCGGTGCACGAGTACTCCGTGGTGCGGCCGCAAAATCAGGTCAATAGTCGTGACATAAGCCACCAAGTACTAATTTGCTTGACGTAGCCATACTCATGCTTGCTTCGTGTGTAGGACGATGTGGAGAAGTACGTCTCCGTCCCACCCTCCTTTCCGCGACTTGAGGGACAAGAGAAGGGGAAGGGAGAAACCAAGGCGAATGAGCATCGCGAAGTCGGTGAGGGTGATGACGTCGTTGTCATCAAAGACAACTCTATTGACGAGGATGAAGAGATGCTGCAACAGTAATTCCAGCTCCGCTCAAGATTCAGCCGGGTTGGGACGCCCAACATTCTCGTCATCAAGAAGCCATCTAGCCTGGAGGCTAGCTTGCCGGCGCTGCCGAGGAAGCCGCGCAATGTGGCGCGGAAGCGCGCCGTGAAGAAATTGAAGCTATCAGAGGCTACAAGGCCAGAGATGAGTAGTACGACTATACTAGTAGAGTACTGCTGATGAGTAGTTTGGTGCTGACAATATGACTTGTAATGTTTGTAGGACATCCCCTCCTCGGATCCTATTGATCAGGATGATGAGGACGCCTGGGAGACGGTAGGGGTGGCAACTGAGAGGAGCATCAACCCGCCTCCAGCCACTGAAGAAGCCATTCCAGAAGGGGAACAACAACAAACCAACACTGTAGAAGCGTAGGCGTCAGTTGAAGAAGGACAAAACCTCCCTCCGGCTGTAGGCGTAGCTGCGGAGCAGCCGGAGGAAACTCCTATTGAGGCTAGAGCTGCTAGTGAAGCTAGTATCGTGGATACCGCCAACATACAAGGCACTCCGACCGTCACCGTTGTACGGACAACTCTGTAAGTTCTCTGAACTCTCGAGTAGTCATGTAGTCATCAAGCTTGCATTGTTGACTGGATGCTTCATGGTGCAGGAAGTCTACGGACTTATCGTGGGATGGTTGGGAGACAAGCACTTCGGTCGATGGACAAGACCACTCGACGGAGGTGCGAGAACCTACACCGCCACCATAAGTTGATGCCGCGGTGGAGCCGATACTGGAAGAGGCGACCTGGTTGAAGGTATGCTTCCTGCCACCACAAGTAGTCATCGTCGAGGGTAGTCGTAGGCATTTCCTTACTTGTTGAATTGGTCCTGACAAGAGCACAAGCCGAAGGAGACATGATCCCTGAGGCGATAGCAATGGAGACGGCTGCTGTAGAGATAGAGTCCACAGATCCAATTGTTAGGTGGTCGACAGCGACAGCCCCCGAGTCGTGGACTACAATAGCCCCCAAGGCGAGCACGGAAGAGTGGGCTAATCCGCACGCCGAGGTAGTACTGACGTTGTCATCCGTGAGGCAGTGATAGAAGAAGCTGCGCCGCTTCGCTCCGCACCCATGCGAGAAACAGGATCTTCAGGACGCGGGGGTCTTGAGTTGTTGGACGATGATCTCAATGACCCAGCTTTTGTGTCACTAAGCATGGAGTCATGGCGCCGGACAGAGAACTAGATCAAGGTATGCTATGAGTACCCTGAGTTTACTTTGTTTATTGAATATGGTGAAGTGACCAAATGTTGTGTCTTGTGCAGGGCTTGGTGGAGAGATCCCGTCAGAAGACCGATCTTCTGAAGGGATATGGTGACACCGTCCTTCGCGCTGAAGATCTGGAGAAGGAGCTGGAGAAGTCAAAGAAGCACTCCATGTTGCTCCAATCCAAGCTCGATGGTGCCTTTCCCCATTACCATAACGAAGTACAAGAGATGCAGGTGAAGAGGGACGACTTGATCCGGAAGCACAAGTCATTGCGCTAGAAGAACAAAGGTATGTCTTCCGCCAAAGCCGCTGAGTACTTATTGTATTCCCTTCGAGTAGTCTGACCTTGCATCGAGTTGTCTATAGATCTTGGGGCAAAGGTTGACCAGCTGGAGGCATCAGAAATGGACCTCAAGAACATCGTGTATCGTGAAACCGACAAGAGAGAGGTACTTGAGTATGAGTACGCCTAGCTGCGCCATGAGTGTATCATGCACATGCAGCTCTGTGAAGCCTAGGATTGTGACCTTGTTAATTGTTATAAATGTCAACAGAAGCTCAATGAAAACTTTGAGAAGCTTCGAGGTCAGCTGAAAGAACTTGAAGAAGCCGCGCTGGCCATTGTGAGGCTACTCGTACCACATCCAGGAGGACCCAAGATAGCACCGCTATTAGATAGGCTGAAGTAAGCCCCTGGACGCTTGGCGACATATGTCAAGCATCTGGCGAAGTCTATCCCGAACCAGGTGTTGGCGTATATGAAGTCGTATTTCCCAAAAGCACCTGTATATGTGGTAGCAGGTGGTCTTGCAGTGAACTGCATCAATGAGCAGTACAGGGCTCTTCTCGAAGAGATGGCACCCATGCTGAACATGTGGCGGAGAAGCTGAATCTCCAGTAGATGTACATGTAGAGGTAGCTTAGGGTAGTTCATGCAAAACAAACAAAGTAATCAGGAACATGTTTGAATTATCAATGAAAGTTGTCCACGTCTTGTATATGTGTTGAGTACTCATGATTGTCACTTGCCACGAAGTGTGCGGAGTACCAAGCCGTGGGAGTAGTCGTGAGTAGTAGTACTAATTATGATATGCCTAGGCAGGAGACACAGTAAACAAGTTGAGGTGAGTCGAACTTTATTCTGATGAAGAAGTACCCCTAGATGGCCAAGGCCGTTTACAGATGAGTAGTCGTGAGGACCTGTAGGCTGCCTACGGCTAAGTATTTGCTACGGCCCTTGAGCCGCTTACAGCTGGAGATCTGTTAGTAGCCATATAGCCTGGATCTATAGAGTACATGGTCCGTAGACTGCCGCTAGAGTCCTTCTGCTCTAAGCGGCCCAAGATCCGTTAGTAGCCGTTAATGCTAGATCTTGGAGAAGAGTAGTCCGGAGACTAGTGCTAGGACCGAGAGGTTGCTTACATCAAAGAGTCCATGAGTAGCCGTATAGGCTAGACCTGTAGAGGAGTAGTTGAGAGGCTACACGTAGAAGCGACATAGTTGGTCGACGTTCCACGAGTTGCTGATGTCGTCACCTTCAAGTGTTTGTTGGCGATAGGAGCGAGGTCCGGTCACTTTGGAGACTGAGAAGGGACTTTCCCATGGTGATGGAGGACTAGATCGCTGACGTTGATGGAGAGTTCCTTGACGCTGCGATCGTGGTAGTGACGGATACCCTCTAGGTACCTTGCTGACTGGACGAGGGCAGCGCAGTGGGCTTCTTCGAGGTTGTTGATGTCAACTCGTCCTCTTTCTTCTGAAATGCCTTTGTCGTATTGTTCTACTGCCGGGGATTCCCACATCATGTCGGCGGGTAGAATAGCTTCAGAGTCATAAACCAGGAAGTAGGGTGACTGCCCTGTTGTCTTGGTAGGTTTGGTACGAAGCCCACATAGTGCATTAGGTAATTCCTTGATCCACTTGCCTCTGGTGTTAGCTGCGTCATGCAATCGCTTCTTGAGTGCGTCGAGTACAATCTTATTGGCATGCTCAACTTGGTCGTTGGCGCGGGGGTGGGTGACTGAGATGTACCGGACATCGATCCCTCTGTTCTCACAGTATTCCCAGAACCGATTGTTGTTGATCGAACCCAAGTCTGTGATGATGAGATGGGGTAGCCCATAGTGATGCATGAGTTCATCCAGTAAGTCGAGTAGTATCTCGGCCTTTAGGCAGGTGACCGGCTTGACTTCAATCCACTTGTGAACTTGTCGATGGCCACAAAGACTATTGAATAATCCTGGCACAGTTGGTAGAGGCCCAGTCATGTCGATCCCCCAGCAGGCAAATGGCCAGGTCGGTGGTATGGTGACTAGCTTGTAAGCCGGGACGTGTTGCTGCTTGGCAAAGAATTGACATCCTTGGCACTTTCTGATGAGTTTTTCAGCATCGACCAGAGCTATGGGCTAGTAGAAAGCTTGTTGGAAAGCTTTTCTCACCAGCGTGCGAGAAGACGCGTGGTTGCCGTAGACACCTTTGTGGATCTCCCCCAAGATGTCATTGCCTTCATCCCGAGGTTTGCACTTCATGAATACTCCAGAAGTGGCACCCCACCTGTAAAGCAAGTCTCTAACTAGTACGTAGGTCTTGGCTCGGTGGACGAGTTGTTCGGCTATGCTCTTGTCGGAGAGAATCTTTTGGTTGCGGATGTAGTCGATGAAGGGTTGTCTCCAATCCACATTGATCATCATGACCTCTTGATCGAGCTGTGGTGGCACAGGGTCAGTGGTCGTTGGCACTGGCTCTGGGATAGATGGCGTGTGAAGCTCGTGGACGAAGACTCCGATGGGTATTTGTGCGCGAGTAGACCAAGCTTCGACAGGTTGTCTGTTGCAATGTTGTTGTCGCGAACGACGTGGTGGGACTCAAGACCATAGAATTTGTTCTCAAGCTTGCGAACTTCCAGACAGTAGGCATCCATGTTCTCCTTGTTGCAATCCCAAGACTTGCTGACTTTGTTGATGACCACTCCGGAGTCATTGTAGACTAGTAGCTGCTTGATGGCCAATGAGCTTGTGAGGCGGAGCCTATGTAGTAGGGCTTCTTGCTCAGTTTTGTTGTTTGAGACCTTCCAGAAGATCTGCAAGACATACTTGAGTTGTTCGCCCTTTTGAGAAATCAAGAGTACTCCCGCACCTAAGTCTTTGAGCTTCAGTGAGTCGTCGAAGTACATCACCCAATGCTCTGGTCGCTCGGTTGGAGTTGGTAGCTGATTCTCCCGCCACTCTTCCATGAAGTCGACTAGTGCTTAGGACTTGATAGCGGTGCGTGGCTTGAAGTCAATGTTAAGGACGCCAAGTTCGACTGCCCACTTGGAGATTCGTCCAGTAGCATCTTGATTGCGAAGTATGTCACCGAGCGGATAGTCGGTGATGATGACAATCGAGTACTCCTGGAAGTAGTTTCGTAGCTTCCGCAAGGTAATGAGTATTGCGTAGAGTAGCTTTTGGACCAGCTAGTACCATGACTTGGACTCTGACAAAACCTCGCTAATGAAGTAGACTGGTCGCTGGACTGGGTAGGCGTGGCCTTCTTCCTGCCGCTCGACAATGATGGTAGTACTGACCACGTGAGTAGTCGCAGTGAGGTAGAGTAGTAGTTGCTCCTTTTTGCGAGGAGCTGTGAGGACTAGTGGCATGGACAGGAAGTCATTGAGTTGTGCAAGAGTTTGATCAGCCTCCGCGGTCCACACAAACTTCTCTTGATGCTTGAGTAGTTTGAAGAAGGGTAGTCCTCGTTTTCCGAGCTTCCAAATGAATTTGTTCAAGGCCGCCATGCACCCGGTCAGCTTCTGGACATCCTTGATGCAGGTTGAAGGTTTCATGTTGGTGATGGCGGAGATCTTTGAGGACCAGGAGCGTCCAAGTGGTCGATGGATGACCGCTCCTCAGTGATGAGTGATTGACAACGGGTGTTGGACTGACTCTTGGCTTAGTGCGCAGGTGTAGGCTGCGGCCTAGTTCGTGTTGTTGCAGGTGAAGAACGGGCGCGAAAGGTCTTCAGCCTTGAGGGGCCTCCGGGAGATGGAGAGACAAGTAGGCTCGGTTCGAGGGACCCGGTGGACGGCGGGGCCCGGGTGCGGGCCACATGGTGGCGACACCAGCAAGATGAAGTCATGGACAGACGAGCCGGTGCACGGTGGCGGTCGAGTCAAGTGGTTTGGCGGGAGGCCGGACCGAGCACGCAGGGTTTGGTGGTTTGCCCACAAAACCATCGGCGGACGGTTTCTTGGTTTGGGCCTCAAAACCAAGTCTGAGGGCCCAACACGACGGAGACGGGATCCGGGCATGTCGGGAAGCTTCGAGGCGGAGGACACGCGGCGGGATCGCATGGCTTGCGTCGGGAGGACGCGGGGTGTGGCAAAGGCGTGGCCGTCCGATGGCAAGACCCACAAACATTACCTAAATGCCCCTACGTGGGTTGTATCGCCAGTAGTTTAGTTAGGGGTAGTCGAGTCATTTACCACTCCGGCGGGACCTGATATATAAGCCGTGAGTGTGTGTGGATGGCTCTCTCTCTCCGCGACTTAGGGTTTCATTTCCTCCCTCCCATTTCTCATTTTCGTAGCTATTTTTCTTCCATTTTCTCTAGGCTAGCATGAGAGCTTCATGAGAGATTTGTTGAGAGGGATGGATGCTAGGGCAAGATGCTAGACCTTGTGAATCTTTCCTGGTTTGTATAGAAGATTCGGGGTTGTGTTTTCGTGCCTTTTGTGCTTGTTTTTGTGCTTTTGTTCCCGGTTCGATTCCGCTGATTTGAGTGGGTTTCTCCCCGGATTTCTTTGAGGGATACATGGATAGATGTCTCGTGCATCTTTGTGATTGATCTTGTGCCCTCAAACGCCGGGAAACCACTTGGATTCGAAGTTTTTCGTTCGGTGCTCTAGCTTTTGGTGGTGCTCAAAGGATTCGCGATTCCCGGTGATTTAGGGAGTTAGGAGGCAAGATTTTTGGTCTATAGCATCCTTGTGTGACGCTTTTCAAGTCCCCAAACCCTTGTCTCCATAGCTTCAACCGTTTGGGAAATCCGATGATGATTTGGGGGAGTTGACTTTCGGGGTCGGGCGTTTTCTGTTCTGTCCGCACCTTGCGGACAGTCCGCGGGGTGGTCGCGGATGGTCCGCGGGTGGCGTGTTCATCGCGTGTTCGTCGTGTTCTTGCGCGTCCTCGCTTCCGATCCGGTTTGGCTTTTGGTTTTTGTTGCAGCCAGTTTGCGGACGGTCCGGGCTTGAGTAGCGGACGGTCCCCGGGTGGCGCGGACGGTCCGCCCGGCCTCGGCGGACGGTCCGTTTTTCTCGGGTCGCTTTGGTGGTTCTGTGTGCTTTAACGGATGGTCCGCGGTAGTCGCGCGGACGGTCCGCGGCTTCGAGTCGGACGGTCCGCGAGGCCTGCGCGGACGGTCCGCCCCTCCTGGCCGGACGGTCCGCCAGAGCCTGTGCGCTTTGCTTCTTGGTTCGATTCCTCCCATCCTTCTTCCGTGCTTCCGCGTGTGCTTCAAGGAATCATTCCTAAGGCTAGAGTTTGATCCATAACCTCGTGGTCTTGGCGATTGGTGTGTGATTCGATCAATCGCTCGTGTGTGACCGGGGTTTGACTAGGGTATAGGCCGGGTTCTTTGGAAAGAATTTTTACCGGCTCCTATTCACTCCCCCCCTCTCTAGTCGTCATATGATCCTTCAATTGGTATCAGAGCTTGGTGCCGGATTCTTTGCGACTTTGACAAGTCTCGAATCCTAAGATGGCGTATGTTGAGTGGGGCGGTCCGCCGCACTTCGATGGCAAGGGTTACCACAAGTGGGCGGCTCGTATGATGATCTTTCTTCGTGGCAAGTTGTTGGATTTCATTGTGCTTGACAAGACATATGCTATTCCGGTCAACATCCATACTCTTATGGTGACCGATGTCGGTGCTAAGGCCAAGTATGAGGCTAATGCAAAAGCCGTTGATCACTTGGTTCGGAGCTTGTGTGATCCAGAGTTTGAGCGTGTTCGCCATTTAAATCTTGCTTGGCAAATTTGGGAGAAGTTGTTGGTTGCTCACGGTGGTGATAACCATGTGAAGGCTCGCCTCTTTGTCTCGTTACGGATGCAATATGAGAATTTCACTCCACTTCCCGGTGAGGACATTGATGCGATGTTTCGCAGGTTCACCGCCATCGTGAACAACATGAAGGCTAATGTTGAGGATTTTCCCTACTCCGAGCATGATCAGGCTTTGAAGCTCTTGCATGTCTTGGACCCAAATGTTTTGGGTGCTAAGGTTGAGGCCATCAAGGAGTCTGGGCATTATTTGACTATTGAGTTGGATGACCTCTTTTCTAAGCTCAAGTCGGCTGAGGTTGACAGGAAGTTGCAATCCAAGCATGAGGGCTCGACTGACCATAGTCTTGCTCTTGTGGGCGGATATAACCCTTCCAGTCGACAGTTTTCCTTGTCTTCTCTTATGTCCATTCCAGATGAGGAGTTTGATGTGCTGGGCGAGGAGGAGCTGGCCTTGCTCTCAAGAAGGTTTGAACGACTACACGAGAGTCGGAGGAATGCAAGGCGGAGCTCAGGGACGTGCTACAAGTGTGGCAAGCGTGGCCACTTCATCGCCGAGTGCCCGGAAGCGGAGGAGAACAAGTACAAGGTGAACGAGTACAAGGCGCACCCGAGGCGTGAAGACAAGTACTCCTCAAAGGGCAAGCACTTCAACAAGTCCAAGAGCAAGGACAAGGACAAGCGGCGACCGAGCAAGAGCGGCTACAAGAAGAACAAGGCAAGAGCGATGGTGGCCGGTGCGAGCAACGTCGACTCAAGCTCAAGCGAGGAGCAGTCAAGCTCAAGCAGCGAAGATGAAGACGCCGGGAGGCGCAATGGCAAGAAGAGTGCAAGCCAGAACCTCAGCGGGCTAAGCTGTGTGGCGCTTGAGGGCTTTTGTGGCATGGCCCATAGCTCAAGCGGCAAAGAAGAGTGAGAAGGAAGACGGCGACTCCGACTCGGAGGATGAGGTAAACCGTGACCCCGACTCTTTGCTTGCTGAGATTGCTAGGTTGAATGGCTTGCTTGACAACCGTGATAGTGTGCTGAGAGATGCCAAAAAGATGAGGAAAGATCTTAGGGCTCAGCTTGAGAATGCTAGCGAGAAAATAGGAGAGTTAGAGTCAAAATTGCTTGAATTGAAACTTGAGAATGACTCTTTGAAACTTGCTCCTACTACTCCTGATGATGTTGAATGTGTTGAGTGTGATGCTTAGTTGAATGAGATCAAACTGCTTAATGAGAAGAATGCTTCTACTCTGGCTAAACTAGATGCTCTTAGGACTGAGTATGATGAGCTTAAGGCTAGACCTACTTTGCTTGGTGCCTGTAAATCATGTCCTACTATGCATGCTAAGCTTGTTGATGCTCGTTCTACCATTAGTTCTTTGGAAGCATCTTTGAAATCTCCTGTTGTCAATGCATGCACTAGCTGTGATGAAGTCACTTTGCGCAATCTTGAACTTACTTCCCGTTTGGATGTCATCTATGAGGAGAATGACTATTTGAGGAAGGTGTTGGGTTGGTTGTACGGGAAGGAACCTCAATTGAAAATCATGATTGAGGAGTTCAAGAGAGCCGATGGTCGTGGTTTGGGTTTTGAGAAGTTGGCGAGAAAGTGGGAGAGAACAAAGTGGGGAGAGTGTGTATGAGAAGTGTGTTGAGTCTAACCCCGAGTTTGAGGTGATCGGAGACATCCAAGTCCCACTTCCAAAAGCACCCAAGAACTCTATCACACCAAAGCCCAACCACCTTTGCAACAAGCTTGACACAACCCAAGATCCACCCAAATTCCCACCTAAGACAAATGACCTCAAGAAACCTGTGAAGTTTGTAAGTGAGAATGGGATGGTTGTGAGGAACAAGTCCAGACTTGTTGCTCAGGGGTTTAGTCAGAAGGAGGGGATCGACTATGAGGAGACCTTTGCTCCTGTGGCCCGTCTTGAGGCAATTCGGATCCTTCTAGCCTTTGCCGTGGCTAAAGGGTTCAAGTTGTTTCAGATGGACGTGAAGAGTGCTTTTCTGAATGGGGTCATAGAGGAGGAGGTGTATGTGAAGCAGCCACCTGGGTTTGAGAGCGAGCTGTACCCACACAGGGTTTACAGGTTGAAAAGAGCTCTGTATGGGTTGAAACAGGCGCCCCGTGCTTGGTATGGAAGATTGAGAGGTTTTCTTTTGAGCAGAGGGTTTGTGATGGGTACCGTGGATAGGACCTTGTTTCTCCTCAAGCATGGAAATGACTTGTTGATTGTTCAGATATACGTGGATGATATTGTCTTTGGTGGCTCGTCACATAACCTTGTTGCCAAGTTTGCAGATGAGATGAGCAGGGAGTTCGAGATGAGCATGATGGGCGAGTTGCAGTATTTTCTCGGGCTGCAGATCAAGCAAGTGAAGGACGGTACATTTGTGCACCAGACCAAGTACACAAAAGACATGATGAGGAAGTTCCAGATGCAAGATGTGAAGCCCATGTCGACACTCATGGGGAGTACGGCCACTTTGGATGCGGATGAGGACGGAGAACCAGTAGACCAGCGGGAGTACAGGAGCATGATCGGCTCCCTCCTCTACTTGACGGCGACGAGGCCAGACATACAGTTCAGCGTGTGTTTGTGCGCTCGTTTTCAGGCTTCGCCGAGGACATCACATCGACAGGTCGTCAAGAAGATTTTCAGGTACCTACAGTCTGCCCCTGGTCTTGGCTTTTGGTACTCTTCCTCCTCGACTCTTTCTCTTCATGGTTTTTCTGATGCGGATTTTGCTGGCTGTCGAGTCGAGAGGAAGTCTACTTCTGGTACTTGCCAGTTTCTTGGGTCTTCGTTGGTCTCATGGTCTTCCCGCAAGCAGTCTAGTGTAGCTCAGTCTACCACAGAGGCAGAGTATGTTGCTGCCGCGAGTTGTTGCTCCCAATTGTTGTGGATTTCATACACTTTGAGAGACTTTGGTGAGGAATGCACCCAAATCCCACTTCTTTGTGATAGCACCAGTGCCATAAGCGTAGCCAAAAACCCAGTGCTTCACTCCAGAACCAAACACATAGAAGTGAGGTATCATTTCTTGAGGGACAATGTGGAGAAAGGAACCATTGTGTTGAGCCATGTTCCTACCCAAGATCAGCTTGCAGACATTTTCACAAAGCCTCTCGACCAAGCTACTTTTGTGCGCTTGCGGGGGAACTTGGGGTTTGTTGCCTTTTCTAGTTGATTCTTGGGGGATTTCCTTTGTGTATCATATGTATCATACCATGTTTACTTTGATGTATATACATGCTTTGCTTGATGTATAAATCATGGTAGGATAGCCATCTTGTCATATATCATGTTGCATTTGTATCATATTGCATTTTAGGATGATGAGCTTCTTTCATATGCCATATTTGAGTCTCTTTGGCTATTTGTGAGATATTGGTCATATGTGTGGAGAAATGGTGATGTGAGGTTATGCTCTTGGAATATTTGGGACATATGTGTGGTGAGATAGCCCTTTTTGAAATAAATGCTAATCTTGATTAATTCTTGATGAAATATGCTCCACTCGTGTGTAGTTGTGTGTCCATGTCACAATTTGGTCTAAATGTGCTTTTCATGCTTAGATTGTGCTTGGATGCCTTGTTCTTGCATTTGGGCCAAAGGCCGAATATCATGGCGAATGTTTAGCCTATGTTGCATTCATGGGGGAGCATAAGCTTCTTTTTGCCGCAAAGGCACTTCATGTACCATAAAATGAATTAATCTTGAAAAGAAGTGTGAATGCTTGAAAAATGCTCCATCCATCATGTCTATGCTTAAAATGTCTTATCTTTCACATATGGGTGCAAAACATGTTGCATGATGTTCACCAGTGGAGAAGGCTCCCCGAAGTGGACACATGGCTCATGAGCTTTGACATGACATGCTTTGCTTTATGGGTGTTTGCCATGATCTTTTCCCCGAGAATTTGATATCCTTGTATGATCTTTGAATGGTATGCATGTTTGTGGCTCAAGTGTGACATGGATAGGCTTTTACATGTGAAGCGAGCCTTCTTTTGGTAAAACTGCTTAAATCTGAAATTTTGCTTTGTCACATGCTTGTATTTTCATATATTACTTGTGGCAATGCTTTGACTATGCTATGATTCATATGTGTGATCTTTGTCTCATTTTTAGCCTTTGACACTAGATTTGGCCTATTTGAGAAGCTCATGTAGATGTTTATATACTTTGCTTTGCATTTCTGCATTTTCACCTTGATCCATACATTGTCAACAAGGGGGAGAAGAGGTGAGCTTAATGAAAATTCAGAAGAGGTGAGCTGAAATTTGGGAGTTTGCATCCACATGTTCAGGGGGAGCTTGCATTTGTTCAGGGGGAGCTTTCTTGCTGTTTTCGATGTGGAGTTTGTGCTTTGCTTGGCTTGTGACCTTTCTTAGCCTTTCTTTGGTTTTGGTCATGAGTTGAGCTTCTTTGTTTTTCTTTCTTCTTCCTTTCTTTCTTTCTCTGAATTTCATTTCGCGTTGTGTGTTGTCAATGCACTCATCAAGGGGGAGATTGAGGACCAGGAGCGTCCAAGTGGTCGATGGATGACCGCTCCTCGGTGATGAGTGATTGACAATGGGTGTTGGATCGACTCTTGGCTTAGTGCGCGGTGTAGGCCGCGGCCTAGTTTGTGTTGTTGCGGGTGAAGAACGGGCGCGAAAGGTCTTCGCCTTGAGGGGCCTCCGGGAGATGGAGAGACAAGTAGGCTCGGTTCGAGGGACCCGGTGGACAGCGGAACTGGGTGCGGGCCACATGGTGGCGACACAAGCAAGATGAAGTCATGGACGGACGAGCCGGTGCACGGTGGCGGTCGAGTCAAGTGGTTTGGCGGGAGGCCGGACCGAGCACGCGGGGTTTGGTGGTTTGCCCACAAAACCATCGGCGGACGGTTTCTTGGTTTGGGCCTCAAAACCAAGTCCGAGGGCCCAACACGACGGAGACGGGATCCGGCGTGTCGGGAAGCTTCGAGGCGGAGGACACGCGGCGGGATCGCATGGCTTGCGTCGGGAGGACGCGGGGTGCGGCAAAGGCGTGGCCGTCCGATGGCAGGACCCACAAACATTACCTAAATGCCCGTACGTGGGTTGTATCGCCAGTAGTTTAGTTAGGGGTAGTCGAGTCATTTACCACTCCGGCGGGACCTGATATATAAGCCATGAGTGTGTGTGGATGGCTCTCTCTCCGCGACTTAGGGTTTCATTTCCTCCCTCCCATTTCTCATTTTCGTAGCTATTTTTCTTCCATTTTCTCTAGGCTAGCATGAGAGCTTCATGAGAGATTTGTTGAGAGGGATGGATGCTAGGGCGGCATGCTAGACCTTGTGAATCTTTCCTGGTTTGTATAGAAGATTCGGGGTTGTGTTTTCGTGCCTTTTGTGCTTGTTTTGGTGCTTTTGTTCCCGGTTCGATTCCGCGGATTTGAGTGGGTTTCTCCCCGGATTTCTTTGAGGGATACATGGATAGATGTCTCGTGCATCTTTGTGATTGATCTTGTGCCCTCAAACGCCGGGAAACCACTTGGATTCGAAGTTTTTCGTTCGGTGCTCTAGCTTTTGGTGGTGCTCAAAGGATTCACGATTCCCGGTGATTTAGGGAGTTAGGAGGCAAGATTTCTGGGCTATAGCATCCTTGTGTGACGCTTTTCAGGTCCCCAAACCCTTGTCTCCATAGCTTCAACCGTTTGGGAAATCCGATGATGATTTGGGGGAGTTGACTTTCGGGGTCGGGCGTTTTTACGTTCGTCCGCACCGGCGGACAGTCCGCGGGGTGATCGCGGACGGTCCGCGGGTGGCGTGTTCGTCGCGTGTTCGTCGTGTTCTTGCGCGTCCTCGCTTTCGATCCGGTTTGGCTTTTGTTTTTTGTTGCGGCCGGTTGCGGACGGTCCGGCTTGAGTAGCGACGGTCCGCGGGTGGCGCGGACGGTCCGCCGCCGGCCTCGGCGGACGGTCCGTTTTTCTCGGTCGCTTCGGTGGTTCTATGTGCTTTAACGGACGGTCCGCGGTGTAGGGCCGGACGGTCCGCGGTAGTCGCGCGGACGGTCCGCGGCTTCGTGCCGGAGATCGTCCCCGAGGCCTGTGCGGACGGTCCGCCCCTCCTGGCCGGACGGTCCGCCAGAGCCTGTGCGCTTTGCTTCTTGGTTCGATTCCTCCCATCCTTCTTCCGTGCTTCCGCGTGTGCTTCAAGGAATCTTTCCTAAGGCTAGAGGTTGATCCATAACCTCGTGGTCTTGGCGATTGGTGTGTGATTCGATCCATCGCTCGTGTGTGACCGGGGTTTGACTAGGGTATAGGCCGGGTTCTTTGGAAAGAATTTTTACCGGCTCCTATTCACTCCCCCCTCTCTAGTCGCCATCTGATCCTTCAATCTTATCGGGATTGGTTTCGATGCCGTGATGGCCGATGATGAAGCCGAGTAGTTTCCCAAATGGTACACCTGTTGACGCGAAAATAGCACGTCACCTCCGCGCGTAGCACACGTGACTCCCCACTTTGTAGCGAGGTGTTCGAGCCAATCTGACCTGTTGATTGGCAATGGATAATATCAGGGATTAGCTAGAGAACCGATGGCCTTTCAGCGACATGTGTACTAGCCAATCAGCCGATACAAGGTAAAGCGAGATTGGCCGACTCGACAGCGACCAAAGCGCGGGTATGCAAGTAGATCGATCGACCGGATCGGCCGATCATGACGTCAGCACTCGAGTAGGTCAGAATCGGCTGCGGTGTAGAAGCCGATGGGATCTTGATCGAACTGATGGTAATGATAATAACTAAAACCACAAGAATTTGGTATGAAAACTTGTAGATCTAGCTAATATTGGTAAAGCGTGAATAAAGAACTAGACGAAACCTCAACGATGCGCCCGTAGGTTAAAGCCTAGGATTATTCGGTAAAACGGTACTCACAAGATTTGTCGAGGATCAGTTGATGCAGCCCGACGAACTCGAAGCACAGTGTTGTAGAAAAGGGAAAAACGCAATGGCGAAGTCACCGTAAAGTAGATGTTGTATAGGTAGATGTTGTAAAGTAGATGCAGTAAAAGTAAAGTCTTTGCCCGGAGGCGGTTTGTTTGATATTGGTGTGTACAGATTTTCCAACCACATAGGGTCGCTATATATGTCCTGGGGACAAACCCGATTCCTAGCTGATCATGACACTGTTTACTTGCATCTAAAGACAAAAAATACTAAAATAGAAAAGGACTCTCGCAGGAGTCTAAATTTCCTAAAACTGACTCTTTAACCCATTGTCAATCGTGGATTTCCCGGCTGACCATCAACCGATTACTGTGACCAACTGGCCCACTGTCAGGGTTGGATCCCTCTGACCATCGGCGAATTGTGTTGACCGTTCTCCTCTTCCTTCAATCGGCCGATTGCACTATCTCTTATCATTGATTGTTTCTCATTATCCCTTTTGACCTGTTTTTTTTCCAAAAAACCGTGACGACTGCCCCCAGTTTCGGAGTAAATAATGTTTTTCTCTAAAATTTGCTTGATATCTTTTGAATAATAGTCAAATCGCTTCACGTGATTGACCTGATCAATCTCCATTGTTAATGTCTTGTCCTTTCCATCTTTCCTTGGGGTTGTTCATCATGTGACTCTTTGGCACCTCCCGTTCCCCTTGCCTATAAGAGTGTTTTTTTACCCGAAAGTTCTTTCTATCTCTTTTCGTCCTTGGGTTTTCCCTGATGTAGGTGATAGCTCTTACAACCTTATGGGCATGAGAGGCATCTTCCCCTGGAAAATTCTGCGAGCGCCGATGGTCTTTACTGACCATTGACAGACTTCAGCTCGAAATAGCTTAATTGACTTCCTTGGTCGGTTGTGATAGACAGAGGTATACCAAACCGATAAACAATATGCTCATTGACAAAATCAATCATATTTCCTGTTGTTACAGTCTTAGTTGGGATGGCTTCTACCCACTTTGTGAAATAATCCATATCTACTAGCACAAAATTATGACCTTTGCTTAATGGTGGATATATCTATCTGATCCATCCATACAATCTGACGTGATCAGGGCACCTGAAAGCAGTTTTTGCAATGTCTTCAATGGCCATTAATATTTGATTGTTTCCGGCATTACCATCCACGAAGCTGATGACTTTGTGTCCTGTAGCAGCATTGACCAATGCATCGGCTACTGGCATCGGATATCCGTCCATCGGCATCGCTTTGTTCAAGTCTCTGAAATCAATGCATATGCATAGTTTGCCATTTTTTTGTAGATAGGAACTATTAGAGATCCATTCGGCATATCGACATTGCGGAATGAAGCCATCTTCAAGTAACTTTGTAATCTCAACTTTTATATTAGGATAAATTTTCTGATTACACTGCCTTGGGTGCTGCTTAAATGGTCGATATCCATGTTTAATGGGTAATCGATACTCAACAATGGGTCAGTCTAAACCCGACATCTCATAATATTCCCAAGCAGAGCAAACTTTGAATTCTTTCAATAATGCGATCAATTCTTTCTTGTAATCTCCTTCTAACTTGGCGCAGATGTTTCTCGGCCTTGGTTTGCTGCCATCTCCAAGGTCTATGTTTTCTAGTTTATCGGCCGACGTAAACCCATGCCCAAGCTTCCCTTCATCTTCAATGAATTGATCCATTAAATCTTGTCATCAGAGCCGACTGCTTGAACCGACTTTAGTCCAAAATCAAACACTTTGAGATGCAGCTCACTCGATCATAAGTCCATCCTTGTGCTTCTGTAGCTTCTACTATCAAGGAGGTTTCTCCTTGCACCACTTCCATTGAATATCCGATCCATTGGATGATGCATTGATGCATAGTAGATGGTATGCAACAATTGGCATGTATCCAATCCCAACCCAGTAGTAAATTATAAGATCCCCTCCCTTTAATGAGATAGAAGGTGGTTGGAAGGGTCTTACTGCCGATGGTGAGCTCCACGCGGATTGCTCCTTGAGCTGGAGAGACGTTGCCCTCGAAGTCCACCAACATCATGTCGGTTTGGGTCAAATCTTCATCAAATTTTCCAATCTTGCGCAACATGATGTACGACATCAGGTTAACCGCACCTCCTCCATCCACAAGCATCCTGGTGACTGGTTTGCCATTTCAAAAACTTTGAGAAACAGAGCCTTCAAGTGTTGTCTCTTCCTATCTTCTGGCTTCTCAAAGATAGATTGTTTAGGTTACTGAGCCATGCCAAGCTCCTCATCGGACACATCCAAATCAGCTGGAACCATAAACTCTTTCGGTAGGAAGACAACCACGTTTATACCAGCTTGGAGCTTGTTATCTTCCTCACCATCAGCCTTAGGCTTTGGGCACCAAACCTTGGACCGAACCTTCTTCTTGACCAACACCTGTCTCTCCACTTCTTCATGTTGTTCTAGCTGACGAAGGCGCTGGACTCTTCTCTTCTGGGATTTGGTCAAGCCATCTAGAAACCATTGCGGATTGGTCTTCTTACGTGTTTGATTTGATCCTTCATCATTCAGTTGCAATGTGCGTCGACGTTCAGGAGCTCGGCACATGATGTCCTCATTAGGTACCAGAGAATCGACAATCTTTTCCAGCCGATCGTTTGACTCTTTATTGACTCGACCTCCCAACCGACATGAACACTGGCCTTGGACCCCAGCTGATCATGGACGCTGGCTTTGCCCCCCAGCCGATCATGAACTGAGACCCGATGATTGTCGAATCCACGAGATCCTTGGCTGCAGGTCTTCTGTCATCAAAGCAAACCCTTTTGGATGAGTTGCCATTATTGTAAGCTCTGTTGCACTTTGGACAGTTTTCTGCCGTCGGCAGTTTGATCCCTTCTTCCCAACAGTACGTGAAGAACGGACATCTCCAATGTCCTTCATTATGTCGTGCCCACTCTTCTCTTTCCTTTGCCTTCTTTTGTCGGTGCTGGAACTTATTGATCAGCATCTGTGACATGACGGGTCGGCGTGGCTTTGAGTCCCCCTATTCAAGTAGTAACTCTTTTCCTTTGACATCAGCGGTGGTTACTTGTACCTTGGGATCAACGGCTCCATTATTTTGAGCTGAATCAGATGTCAGCAATTTAAATCATGACATGTCTTTGCTAGACACCTCAAATGTGTTAGTTGGGAAGGGGTGTTGATCAATCTTCATCATCTCTTCAGCTTTGGTAGGAGTTTCAAATTTAAACCTCTCTTGCTCAATAGTTGATTGGATATGTTGTCTGCAGATATGGCAATCATTTGTGTCGTGTGATGTTGCATTGTGCCACTTGCAATACTTCATCCTTTTTAGCTCCTCTGCAGATGGTATGGTATGGAACTGAGAGAGTTTAATCTGCCCTTGCTGATGCAACAAATCAAATATCTTATCGGCCTTAGTGATATCAAAGCTGGATTTCTCTGGCTCTTTCTTGCCAAAGGGGCAGACACTGTCTTTTTTCCTTTGACCCACTCTACGAGCCCTATCATATTGTCTTCATCTTCTGGGTCAGAGTAGTCCACATACGACACCTTCTTCTGAAAATTCCTTCTAGGCTCATAGGAATTTGCAGTTTCTTGACTCATCCGGCTGACTAACTGGTTGAGGCTACAAAATCATGTGATGCATATTTCTCCCTCAAGGTCGGCATGAGACCTTGGAAAGCTAGTTCAGCCAATTGCTTGTCTCCCAAGTTCAAACTGTAATATTTATTTCTGACTTCTCTAAATCTTTGAACGAATTCAGCTACTGTTTCATCGTTCCTTTAATTGAGCCTGGTCAGATTAGTGATCATCATCTCGTTGATGCTAGAGAAGAAGTAGTTATGGAACCGCTGTTCCAAATCGGTCGATTAACTCCTGCTTCATATGAGATTTCAACTCTGTAGCCACTTGCTCAATTGCTTGTGTCTCAGCTGGAGTTTTCGGAGGTCCTTCTTCTAAGACACTTGGCTGTGGATCTGGAGTTGTAGATGTCTTTGCTTCAGTAGAACTTTGAGTGTTTGGATGACCTGTAGTAGGTGGGGCCTATCCAATCAACTGACTAGCCGATGGGGCTGGTTGCTGCGTATTCAACTGGCTTGAAATAGCCAATTGATTTAAAATGTGTCTGTAGCAATTATATTGAATCCAATTGTGGAACCACTGGCTGCCCTGCTACTCCTTGGTTGATTGGTTGTGAAGATCTTGTATGAGCCACCGTATTAACAGGGGTCAAAACAGCCTGTATTGTCCTTGATCGTTGAGGCGGGGTTGTTTGTATGGCCATCCCCAGCATTGGCTGCTATAGTGAAACAACTGGTATAGATTGTTGAGCTGATCTCTGAGGTGGAGTGGGATTTAGCCTCTGAGGTCGAATAGGGGCCCTTTGCTCTATTAGTATGATCATATGAGCGTGAGCTGGGCTAAGTTTGACTCTCTCAAAGGCTTTACTACCATGATTGAAGTAGACAAACACTACCCCATCCACATCCATGTGCACGGTCCCTGGAGTACCTCCAAGTGTAGCTTGGTAAGATTGTGGGTACTTTACTTCTAGAACCTCCTCAGGAACAACCTGAAAGAAGTTTGAGATATCTTTCTCAAAATGATCGTGAGGCAAGCTCCATCTTGTAAGGCTTCCGTTTTGATCTCTTATCGCGGGATATTGATCTGCACTGGAAGCACCTGGTCCTGGATGACAGATTGCACTGATGTGGTGACGGCAGGGTCTTTAGCTTTACCATCGCCACTTTGGCTCTGAATCGGCTGAGCATCCGATGAAGAACTAGCAGCTTGTTGAGATGGTGTTGCTTTTGGGTCATCAATCGGCGGGTTGGCCAATTGATTTTGCTGGAACACTGGAGGAGTTTGTTTTGGTTGAAAATATGCAGGCCCCAAATATCCTCCTTCTGCTCCTTTCTGAGTGCATCAATTATAGCATTCTGAATAGTATTTGTGAATACCTTAGATTGATCAATCATTGTTTGATGCATAGCTTTTGTCATCACGTCTTGAAGCCCTCCAGGATCGGCTGAAAAGGTGACCTGCTTAGGCTTTGGCAGCAGACTCTTCTTCAAGACTCCACTCTTAGTCTAATCGTACGATGCCAGACAAAATTCTTCATAATTCTTCGTGTGAGCCATGTGCACAACTTTGTCTAATTCTTTTAGCGATCCTTAATGATTGGTTGAACGTTTCCTCGATCAACTTCAGAAGGACCAGGCTTTGTCATTGTTGACTTTTTCGTGTCCTACTGGGCGTGCAACACACGTGTCTCCTCGGTCTGTAGCGAGGCGTGCCAGCCAATCTGACCTGTTGATTGACAATGGAAAATACCAGGGATCGGCTAGAGAACCGATGGCCTTTCAGCGACACGTGTACCAGCCAATCGGCTAATACAAGTGTCGGGGATAGCCATAAGGGTCCCCTAAACAACTAGGGGTAATCTGCTTAAACTTGTAAAAAACGAACGCAACACAAACCCAAACACGCGCACAAAACCAGGCCACAGGCCCACGGCCCGTCAAACAATCGACCCAGCCACCCTCGGGCGAAACTCCGCTCCGCTCGAGGGGTACGACACCACCTCGGTACAAATCCGCCTCGCTCGAGGGTCGGATGACCCTCGAGCGCAAGGCCCCGTCTCGATCGAGAGCCAAACGCCCCCTCAAGCGAGTTTCCGTCTCGCTCGAGGGGGTCACGGGCCGCCCCCCATACCTACCCCTCCGGCAGGGGCATTTAATGCACTGACACCTGCAGGCGTCCAAGTCAAACGCGAACCCACACCACTACATGCCTGGGAATCATGCCCCGCCACTGCTCCGCCGACTCCCCGCCATTGTGCGATGCTGTGCGGCGTGGTCAGCAACCGCCCCGCGGCACTGTACCACCCACTCCCGTACGGCCGGCGCCCCGCGCCCTGGAAAAAGGACGGCGGAACCCTCGATGGGATAACGCACAACTACTTTGCACCCGCGCGGGACGGCGCCGTGACGTCGGGCCAGTGGGAGCGGTCACCTCCGTCGCCATCGGCCCTGTGCGGCCATCTCGGTCACTGCACCACCATACCCGACGCTATGGAACATGCAGCGACAGGACACCGCCACGCCAGCCACTGTACCTCGCCGGGGAGGTTCTCGCCTTGATGCTAGCCCCCCTCACTTGTAGATTCTCCTCGATCTTGATTCGTCGTCGTAGGTGTAGAAGAGGGGCCGTCAACCACTGTAGTGGAAGTAGTAGGTACATGTTCAGCCGGGGGCACCACACCGCCATGTTCATCGTCCAAATGTTCATGCTCCTCCTCCTGAAAGATCTCCTTGCCAAGCTCATCATCACCTGCACACTCAAAGACAAGCTGACTATGTGGCTGTGTCTCATCGAAGGTTACCTCGCAAGTCTCCACGATTTGGTTAGTTTCAAGATTGAGCACACGATATGCTCTAGAGTGAGATGCATAACCAAAAAAAATACCATCAACCGACCTAGCCTCAAACTTATCCAACTTCTTCCCTTTCTTCTGAACAAAACACTTGCAACCAAAGACATGGAAGTGACTCACCTTGGGTGTCCCACCGTGCATCAACTTGTAGCATGTTTTCTTCTTATGCACTCTGAGGTAGATCCTGTTAGACACATAGCACGCGGTATTCACAGCCTCAGCCCAGAACCTTCTCGGAGTCCTATGCTCATCAAGCATCGTCCGAGCCATCTCACACAAGGTCCTGTTCTTCCTTTCCACAACACCATTCTGGGGAGGCGTATACGGACTCGAAAACTGGTGTTTAAGACCCAAGTCATGGCAAAAAGTTTCAAAACAAGAGTTTCTGAATTCTGAGCCATTGTCACTGCGGATTGCTCGTATGGCATCTCCGTGCCTCTCGTTCCTCAACCTCAAGACAAGATCTCGAACAAAACCAAATGTCTCGCCCTTATCCTCGAGAAAGAACACCCACGCATACCGAGAGTAGTCGTCCACCACAACAAGGACATACCACTTCCCACCCGCATATCGCAAACGAGCTGGGCCAACAAGGTCCATATGGAGCAGCTCGCATGGACGCTCAGTCATCACATCAGTGAGAGGCGGGTGAGAAGATGCTACCATCTTGGCATGCCTATACAGCGCACAAACCAACTCTTTCTCAAGCCTCAACCGTGGCAATGCTCGGACCAAATTGAGTTTACTCAAGTGAGACAAAAGGTCAAAGCTCAAGTGACCCAACTTCATATGCCACTTCCACAACTCACTCGAAGAACCAGCCAAGAAACAACGCTCCACACCAGAAGACTGAGAAAAATCAGCTCGAAACACCTGACCCTCGGGAACGACCATACAGACAAGGTCCCCTCGAGAGTCCAAAATCTGAGAACCACCAGACCGAAACAACACCTCAAAACCCTCATCCCATAGCTGGGACACAGAAAGCAAATTGTATCCAAGCGATTGAAAAAGAGCAACACGCCTAAGAGTGATCTTGTCTCTCACCTTAATCTCACCTTCCGAAAGCACATGCCCACGCCCATTGTCCCCAAAAGTGATGTACCACTTTGTCACCACCGGGACGAGACTTGAGAACCACCCCTTGTCTCCTGTCATGTGCCTCGAGCAACCGGAGTCAATCAACCAAATGTTCTTCAAGTCTCCCACCTGAAATTTCAAAAACGAGCACGTGAGCGAACAAACGACTCAGCATTGGGTCCGTACCAAAAGGCTTAAACCAGTCCCGAGCCATTTGCTCGAAAGTGGGGTTAGCACAAACCAAACCATCTTTCCTACCAAGGCTACCTCCACGAACACCACCACGGTAACCACCATGAGGGAACCAACCCTCTCTACCTGGAGGAGGACCAAAACCACAAAGAAAGCCCGTGGACTGACCCTCCTCTCCATCTCAATGCTACGGATCCTCCCATCCCCGTATTGAGCACGAGGAGGAGAACACCTAGCAAACTGACCTTCTGCAAACTCTCCAGCCCAACCACCAGAACCACGACCTCCAGAACCAAACCTCGCACCTGTACGAGCACGAAACCCGAACCGCTGCCTGTCTAGGCCTGCACCGGTCTGACCGGTGCCTCTCACCAGTTTGACCGGTGTAGCCCGACCAGCAGCACCTCCAACAGCCTTTCGCTCCCCCCAAGCCGGAACTGTCCTCACACTCGCCTTGGCCCTGGGCATCTGCACATGAGGCTCAAGTACACCATCGGAAGGGTGGTACTTGTCCTTGTTAGCACACTCCTTCGCCATTCTCTCCTCTCGCTTCCTCTTGAAGCAAAACTCATCCTTATGGCCATATCTCCCACAATAGCCACGATGAAACCTCACAAGCTTAGGTTTAGGCTTGGGTTGGGGCTGCTCACTTGGTTTCTCTCCACTCGACTTCTCCACAGGTTTCTCCTCACTAGCCTTCACACTCTCTTTCCCAGAGAACACTTTCCCCGAAGTGCTCACAAACTTGATAGGCTTTTGGAAATCATTTGTTTGTGGGGGAAACACGGGTGGATCTGGGGTTGTGTCTAGTAGGTTCCTAAGATGGTTAGGTTTGGGAGGGAAATCATTTTTGTGGTGGGTTTTCGGTGGCTCTGGAATGTTTTCTCCACTTCCCTCACCAACCTTGTTTGCCCCAAGTCCCTCACCATCCTGCCTCTTGAATGTTTCGATCATTATCCTCAACTGAGGCTCATGACCAAACAACCAACCCATCAACTTTCTCAGCTCATCATTCTCATTCTGCAAACGATCAACATAATGTGCAAGTTCCAAATTCTTCAAAGCATGCATTTCACAGGTAGAGTAAGATGTAGGAATTGGTTCTTTCAGCTTAGCCTCAAGAGAAGCAGTGTAAGCATGCATCTCATCAATTTTAGCATGCAAGACAGGGCAAGAAGTGCAAGCACCTAGCAAAGCAGATCTACACTTAAGCTCAGCCACTTCAACCCTAAGCACATCAAGTTCCTCACACTTGGAGGCATGCTTTTCCTTAAACAAGGCAAGATCAGCAAGGAAAATAGAGCAATCAGCACATTCAACATCATCAGAAACAACAGGTGAAGCTTTCAAAGAATCAATTTCCACCTTAGCATCCAATTCTGTGTTTCTAGGTCAGCCAGTCTAGTCCTAGCATCCTCGAGTGAAGCCCTAAGCTCTTTCCTCATTTTCTTGGCTTCTCTAAGCATGTCATCATGATTATCAAGCAACAAGCCAAGCCGTTCATTCTCCTGACGCAAGAAGGGGAGTTCATCACGCACCTCGTCATCAGAATCAGAGTCCGAGTCACTTTGTGTGCTCTTCTTGCTGCCGGAGCTCAGCGCCACGGTGTAGAAGCCGTCTCTAGTGAAGCAGCTCAGCCCGCTCAGGTTTTTTGACAACTTCCTACTCTTGCGACGATCACCTTCATCTTCACTGCTGCTTGAGCTCGAGGTGGAGTACGCGGAACCAGAGTCGACGTTGCTCGCCCCAACCATCGCTCGGGCCATGCCTCGGCTCTCCTTCTTCCTCTATCGTCGCTCGTCCTTGTGCTTGTTCTTCTTCTTGCTCTTGTGGTCGCGCCTCGACCGGTACTTGCCATCCGTTCTTGACTTGTGCTTGTAGCCATCCTTGTTCTCGACCTTCTCCGGGCAGTCGGCGACGAATTGTCCCTGCTTGCCACACAGTAAGCATGTCCTCGTGTTCCTCCTCATGTTCTGTGACGCCCCAGGTTTTTGATTACCGTCGTTAACGCTAATGACAGGATTAACCGGTCAAATAGTCAACCCTAGGTCAACCTGGGCCCTCACCCATGAAAACTCCCCAACACACCCCTAGTGACCCTAGTGAATAGTTAAAACACTTGTGGGGCCAACCCATGGTCAAAGGGTGGGTCAAACCCCCTTTCCATCCAGTGTCCACAAAGTGTCCGTCTTAGGAATTTTTGCCGCGTTCTCCAAAATTCACCCAAACACTTAAAATTCTACCTTTGGGAAAGTTGTAGGTCTTGTTGAGGGACACAACTTTCATGTAGAGTGGCATTGCCAATTTGGAAGGGAAATTTGTGAAAAAGCCCTTGCAAGCCAGAGTTTACTATTGTCAAGAACAGACTGACATTCAAAGTTGGCACTCCCACAGATTCAAATCTAGAGAGTAAAACCCCATACAGCCTTTGGGAAAGTTGTAGCTGGTACTTAGATCTACAACTTTGGTATTCATTGCTTGGTCGAGTTGTATTCAAAATTTTGGAGAAAAAGTGGCTCAAACACAGCACCAGTGTCACTGTTAGAGCAAGAGCACGTCGCGCCGTGATGTCGCGCGCGCCCGTGCGCCGCCGTCGCCGCCCGCCGCCGGCCACGCCCGGCGTCCGCGCCCGCGCCTCCGCAGGCCGCGCCCGGCCCAAGGCGCTCCATCCCGAGGTCCCGCGCCCCCCGCCCTCGCTCCATCCCGAGGCGCCCGGCGTCCGCGCCGCCGTACGCGCGCGCATGCGCGCGGACTACCGGTCCGTCGGCGGTGTCGCCACCGTACGCGCGCGCCTCGACGCGCCGTATCACGGAGAGCATCTTGCGCCGTCACCCGTTCGTCACCGGTGTCCGCGCGCCTACTTAAACCCCCCCCCCCCTCGCGCCTCCCCGCGCGCCACCCGTGCGCCCCCGCCGCCATTGCCGCCGCCGCCGCCGGCCGGGAGCTCGCGGCCTCGCCCTTCCCACTCGGTCAACCGCACCACGAGCTTCCCTAGATCCTAATACAACTCCCGCAGTCACGTGTTGTCCAAGCCCGTGCCCTTCACGTCGGGAATCCGAGCCGCCGCAGCCGTGCTCGCCGGCCGCCGTCGAGCGCCGCCGTGCGGGGCTCTCTCCGCCCCCAACCGCGCCTACCCGGCCCCCTAGGTGAGCACGTGGTCCTCCACGGCCGCTTGCCCGACCGGGATGGCCGCCGGCTCGCCGGAATCGGCCTTGCCCGCGCCGCCGGCCGGCCGGGGACCCAATTGCGGGGATCTATTTCTTGTTAGGGTGCTTGGAGTAAAAAGGCGGGACTAGTGTGTGAAGAGCTTATCTAACTTTTCTTACGGATCGGTCCAAGGTCTTAGGAAATTCCTAGAAATTCACAGAAAATTCAGAAAATTCTCAAACCAATTTTGTAGGTTTCAGGTTGTTAAACCCCACCTCCTGGTTATACACTTGTGGCTAGATTCAAAATAGTTTTGGCAGAAAAATTACAAATGTCTTTTACTTGGATCTGTTATAACTTGAAATGTATAGCTTCTCTGTAGCCAAGCTTTGGATATGTTGTGAGTTAGGTTATGACTAGATGCTGTGCCAAAAATTGCACAAAGTTATCATGTAAATCTTTTTATAAAAATGTTTTTCTATCTCTGACAGAACTGCATAAATGATTTTTCATGTTACATCTATTCATGTTCTTGAGCCCAGCTTGTGCATACTGTCTTGTGATGTCAAAAGGCACATCTTGTGAATTAATCATGAATTTAGGATTAACAGAAATAATTATTCTTGTTTTATGCATGTTTTCCTTTGTAAATTAATAAACCAAGTTCAGTAGAGGTTCCATGTGAACATGCTGGCTTTTTAGGCTTGTTTAGGATCAGAGAACATGCCCAAGAAAGTTTGGATCATTTGGATGCCTAATTATTTTTATATGCATTTAAGTTGAATCACTAGTTAACCTTTGTTATTTTCAATAATATTTATTTTCCTAGCATCCAACACTTACATGTGGGTCCAATGGACCAGGATAGGTGCTAGTAGGCCTAAGAAACACTCATTTAATTTTTTTGTAATTTAATTGTTAATAAAAGGCCTAAATGCCCTTTTAATATTAAAGGGAAATTAATAAAAGAAAATCCTTAATTAAATCTTTTTCCTTTTTGAAAGCATTGTTTAATATAAATAAAATAAATTTAATTATCAGCTCGATAAGGAGTTAATTCACAAATAAAATATTAATTCCACCATGTTGGTAAAAATAAAATGAAATAAAGCTTTCACGTGAAATGATAAACTTAATAAGAACCTTTATTTAAATGTGGAATAAAAGAGTAACCCATGTACAACCAATGACTTCCTAAAATAGAAACCTTAGATGAATGCTTGTTAAGGTGAATATGATCAACTAGAGTTGGATAAGACAACAAACTATCACATCACCTAAAGTGCATTGCATTCCGTGTAGATCTTCCGAACGGAGATTACTCCCTGGTCCCGGAAACCGAGGAAGGCGGAGCTGAAGGTTCTCTGCAGTACGTGGACGTACTCGACACCGAGGGTGCCCAAGCTAACCTAGTCGACGAAGGCAAGCCCCGGTGCATCTAACCCAGTTTTAAAGTTCTTTATTCAATTATCTATGAATGATTGTGCATTTACGTTCAAGAGTTGAATGAAACCCTAGATGCATGATCCATAGGTACCTTTGGTCCCTACTAGTATGATAGGTCGATAGCTGCTAAGCTATAGGACCGTTACAAGTCGGGTGATGACCTCACTCGCGAGAATAGGTTCCTAGATAGGAATCATACTATATCCTTAAATAGATTGCTCACGTGGTAAGAGCATGGGATCTGGGCTCCGGTCCGGTGGTTATGTGGGTTAAGTTTTTGAACGTACTAAGCACATGCGGTTATGGGGCCGGTAAACCTAGTACCATAATGAGGCGGCTAGGGATCCTACCGTTACTACTCTTGGGATTCGCTCTCACGGCTCGCCACCGGTGGTGTATGGTGACTCCGGGTATCTCGCGGGGTATGCCGGATAGCCTGCACCAAAGACTATAAGATTCGATCCCGACCCGAGGATTTATGGGGACGGTCTGGGGAGTTGTCCTCGCGGGGGCAGCCGACCGTGTGTTTGGGTCTACCTTGCAAGGTTTAAATCAATCGATTGTCGGCCTCTCACCGTTACCCGAGATTACTTACTCCACTAGTCATGTGATCCCTAATGATGGAAGTTGATGAACTCTATGATTGATTAATTGTATTGTACAACTTTGTTTGTACTAGTTGGCTAATGTAGTAATATTAAACCTGCTAGAACTTGTGCTAAAATCTTGAAAGTAAGGACCTACTCTTTGTTACTTTTTAGCAAAGGCAACCCAGTAGCCAAAAAGCCTTTCATGGTCTAGAATTGGTGAAGTAGTTATCACCGATGGGTAAGACTTGCTGAGTATTAGTATACTCAGCCTTGCTATAATGTGTTGATCCAGGTAATGCCTTTAGTGATGTGTGGCCCGGTGAGATCCCGCCCGGCTGGGAGCTGGAGTGGGTGGAGGATGACTACTAAAGCATCATGGATGGCCTCCCGTGGTGACATTGCTTCCGCTAGTTAATTTCCGCTGCTTTTCAAAACTCTGAACTGTTTCATCATGACGAAAACTATGGTTTGTAATAATTAAACCCTTCGGGGCACGAATTTGAATGTGAATGTTGTTGTATCTCTGGACTCGCCTTCGAGTGAGTTTTAATGCATATATTCGATCCTTGTGCTCTCAAGTGATTTACCGAGCGTTAACCCGGCGACTTACGACAGGATGGTACTTTATTATTGCTTAATGGCCAAAGTGGATCGGTCTTAGGCAATAGTACGCGTACTTTCCCCGGGCGGGTTGTCACGCGTTGGCATCAGAGCTTATATGCACCAGAGATTAATTAATAAACCTTAATCACTGGTTTTTGAATAAAATATACCATGATTTTCTGATTTTTCAAAATACGTTGGTCCGCTAAGGATAAGCTAGATCGAGAGGCCCTAGAGGGAATTTTGGGTTCTTTCAGGTGGCTTAAATAACTTATGGTTTATTTTGCTAACTCCCAGCACATTTCTTTCTGTCAGACTTACTTTATTGCACAACCAAACTAGGAGCCACATGTTTTATACGTGTGCTGTTCCGCATCACGGGAATTGCGAGGGTTGATGGAGTGATCCATTCCACGGATCCCATCTTCGCGTCTGTTTATGAGTGGTGTGTCGCCATGTGTTTCATACGTGTGCATTCCGCATGTCGCTCATGCGAGGCAAGGATACACTCCATTCAAACGGAGGGTGTCCGAGGTTGGACGCTGTCCATGCAGCGGCTTAACGCATGGATACCGTTTCTATAGTGAACGGTAATGTATGTGGACGCTTTCGTGACGTGCTGGCACGAAAGGTTCGTTTTCCGCGGTACATAACGAGCCGCTTCGTTAGTTGTTAGCGATCACCGTATAGCTCGCGACTAGATATTATATGGAGAGACGATTAAAAGCCTTGCCACCGGCACTAACTTCGATTTTTGGCTTGATTGCCATGTGAGGTCGAATAGGACGTCTTGCATGCATGTTAAAAATCGAAACAACTAAAATGGACCCCAAAAATCGAAATTCCATGTGTTCTCTAAGGAAGATTATGCTAGTGTGTGCTTTTTATAAATTAGCAGTACCTCTCATACCTAGCCGTCATGCTGCCGAAATTTTGTGACCAATTTGTTTACCTTGTGCTAGGTTAATTAAACCAAATTGTTAAAAACAATTGATCCTCAACTAGTTACCTTGTGATAGCAAGTTCAATCTTAGTTCGTTGGGTTGGTTCACTTTTTCCCCTAGGCACATCCAAGTTAAGGACCCTTCATCTTGTTTCTTGATCGGTGCTCAACCTTAAAAAGCTTAATTGAAAAATGTTGAAAGTTAAATTGAAAACTCGGGAAAATTTTTGGAGGCTTCTGGATTTTTGGTTATGAATGCTATTCACAAATTTGCCCGAACTTCACCATTTGTCATGCCGTTCTCTTTTGAGATCTGACATGGGTTACCTTTGTGTACAGATGGATTTCCCCGTGTTCCACCAGTTCGATGCTGACGGTACGATCCGTACCAACGGGTTGCACTGGGAGGGTTTTCCGCGTTTGGCGTGGGAAGCACTCAGTGCCGCAGGCTACCTTACCCCGCCGACGTACGAGGTGAAGGAGTTTGAGCGCTTTGGTGTTCCCCGCTGCAGGGTGATTGTTACTGTGCTGCCGCACCCAGATCACGCCGATTGGTTTGACCTAAGTTTTATTTACTGGGATTTATCACGCACGAGTCCGTGGAGTCAGCCACCCTCAGAGTGCTGACAGACTTTTGTGACCACAACCCTACTGTGGTAGCTCTTTCACCGTTCGGACTGTTTCCGGCTGTGAGTCCTCACGACCCAGCTTGGTTGGACCGTATGGACCACCTACGGGAGCTACTGACCCTAACAGAGCCGTTGGATGTTACACAGACACTTGCTCGTTGTCTGAACGTGGTTTTCACACTCCAGGGGCTGCGTTTTAACACCGCAGCAATTATTGCACAGCGCTTGGAGGCATCTAGGCGCGATTGGGAGCGACTTTCGGCGGCGCGACCAGCGGCCGAACTTCACGCTTACCCGTGTGCAGCAGGAGAACGACGAGTCGCGTGCTAGGAGGTTCCAGTTGGAGCTTGAGAGAGGTGACCGCCTCTAGAGGATCGTGGACCTAGAGGCGGAGAACCATGCACTAGAGGAGGATGCCGACGCACACGAGATAGAGAGGATGACCCTGTTGCAGAACATTGCTGAGATGCAGGAGCACGTGCAGGAGGCCGAGGTACAGGTGGCAGCCTTACAGGCTATAGTGGCCTTACAGCCGCCGCCCCCGATACAGCACACCGGAGGAGCGGCGAGGTGTGTCCGGTCCCGGGAGCGGACGAGCCGAGCAGGACCACCGCTACCGACTCCCCCAGCGTCACCTTCGTACAGTGGTGCTTCAGTGGGCAACTAGGTTGCCGACAGCAGGGAGCAGTAGTATATCGATCTTATCGAGTTGTCTTCGAGATGTGGAGTAGTTGGCTTGATAGCGCGTCTTCGTGCCAAGCAACTATTGTATCATGTGTGGTCTTGATGTTTCGAAATCGAGTTGTAATGACATTGAACCTTGTTCTGTCATGTTGTAATAAGAATGCTTAAGCTCGTATGCTTTAAGTGAGTTTCGTTGTCGTTCAAATTGAATTTTCTTATGTTGAATGCCATATCCTGGGATAATTCGTTGCGAATGATCACGCTTGTCGAAGATTGCATTGTTATCTCCTAAGAGCGTGGGTAAAACAAAGCATCTTACGAACGTCACTCGTTGCCAGCATATAAGTGCTCGTTCGTATACCATCTTCTTTGGTATTCGGGATAACGACGATCGTTCGGAAGTGATTAGGAGCCGCGCAATTGAGCAATCACCGTCCTAACCATATTAAGAAGAAACGATTCTAGGAATCTTGGTGGCTATAGAATGTTGTCCTTGTTGCTGTACTCATTATTTATGACTAATGAGATGTGTTAATGCATGGTCGTGCTTGTCATCATTTGGAAGTAAGCTTTGGGTTATCTCACTAATGACGCTCACATTTCAGATGGTGGGAACCACGCGCAGCTCCCCCAACGGTTTTGGAGCGAGTGGTAGTGGTGACTTGCCGCCACCCCCGCCCATGAACCCGACGGAGGCTTTCATGGCCACCCATACCGAGGTGCGTGCCGCATCTTGCGGACACGGCGCGGATCACCCGACGGATGAACCGAGGGCCGCCACACGGGGCCAACCACGAGGGACCTAACCGAGTCACCACGTATGCCCGGTTCATCGCCATGAAGCCGCCAACTTTCGCGAAAGCGAAGACCCTCCGGAAGGCGAGGCTTGGGTCAAGGCCATAGAGGAGAAATTCTCCGCCTTTGTGCTTTGCCTTGCTCTGAGGAGAACAAAGCGAACTTCGCAGCCCTACAACTGCGAGGAGAAGCTTTGATGTGGTGGGACCACTTCAAGTCCATGCAGTGAAATCACGCCGTGACTTGGGAAGAATTCAAGCAAGCCTTCAAGAGTCACCACATCCCCAAGGGTCTGATGGATCGGAAGATGAGGGAGCTGCTAGCCCTTCGTCAAAAAATCTGACTCCGTGTACCGCTATGCTCAGAAATTCAATAGCTTATGTCAGTACGGTGGGCATCATGTTGATACTGATGCCAAGAAGATGGAGAGGTTCCGCGACGGACTTGATGGCAAGTTGTACGAGCGCCTAAATCTGCTCGAGCCCGCAAACTTCCATGAGCTCGTGAATAAAGCTATCTCGCAAGAGGATGCTATGAAGAAAGCCCATGGGGACAACAAGAGAGTGTCCGGTTTCACCCCAGGCAGCGGAACAAACAAGAAGTTTCGTTTTGTGAAGAAGGAAGCTCCAGGCCCATCCCAGCAATCTTCAACTGGACGCTGGACGATGAAGCCATTCCAGGGCAAACCTGCCGGGAACTTCCAGTTCCGCCGTGCCCCGGCAGCCAGGCTCCAAAGCCTAATGCACCCCCTCGTGATGTTGGAGATCGCCGTTGCTACAACCGTGGCCAGCCGTGGCACTATATTAATGAGTGTCCCAAGCCCGAAGCGGATCAAGCCAAACCCGCGTTGAACCGCAGTACGGGAAACAAGCCTGCCACTCCGCCAAGAAACCCATGGTGCAAGTGCGCCAGGGCAAGCTGAACTTCACCACCATGAGTGACATTCCCGCAGGAGCTCCAGTACTCACGGGTACATTCTCTATCAATAACACTCCTGTCAAGGTCTTATTTGATTCGGGAGCCACCCATAGTTTCATTAATGAAAGTTTACTAGACAAATTGGGTCTAAGAAGAGTACAAACCAAATCTGCTTATAAAATTACCACACCCGGTGGAGACATTATGTCTCAATTGGTGACCTTCGAAGTTCCTCTGAGACTAGGAAGTAAGGTTGTTCGATCTAATCTTATAACCATCAAATTGGGAAACATGGATGTTATTTTGGGTATGGAATGGATGAATCAACATAAGGTGGTTCTAGATATATCGGATAGGGTCGTAGAGATCCACTATCCTACGGTCGGGCACACTACCTTGTACCTGCCTTTCCGGGACGGTACCGACTCTTGTGCCTATGCGACCATTATCTCCTCCCTTGATGAGATTCCAGTAGTGTGTGAGTACCCGGATGTATTTCCTGACGAGTTGCCTGGTATGCCACCAGACAGAGATGTCGAGTTTGTGATCGAACTCCAACCCGGTACCGCACCCATTTCCAAAAGACCTTATCGCATGCCACCCAAAGAGTTAGCCGAGCTAAAAACCCAACTCCAAGAGTTGTTAGATAAGGGTTACATTCGCCCGAGCTCTTCTCCTTGGGGTTGCCCTGCTCTCTTTGTCAAAAAGAAAGATGGTAGCTTGAGAATGTGCGTAGATTACCGACCACTCAATGCAGTCACTATCAAAAACAAATACCCACTTCCTCGAATTGATGTTCTGTTTGATCAATTGGCTGGTGCCAAAGTCTTCTCTAAGATCGACCTTCGTTATGGCTACCACCAAATCAAGATTCGACCGTGCGACATTCCTAAAACCGCCTTTTCCACTCGTTATGGTCTTTACGAGTTCTTGGTCATGTCCTTCGGACTCACTAATGAGCCTGCCTACTTCATGTACCTCATGAACTCTGTATTCATGACGGAGCTCGATAAATTTGTCGTAGTCTTTATCGATGATATCCTCATCTATTCTAAGAGCGAGGAAGATCACGCCAAACATCTCCGAGTTGTCCTTCAGCGTTTGCGAGATCACCAGCTTTATGCTAAGTTCTCCAAATGCGAATTCTGGTTGAGAAGTGTCAAATTCTTGGGGCACACCATTTCCCACGATGGTATCTCCGTAGATCCTAGTAAAGTTCAGGAGGTCATGGATTGGAAACCACCCAAATCCGTACATCAAATCTGCAGTTTCCTAGGATTGGCGGGATATTACCGTCGATTCATTCCTGACTTCTCTAGAATCGCAAAACCCATGACCGAATTGCTCAAGAAGGGAGTGAAATTCGTGTGGAGTGAAGCATGTGAGGAAGCTTTTCACACCCTCAGACAACATCTAACTTCAGCCCCAGTGCTAGCTCAGCCCGATAATTCCAAGCCATTCGAAGTCTTCTGTGACGCATCAGGCACCGGTCTTGGCTGTGTCCTTATGCAAGAAGGCCGAGTCATCGCTTATGCTTTACGAGCCCTTCGACCCCATGAGCTCAAATATCCTACTCATGATCTTGAGTTAGTTGCCGTTGTTCATGCCCTCAAGACATGGAGACATTATCTAATGGGCAATCATTGCAATATCTTCACTGATCACAAGAGCCTCAAATATATCTTCACTCAGTCAGAATTGAATATGGGGCAGAGAAGATGGCTTGAGTTGATCAAGGATTATGATCTAGAAGTGCACTATCACCCCGGCAAAGCAAACGTTGTTGCGGATGCCCTTAGCCGCAAGGATCATTGCAACCACCTAGAGTTAGAGCCAGTCAGTGAACCCTTGTGTGAAGAAATGAGAAGGCTCAACCTAGAAGTGGTACCGCAGGGAATTCTTTATGCCTTGACGGGAGAGTCAAACCTTTATGACCGGATTGTCACTGCCCAGCGCAATGATGCTGATATCCAAACCATCAGGCAGAAACTAGTGGAAGGAGACCCAAAGTACACTTGTTTTCAGAAAGATCACCAAGGTGTGGTCTGGTTTGGAAAATGTCTAGTGGTCCCCGTTGACCCAGAAATCAAGAAAACCATTCTTGATGAAGCTCACAAGTCCAAGTTCTCTATCCATCCCGGTAGTACCAAGATGTACCAAGACTTAAAGCAGAACTTTTGGTGGTCTAATATGAAGGTGGATGTAGCCAAGTATGTAGCCGAGTGCGATACTTGCCACCGGAAGAAAGCAAGTCATTTGAAATCGGCAGGAGTACTCCAACCTCTGTCAATACCTATGTGGAAATGGGATGACATTAGTATGGATTTTATTGTGGGTTTACCCCTGACCCCTAGGAAGAAAGATTCTATTTGGGTAATCGTGGATAGACTCACCAAGACTGCTCACTTCATTGCTGTGCACACCACTTACTCCGTGCAACAGTATGCAGAGTTGTACGTGGACCATGTAGTTCGTCTGCATGGGATCCCAAAGACTATAATCTCTGATAGAGGAACTCAGTTTGTAGCCCGTTTTGGGAGCAGTTGCATGAGTGTTTGGGAACTCAGTTACTCCGAAGTTCCAGTTATCATCCCCAGACTGATGGTCAGACGGAGAGGATAAAACAGATCCTAGAAGACATGTTGAGAGCAAGCATCTTGCACTTTGACAAGAGTTGGGACAAGTGCTTGTCCTTGGCAGAGTTCTCCTACAATAACAGCTACCAGGCCAGCTTGAAGATGGCACCGTTCGATGCTTTATACGGACGCAGATGCCGCACCCCACCGAATTGGTCGGAGGTCGGAGAAAGAACACTCTTTGGACCGAGAGTTAGTTAAAGAGGCCGAAGAGAGGGTACAAGTGATAAGAGAGAATTTGAAGATGGCCCAGATGAGACAAAAGAGTTACCATGATAAGGGAACCGCACCTCGACACTTTGAAGTGGGAGATCATGTGTATTTGAAAGTATCCCCCACCAAAGGTGTGCAAAGGTTCGAAGTCAAAGGAAAGTTAGCCCCGCGCTACATTGGACCCTATGAAGTCATAGAAGTATGTGGACCCGTGGCCTACCGTATCTAATTGCCAGAACGGTTTTCCGCGGTTCACAATGTATTCCATGTAACTCAGTTGAAGAAGGGAATGCCTGTTCCGGAGAACGAGATCATCACAGAAGCTAATGCTTGGATCGAGCCGGATTTCTCGCTCGTCGAGCATCCTTTGAAGGTACTAGATCGAAAAGAGCGAAAGACCCGGAGGCAAACCGTGCGAATGTACAAGATCCAATGGAGCCATCACACGGAAGAAGAAGCCACATGGGAGACGGAGGATTATCTTAACACCAAGTATCCGGGTTTCCTCCAATCCCGAAACAGTGAGTCTTTTTCTCCCATTTTTTCGTTGTCAAGTCGAATCTCGGGACGAGATTCCTTTTAAGGGGGGTAGGCTGTGACGCCCCAGGTTTTTGATTACCGTCGTTAATGCTAATGACAGGATTAACCGGTCAAATAGTCAACCCTAGGTCAACCTGGGCCCTCACCCATGAAAACTCCCCAACACACCCCTAGTGACCCTAGTGAATAGTTAAAACACTTGTGGGGCCAACCCATGGTCAAAGGGTGGGTCAAACCCCCTTGCCATCCGGTGTCCACGGTGTACGCCGAATTTTTGCCGCGTTCTCCAAAATTCACCTAAACACTTAAAATTCTACCTTTGGGAAAGTTGTAGGTCTTGTTGAGGGACACAACTTTCATGTAGAGTGGCATTGCCAATTTGGAAGGGAAATTTGTGAAAAAACCCTTGCAAGCCAGAGTTTACTATTGTCAAGAACAGACTGACATTCAAAGTTGGCACTCCCACAGATTCAAATCTAGAGAGTAAAACCCCATACAGCCTTTGGGAAAGTTGTAGCTGGTGCTTAGATCTACAACTTTGGTATTCATTGCTTGGTCGAGTTGTATTCAAAATTTTGGAGAAACAGTGGCTCAAACACAGCACCAGTGTCACTGTTAGAGCCAGAGCGGGTCGCGCCGCGACGTCGCACGTGCCCGTGCGCCGCCGTCGCCGCCCGCCGCCGGCAACGCCCGGCGTCCGCGCCCGCGCCTCCCGAGGCCGCGCCCGGCCCAAGGCCCTCCATCCCGAGGTCCCGCGCCCCCGGCCTCGATCCATCCCGAGGCGCCCGGCGTCCGCGCCGCCGCACGCGCGCGCGCACGCGCGCGGACCACCGGTCCGTCGGCGGTGTCGCCGCCGCGCACGCGCGCGCCTCGACGCGCCGTAGCACGGAGAGCATCTTGCGCGGTCACCCGTTCGTCACCGGTGTCCGCGCGCCTACTTAAACCCCCCCCCCCCCCCCTCGCGCCCTCCCCGCGCGCCACCCCCGTGCGCCCCCGCCGCCATTGCCGCCGCCGCGGCCGCCGGGAGCTCGCGGCCTCGCCCTTCCCACCGGTCAACCACACCACGAGCTTCCCTAGATCCTAATACAACTCCCCGCAGTCACGTGTTGTCCAAGCCCGTGCCCTTCACGTCGGGAATCCGAGCCGCCGCGGCCGTGCTCGCCGGCCGCCGTCGAGCGCCGCCGTGCGGGCTCTCTCTCGCCCCAACCGCGCCTACCCGGCCCCCCTAGGTGAGCACGTGGTCCTCCACGGCCGCTTGCCCGGCCGTGATCGCCGCCGGCTCGCCGGAATCGGCCTTGCCCGCGCCGCCGGCCGGCCGGGGACCCAATTGCGGGGATCCATTTCTTGTTTGGGTGCTTGGAGTAAAAAGGCAGGACTAGTGTGTGAAGAGCTTATCTAAAATTACAAATGTCTTTTACTTGGATCTGTTATAACTTGAAATGTATAGCTTCTCTGTAGCCAAGCTTTTGATATGTTGTGAGTTAGGTTATGACTAGATGCTGTGCCAAAAATTGCACAAAGTTATCATGTAAATCTGTTTATAAAAATGTTTTTCTATCTCTGACAGAACTGCATAAATGATTTTTCACGTTACATCTATTCATGTTCTTGAGCCCAGCTTGTGCACACTGTCTTGTGATGTCAAAAGGCACATCTTGTGAATTAATCATGAATTTAGGATTAACAGAAATAATTATTCTTGTTTTATGCATGTTTTCCTTTGTAAATTAATAAACCAAGTTTAGTAGAGGTTCCATGTGAACATGCTGGCTTTTTAGGCTTGTTTAGGATCGAGAGAACATGCCCAAGAAAGTTTGGATCATTTGGATGCCTAATTATTTTTATATGCATTTAAGTTGAATCACTAGTTAACCTTTGTTATTTTCAATAATATTTATTTTCCTAGCATCCAACACTTACATGTGGGTCCAATGGACCAGGATAGGTGCTAGTAGGCCTAAGAAACACTCATTTAATTTTTTTGTAATTTAATTGTTAATAAAAGGCCTAAATGCCCTTTTAATATTAAAGGGAAATTAATAAAAGAAAATCCTTAATTAAATCTTTTTCCTTTTTGAAAGCATTGTTTAATATAAATAAAATAAATTTAATTATCAGCTCTGATAAGGAGTTAATTCACAAACAAAATATTAATTCCACCATGTTGGTAAAAATAAAATGAAATAAAGCTTTATTTAAATGTGGAATAAAAGAGTAACCCATGTACAACCAATGACTTCCTAAAATAGAAACCTTAGATGAATGCTTGTTAAGGTGAATATGACCAACTAGAGTTGGATAAGACAACAAACTATCACATCACCTAAAGTGCATTGCATTCCGTGTAGATCTTCCGGACGGAGATTACTCCCTGGTCCCGGAAACCGAGGAAGGCGGAGCGGAAGGTTCTCTGCAGTACGTGGACGTACTCGACACCGAGGGTGCCCAAGCTAACCTAGTCGACGAAGGCAAGCCCCGGTGCATCTAACCCAGTTTCAAAGTTCTTTATTCAATTATCTATGAATGATTGTGCATTTACGTTCAGGAGTTGAATGAAACCCTAGATGCATGATCCATAGGTACCTTTGGTCCCTACTAGTATGATAGGTCGATAGCTGCTAAGCTATAGGACCGTTACAAGTCGGGTGATGACCTCACTCGCGAGAATATGTTCCTAGATAGGAATCATACTATATCCTTAAATGGATTGCTCACGTGGTAAGAGCATGGGATCTGGGCTCCGGTCCAGTGGTTATGTGGGTTAAGTTTTTGAACGTACCAAGCACATGCCGGTTATGGGGCCGGTAAACCTAGTACCATAATGAGGCGGCTAGGGATCCTACCGTTACTACTCTTGGGATTCGCTCTCACGGCTCGCCACCGGTGGTGTATGGTGACTCCGGTATCTCGCGGGGTATGCCGGATAGCCCGCACCAAAGACTATAAGATTCGATCTCGACCCGAGGATTTATGGGGACGCGTCCGGGGAGTTGTCATCGCGGGGGCAGCCGACCGTGTGTTTGGGTCTACCTTCAAGGTTTAAATCAATCGATTGTCAGCCTCTCACCGTTACCCGAGACTACTTACTCCACTAGTCATGTGATCCCTAATGATGGAAGTTGATGAACTCTATGCTTGATTAATTGTATTGTACAACTTTGTTTGTACTAGTTGGCTAATGTAGTAATATTAAACCTACTAGAACTTGTGCTAAAATCTTGAAAGTAAGGACCTACTCTTTGTTACTTTTTAGCAAAGGCAACCCAGTAGCCAAAAAGCCTTTCATGGTCTAGAATTGGTGAAGTAGTTATCACCGACGGGTAAGACTTGCTGAGTATTAGTATACTCAGCCTTGCTATAATGTGTTGATCCAGGTAATGCCTTCAGTGATGTGTGGCCCGGTGAGATCCCGCCCGGCTGGGAGCTGGAGTGGGTGGAGGACGACTACTGAAGCATCATGGATGGCCTCCCGTGGTGACTTTGCTTCCGCTAGTTAATTTCCGCTGCTTTTCAAAACTCTGAACTGTTTCATCATGACGAAAACTATGGTTTGTAATAATTAAACCCTTCGGGGCACGAATTTGAATGTGAATGTTGTTGTATCTCTGGACTCGCCTTCGAGTGAGTTTTAATGCATATATTCGATCCTTGTGCTCTCAAGTGATTTACCGGGCGTTAACCCGGCGACTTACGACAGGATGGTACTTTATTATTGCTTAATGGCCAAAGTGGATCGGTCTTAGGCGATAGTACGGTACTTTCCTGGGCGGGTTGTCACATGTTCCCCCGGTTCTCGTGCAGCTTCTCGAACCTCCTCGTCAGCAACACCAGCTCGTCCTCTCCAAGCACATCAAACTCCTCATCTGGCATAGACATCAAAGAGGACAAAGAGAACATCTTGGTGGATGGGTTAGTGTTAGTCTTTCCTTTCGAACCACCGACGAGGGCAAGACTATAAGAGTCAGTCGGGCCCTCGAGCTTGGTTGTCATGCCCCTATCCACCTCAGCCGACTTGAGCATCAAGAACAGCTCGTTCACCGTCAGAGTGTCATACTTCTCCGACTCCACAATGGCCTCGAACTTTCCACCCAAATCGTACGATCCAAAGGAGCTTGGCAGCTCTATCATGATCATCGTACGAGAGCACGTCCACATTGGCCCTCATGTTGTTCACAACCATCGTGAACCTCTGAAACAAGGCATCCATGGACTCACCGGGGATATGAGTGAAGTTCTCGTACTCTCTCCTGTAGGCCGCATACATCCGAGCCTGAACCTAGGCATTCCCAACATGAGCCTCCTTCAACACCAACCAGATTCTACAAGCCAAGTGCTCAGTGTGCACCTAATCAAACTCAGGCTGACACAAAGCACGAAACAAGTAGTCGACCGCCTTATTGTTGGCGTCGAACATGTCCCTCGATCCTAGAGCAAGGAAGTTCAACGGCTGGACATAACCTGTGTCCACCGTGACATCCCAAAGGATCTGACCCTTTCCGTGGAGGAACGCCACCATCCGCTTACTCCACATCTGGTAGTTCTTGCCATCGAAGTGTGGACGACCCGAACCCCGTTCCTGGTATGCCATCCTTGGATCTTAGACTGGTTAGATTCAATAAAGATCCGAACCGGCTCTGATACCACTTGAAGGACTGATACGGCGAACCAGAGAGGGGGAGTGAATGGGAGCCGATAAAAATTCTTCTCGAAGGAGATGGATACTCCAACAAGACGAACGCAGCTTCCAACACACGTCTCCGACTCACTACCCAAGTCGGCCAAGTCCACGCAGCCACTGGAGTGCTACTGAACCTAGGAACCAACTCCCAACATCACAGACCCGAGAACGCAGCGGAACACCAAAACTCGAGTCCACTGACCAACACCGGTCAGACCAGTGAGCAGGTCAGATCGATCCCTGCTGGTGAAACCTGGCGACTTCCACAGAATGGCTCCACACCGGTCAGACCGGTCTCAGCCAGAAAGCCCCAAAACACCAAACAGGCCTACCGAGCTCCAAACTGACCCAAACTCGAAACAGCAGCAACACAGGACAACAGCGAACACACCCAAACGTTCACCTGAGCAAAAACCTGACAAGGGTTGCACTGGTCAGACAGGTGAGAGGCACCGGTCAAACCGGTGTGACCTAGGCTTCTCGGGATGAACAACACCCGCGGGTCAACACCCCCAAATCCAAGCCTCGATCTCCCGAATCGCTCCACGGACTTGAACAAGACTTTGGGGATAGTACGAACACCTCATGAGGAGTCCATAGCCAAGTTTAATCCCACCAAAACTTGTCAAATCAAGAGGAATCAAAGAAATCCCGCCAAAAATACCTCTAACCCTAGAACACCGAAAACCCCAAAATCGAGCCCTTTACCTCACGGATTTGGGAGGGGAATCACAGCCCAAAGAACCATGAAGGGTTCCCACAAATTTCCCCCATCAAATCCTCAAGAGCAAGGTCCCGAAAACACCCCAAGAAAACCACCAAGAGAAGGCTCCGAAAATCACCACCAAGAACAACCGGGAACAACACAACAAAGCCTTGAGGAACCACGCCGATTCATCTATACATACCAAGGAGGTTCATACAAGGTCTAGCTTGCCACCTGATCATCCAACCCTCTCACAAAATCTCACCATGAAGCTCTCAAGCTAGTCCTATGGAAATCCTAATAAAATAGGAAGAGAAAATAGGAAAGCAAATGAACTTGGGTTCCAAGAGATTGCTGCCATCCTCTCACCTCATGGGTTATATGGAGGCAACCGAAAGTCTGAAATACCCTTACTTAATAACTAGGGATACAAGCCCCTCAAGGGCGGTTTTGGAAGTCTTCAGATTTTCTCCATCGGATGGATGCCCGGCGACCGCACCCTGCTTAGCCTCGACGCAAGCCATGCTATCCCGACGCGTGTCCTCCGCTTCGAAGATTTCGGACTACGTCGTCGCACACCGGTCAGACCAGTGCTCCGCACCGGTCAGACCGATATCCATCGGTTAGACCGGTCATACCCACCGGTTCTTCGGTCTTGGCTTTGTGGATCAACCAAGGAACCCAGTGGTTTTCTGGTGAACCATTGGAAACCGCGCGAACTCGGTGTAGCCTCCGCCAATCGCCACTCATGACTCGGCTCCCACATAATCCCGGCTCGACCTTTGGTTTTGAGGCTCAACCAAGAAACCGTCCATGACTTCATCTTGCTGTTCATGCCACCATGCGGCCCGCACTTGGCGCAGCTAGCCACCGGGTCCCTCGAACGAAGCCTACTTATCTTCTCCACACCTGGAGGCCTCACTGGCGACGACCTTTCGCACTTGTTCTTCACCTGCACCAACACCAGCCAAGCGGCAACCTGCACCTACAATACGTAGCCAAGAATCAGTCCACACAACGTTGTCAATCACTCATCATATAAGGAAGCGACCATCCACTGGTCCTCGAACCACACATTGTCCTCATGCTCGTCAACGACCAAGTGAATGCCGCGAACGCGGCAGAAGCTGGCGACGGAGAAGTTCCCCCCGGCCCGGGAACTGGGCCGCAGCAGGGTGCGGGACCGAGCGCGCCTCCTCCCTCACCGCCGAGGGGTGCCGACGTCAATGCGCAGCTGGTCCAAGCGCGTGAGCTCGAAGCCAAACTCGCGGAGGAATATCACGCAGTATGGCTACTTCGCGCCTCCATCGCCGGGGAAGCATCCGTGCGCGGCGAGCGTGCGCACGAGCTGGGCAAGCAAGCCCGCAAGCGCATCAACGCCGACTTCGACGTCGACAACCCAACCAGGCCCCTGCGAGCGAGCCAAAAACTCATCGCCACCGCGACTCTGCTACGGGCCATGCCCGCCCCCTCAACGCCTGAGGCGCGGAACCTGCATCGCGAGGCGCAGGCGCTCATCGAGCAAGCGGCTGTGGAGCAAGCCGAGAGCTCGGCGTCCCGCATCCGTCAGCAGGGGAGTGCGCGGGACGACGGGGGTGCGCAAGGCCTTGAGGCGTTAGTTCACGCGGGCGGCGCGGCGGCGCGGCCCCGCCAACCAAGGCCGAACGCCGGTCAGGGAGCGGAGCCTCGACACGCGCGGATAGGCCCAAGACGGTGATGCTCGCAACGTCATCAACGCCCGGCGGACGGGCAACGTGGAGACACGGGCAGCGGCAGGCTACCACCCACGACGAGGTGGGCGCGATGATAGCCGAGAGGATCGCTCGCCGACGTCTGAACCCCCGGGAACCCGCGTGTTCAGCTGGGAGATCCGCACGACGAGCTTTCCTCAACTCTTCCGCCAGCCCATGTCGATCGACAAGTACACGGGGGAGACGGACCCCCGCGTATGGCTCAACGACTATCGCCTGGCATGCCAGCTGGGTGAAGCCACCACCAACGAGGTCATCATCCGCAACTTGCCGCTACACCTCGCCGACTCAGCAAGGACGTGGCTCAAGCATCTGCCGGCCAGCCAGATACACAACTGGGACGATCTGGTCCACACCTTCGTGGGGAACTTCCAGGGGACGTACGTACACCCTGGAAACTCCTGGGACCTACACGCGTGCACCCAGAAACCCGGCGAGTCTCTTCGGGACTTCATACAGCGCTTCTCCAAGCGCTGCACGGAGCTCCCGAGTGTGGCCCAGTCCGAGATCGTCGATGCCTTCCTCGAGGGCACGACCTGCCGGGACCTCGTGCGCGAGCTCGGGCACAGCCCGCCGGTCAACTCCAACGAGTTGTTCGACATCGCCACCAGCTTCGCCTCTGGCGAGGAGGCGGTGGGGGCCATCTTCGACGGGAAGAAGGGCAAGCACGTGGACGATGCGCCCGCGAAGGGCAGCAAGTCCATGGAGCCCCAGCAGAAGCACAAGCGAGGCAAGAAAGGCAAGAAGCCGTGCTGCGAGGCGCGCACGCTAGGGTGCGATGACGACGGGAACGAGGCCCTCGTCGTCGACCCAGCTCGAAGGGGTCCTCGAGCGGCCCCTCGAGGCCCCGGCGTATTCGACGACATGCTGAAGAAGCCCTGTCCGTACCACAAGACGCCAGTCAACCACACGCTCAAGCAGTGCGACCTGCTCAAGAGATACTACAGTCGCACCGCCGCGAAGGATGGCGAGACCAACAAGGATAGCGGTGATGGCGACGCCGGCGACTTCCCCGCGGTGGAAAACGTCTTCCTCATCTTCGGGGGGCCGACCGTGGACATGTCCAACAGCCAGCGCAAGCGGGAGCGGCACGAGGTTCTCGCCGCGGAGAAGGCTCCTCCCTCCTTCCACGACTGGTAAGAGGACGCCATCACCTTCAGCCGCGAGGATTACCTGAACTGCATTCCCGATCCGGGCCAGTACCCGCTGGTGGTCGACCCTGTCATTGGGTACGCCCGGTTCTCTAAGGTGCTGATGGACGGAGGCAGCAACCTCAGCATCATCTGCGCGCACTTTGCGCCTGCTGGAGATCGGGTTGGACCAGCTGCGGCCCAGCACGACGCCGTTCCATGGCGTCATGCCGGGCAAGTGCGTCCAGCTCCTCGGGCAGATCGACCTGCTCGTTTGGTTTGGCACACCAGATAACTTCCGCAAGGAAACCCTCACCTTCGAGGTGGTGGGGTTCAGGGGCGCGTACCACGCCATTCTTGGGCGGCCGTGCTACGCCAAGTTCATGGCGGTCCCGAACTACACCTACCTCAAGATGAAGATGCCAGGACCCAAAGGCGTCATCACCGCGGGCTCGTCGATCGAGCACGTGTTCGACTGCGACGTCGAGTGCGTGGAGCACGCTGAGGCGCTAGAGCTGGATGAAGCGCTCGGGGCGAATCTGGAGAAGCTGGTCAACGAGGACCTCGACTCCGCCGCCAAGCACGCCGACAGCTTCGAGGCTGCTGAGCAAACCAAAGGGGTGCCCCTCGACCCTGCTGCCCCCGAGGGCAAGGCGTTGAGGGTCAGCTCCACCCTCGACCCGAAATAGGAAGTGGTGCGCGTCGACTTCGTCCGCGCCAACGCCGTCATCTTTGGGTGGACTCTACGTCGTGGTGAAGGTGCTCAAGCCCGACATGTACAAGCTGGCCAACGAGGACGGTGAAGAACTCACCAACGCTTGGAACATCCAACAGTTGTGCGGTGACCGCCGTGGTCATGGCTGCCGTTAGGGCTGCCACCACCTGTTGCGGCTCCACCGCTGCGGCCACGCTGTGCGGGCCCTCGCTCGTCGCCGTCGCCGCGCTCTCGCCCGCCCGCGGCACCCTCGATGAGCGCCGCCTCGTGGGGATGGACGCGTCTGCCCTGAGCGCCTTCGCAGGCGCAAGGGGGGGGGGGGGGGGGGGGGTCGGCGCCACCCTGCGAACGCGAAATCAAAAAAGATTAAAACTCACGCCCCTCGAAACGGAGTGTCTGGAAGAGCGATGGCCTACCTCAAGGTGGAGAAGCCCCGCTTCCTCCTCCTTGAGGGCTCGGCGGGCGTTAAGGCCACGACCGTCGCCACCGCCGTCGCGCCTCCGCACGCCCTCCGCGCGCGCGCCGGCACCTCCGCGCGCACACCGCCTCTTCCGTAGATCGGTGTGCGGGGCGCTCCCGCGCCCGCCCCAAGTGCTTGTTCCTCCGCTGCCTCCGCGGCTCTCGGGGAGGGGGGCGCAGCCTCCCACCTCTCAGGGGGGCCTGCCCCCCGTCACTTTCCTCATCCTCTTCTTCCTCCAACGACGAGTACTCCGACGTCGCTGGGGGAGACGGTCCCTGCTGCTCGCGGAGCCGGAACTCTTCATCTCTCTGCTCCCAGCGCCGGATCCCCCGCTCATTCTTCTGCGCCGCCCGCTCCTGTTCCCGCCGCCGCGCCCCGCGCGCCCGCGCCTGGGATCGGGGTGTGGGCGGGTCGGACCGTGCAGCATCCACGGCCACCCTCTACTAGGGAGGACGAGACATTAGAGTCACGACGGCACATGGCAAAGGGATAAAGGAAAAGGGGAAGAATCCACTCACCAGCGGGCCGTCGGGAAGCATGACGAACGACCAGAGGTCGTCGCTGCTGGTCTTGACCGCCTTGAGGTTGACGGCGCGCCTCGCCCTTGTGGCCGCGCACTCCTAGGAGAAACGGTCATGTACCAGCCGCGAGTGCGCCAAAGCCACCGGGTCGGCCGTCTCGTCCATCTCGAAGATGCGGAGCCTCCTCTCCATGAGGGGGATGATCCGCGGTGGTGAAGGTTCGCGAGAACCGACATCGCGTCCAGCCCGGCGTCGGCCAGGCTATTCAGCACGCGCAGGGCTGACCCTAGCCGGTCCTGGCGCGAAGATGAGGACAGGCCGCGCCACCAAGAGTCAACCTTCTCCCTCAGAACCATGCTGGTGTAGGGGGGAGGCCGGGCTCGTCGTTGCGAAGGTAGAACCACCCCCGCTCCCATTCCGTGTTGTTGGAAGTCATGCTGCAGGGAATGTAGAGTTCCCTGCATGACTCCCGCAGCGAAATAGACACCCAGCCGGCGTGCACTGCGCGGCGCACCCGCGGCCCCGGCGTGGAGAGCGTGTGCAGCTCCGCGCGGAAAAGATTGATCCAGAGATCCCTATTCGCTGGGATCCCCAGGAATCCCTCACACACGCCGACGAAGGTGGCCGCCTGCGAGATCGCGTTCGGCGCGAAGTTGTGCAGCTCCACGCCGTAGTGGTAGCACAGCCCGTGCATGAAGAGGCTCGCCGGTGCCGCGAAGCCACGCTCGTGTGGCGGACGAAGCTGACGACGTAGCCGAATAGCGGGTTGGGCTCTCGGTCCGCCGCTGGCAGGACGATCCGCACCGGGGGTTGCCCGTCTACGTTCGGCGCCAGCTGGCCGCCGTTCTCGAGCTCGTGCAGTGCAAACTTCGTCACCATCGATCGGGGCCACGGCAGCGGGTCCACTACGACGATTGCCTGCGGGGGAGCCATGTCGATCGGCGGGAGGCGCGGCGACGAAGCAGACGCTAGGAGAGACAAAGGGGCGCGCGGTGCTTTGGAGCGAAGGCGAGAAAGACGGGAGCGATGGGCGCTAAGTGCTGAGGTAAAGAACTCACCTCCTCATCCTCTCGAATTTATTGATCCATGGGAGCCACACTCCCCGAATCGCGCGCTCCGCACGCATTAACTGCAGGCGACGGCGTCCGTCACTGAAAAGCGGGGCCCACCATGACCGGAGCGGCCAGGCGCACGCACGCGCGCGATCATTACGGCGCGGCAATCGAAGAGCCGCGGCAGGCCGTCACGTCCGCCCGCCCACGTCGTCCACTACGCGCGCGGCCGCGATGCCTGAAAAGACACACCCGCAGCGCATAACTGTGGCCACGACTGTGGGCATTAAATGGCCCTGTCCCTTACCAAGTAAAGGTGACCCTCAACTGGACCGAGCTCGAGGCTCGAAAAACCTGACCCTCGAAGGGTGCGATTACCGACCAGTGGCCTCAAAACCCACTCAGCGAGAGCAGGCGCTAAAAGGTGACCTCGATTCACGAGGATTACTGATCAGCGACTCGTGGGCCGGTCCGACCGCGAGCCCTCGAGTCTTGCAGATGCAAAAAGTCGGGGGCACCCACCGCCACCCCGCGCGGGCCCCTACCGATCGTGGGTTCGAAGCCTGACCCTCGAAAGGTTCGAACAGGCGCGCCAGATCGACAGAGTCAGGGACGATGAGGGCGTGCGCATTCGAGCCTATCCTCGAGCTTACCAGCTCGAGGGCGCCCCACATGTCCTATTCAAGAGCCAACGAGGGCAGCTAGTCGGGGGGTCCCATCGAGGGAGAGCTTCCGCGCCCTCAGTCCCTAGCGAACGGGACTGAGCCCCACCTAGAAAACTCGCGTGAGTGCTTTCATGGACGAGTCTCCAGACCACGAGCCAACCCTTATCAAACGGAGCATGGGCGTCCACTTGAATCACCTGGTAACATCTCGACAAGGAATCCGCAATTCGCGACCCGATCGATGGGAGTTGCGGAGACCTCACCCTCCGTCTCGCGGAGGGACAACGAGGGAGTGTTTAAACCAAGTCGAAGAGCTCACCCTGATCGCTTTGAACGGGCCCAGGCTCGGGGGCTCAACGCACGGCTACACCTCCTAGGATGCACCGAATGCAAATGATGTCGGGTATGTGCGCGCGGCACGCCAAGGCCGGCTGGAATATCGCCGATGCCGGTTGAAACTAACACCCCGCACGCCGGTATACCCTGTGTAAAAACCCTTGCAGGAGCACCCACGCTCTTGCAAGGCTTCGAGGGCTAGACCCGCGGGTCTGCTGGCGCGGCCCCATGGAATAGCATCAGCAACCAGGGGGAAGAACGTCCCATCAGCAAGCCTCAGCATCTGCGGGATCCAAACAGATACACCCACAAATGCTCGGGGGCTACTGTCGTGGACAGCCATAAGGGTCCCCTAAACAACCAAGGGTAACCCGCTCAAACTCGTAAAAAAACGCAAAACAAACCCAAACACATGCACAAAACCAGCCCACGGGCCCACGGCCCGTCAAACAATCGGCCCAGCCACCCTCAGGCGAAACTCCGCTCCACTCGAGGGGTACGGCGCCACCTCGGTACAAATACGCCTTGCTCGAGGGTTGTACGACCCTCGAGCGGGACTCCGCCTCGCTCGAGGGCTGGGCGCCCACCCTCGAGCGAGGCCCCATCTCGATCGAGAGCCAAAAGCCCCCTCGAGCGAGTTTCCGTCTTGCTCGAGGAGGACAAGGGCCGCCGCCTCCATACCTACCCCTCTGGCATGGGCATTTAATGCACTGACACCTGCAGTCGTCCAAGTCAAAGGCGAACCCATGCCACTACACGCCTTGGAATCATGCCCCGCCACAGCTCCGCTGACTCCCTGCCACCGTGCGACGCTGTGCGGCATGGTAAGCAACCGCCCCGCTGTATTGTACCACCCACTCCCATACGGCCGGCGCCCCGTGCCCTCGAAAAAGGATGGCTGAACCCTCGAAGGGATGACGCACAACTACTCTACACCCGCGCGGGATGACGTCGTGACGTCAGGCCAGTGGGAGCGGTCACCTCCATCGCCATCGGCCCTGTGCGGCCATCCCGGCCACTACACCACCATACCCGACGCTGTCGAACATGCGGCGACAGGACACCGCCACACCAGCCACTGTACCTCATACGGCCTCCCGTCAACAGCACCCTCGAGCCGGCCCGTGGGCGGCGGCCTGACGAGCGCCCTCTATGCCACCACCCTCGAAGCCGTTCCTATACAGGCACAGGATGCGCTATGACGCCCCACCAGAAGCGGGATTCGCCAGGACAACCGTCTACTCCATGGCACTGCACGCCATGCCCCTACACTTAGGCGAAATAGTGTGACACACTTGTAAACTGCTTCCTCCTTGGCCTATAAAAGGAGAGGCAGTCCCCCAGCCACGGGGGGACGACGGATAGCAATCGCACGTACGCTTTCCGCCTTCACCACGATATTGGCACTTGCCTCAATCAGTACTGTTAACACCAAAATTTGGTACGGAGTCTGACTTGTGGGTCCGGTTCGATAAAGAGTCCGTCTGGTGGAAGGAAGGGCTTTTTCATAGATATTCAGCAAAGAGATCTGCGGTCGGCTATCTGCTCCGGTTCGGCAAAGGAACAGTAGAGCTGATTTCGCGGGATTGGACGGTGACGTGGCTCAATCAGGGGAAACGAATGGATGGATAGGCGATCAAGCTTAGAGATAAGTTAGGCAATGAATCCATTCGAAGTTGTACTCAACAGGGTATAAATATGATCCCTGAATGTATGTAAAAACAATCAATCATTCTTCAATACACATCGGCCTTACACCAAACCCTAGAGTCCTTGTCGTGTCGTCGAGTTCTTCGAGAGGGCCAATCGATCCGTCGACCTCCGTGAGTACTGGCAACCTTGTATCATGTCTAGTATCATGCGGTGGATTTAGATCTGATGCAAGTAGTCTTGTTACCATGCTTCGTGTCATGCGGTAGATTCAAGCTTGGTTCAAGAGGGTTTCTTGTTAGATCATGAGTCATGCGGTAGGCTAAGATCTAGCTTGAAGCTAGTTATCGGCTCTATTGGATTTTGGCAAGATCCAATAGATTCATTAAGTTACCCCGTGTTATCTTGAGTTTTACTTTATGTGTTAATTCATGTAACATACCTTTGCCCAATCTAGATGGGTTTGGATCGGCTTTATCCCTTTTATGATCCTTGTTCGAGTAGATTTAATGTTTCAACACGTGGATCTTATGCTTTCCGATAGCCGAAACCGAATCGATCTAGGTTGTTACGTGTTGCGGGTTCAAGCTTGCCAATGCTTGTATAAATCTTGAAAGAGCCGGGTATCATGCGGTAGATGCAGGTTTTTGGGTTGCTTTGGAGCTAATCATCCGGTGGATTAGATTCCCAAATCAATCTGATAGATTGGTTCGCTTGGTAATGTTTGTTCCTTCTTCATGGACCCCGAATCGGCTGTTCAGCTGTATTCGGTTATGTTTCTTCATGAGTAGAACACGTGCGTTGTTCGTGCTTTGAATGATGTGTGTTTTTAGCTTTCTATATTTAGATCGTATCATGCGGTGGATAGATCTATTTACGGGAAGTGGTACTGTTTTTCATGCAAGTTGTATCATGCGGTGGATAGATTTGCTTGACATCGTACTTGACGGGTTTTAAAGTAACTAGACATGCGGTAGACTAGTGCTTTGGATCTATGCATACTTGTTTAATACATGATCATGTTCGTGCTTTGCTTTATTTATTTATTTAATGCTGATTTTCATGAGGATCGGTCATGGCCTCGTGCGTATGTAATTCTTGTTCAAACAAAGACCGATCGCTGTCATGCTCACGTCATCCATTCGGCAGTTTTGCTTTTTCCCTTTACGGTTTCCCGAATGGTTCTAGTTCGTTGGCGGATAGCTCTTTATAGCTATGTGTCATCTTGCTTGGCTTCCTAGCCGTAAATATGGAACTGTCTGGTACCACCCGGCAAGTTCCAAGCTTTGGTATTTAACTTCTTTATCTTTTGTTAATTTTCAGGAAAAATTGACTGGCACGTCTTTTGCTCTCTGCGCGTGTGAAGCCAGCTTTGTTCGGCTTGCTGTGTGTTTGGGGTTGAGTGCACTTTTTGCGTCAACACACTTTTTAGCACGCCCAGTGGGACCCAGCCGAATAGATTCAAGATGCCTGAAATCGCAGATCTCATGGATGTTGACATAGAAGATCTTTCTCCGGAGCAAATGGGCAAAGAACTTCAAGACGTCGTGGACCGGCTTTCGCAGGCGTGTCCGCCGTCGTTCAAAAAGAATAGAAGTGGCGTCCCGTACTTAAAGAACGAGATGCCCGCAGCATCGATGCCGGGGGAAAGTGATACTACACCCCAGCAAGAAAGGGAGGAGTGCATGCGGGTGTTCCAGGAATCCGCAGATTACATGCTTAGCAAGCACAACAAGGCTTTCCTCGGCGCGCTCCAGCAGATGATGGTAGCTGTCTTCGGCCCTGGCATAGAGCAAGCGTTCAGCAAAGCGCCCGTCCAGGGGGGCACTGTGGAACTAGGTGAATCAAGCTCTCATCCGCCACTTCGGAGCCCGCCAGTGCAGCCTCCTCCCCAAAGCGCTGGAAGTCAAGCTTTCCAGCCTCCGCCACAGGCCGCTAGGAAACAGCCAGTGCAACCTCTACTGCAGGCCGCAGGACAGCCAATCCAGCCACCACCACAGGGTAGCACAGGTCAACCTGTGCAATAGCCGAATCCGTACCAACCCACGTACGGATACTTAGCATTCGGCTCGACCGGCGCCCCGCTCACTTCCGGCCAGAGGATTGCTCCGGCGACCAACTGGCTGCAGAGAAACTTGTACGGCGGTGGCTATCATGAAGTGGGGAACTACGGAGCGTTCGACGCCTTCCCGCACCCAGGATACGCGCCGGCTGCAGGCGCGCAAGAAGACGACGCCCTGGCGCGCAAGATGGCCGAATTGATGCAGAATCAGTTCGGCCTCAAGCCAAAGATGCAAGGACCCGCCTACAAGCCGCCATTCCCGAAATGGTACTACAATGTGCTCTTGCCGCCTAGGGTGAAGCCGCCAACGGAGTTCACAAAATTTTCGGGGCAAGACGACACGAGCACGGTCGAGCACATTGCTCGTTACCTCATGCAGCTCGGGGAGTGCTCGGCTGAGGAGACGTTCAGAGTCCGCTACTTCGCCGCATCGGGCCGACAGTCCGGCGTTTCGGTGGTTCACGTCCCTGCCCCCTGAATCAGTTGCCAGATGGAAGGATTTGGAGCGGAAGTTCCACGCTCACTACTTCAGCGGCAGTTCGGAGAAGAAGCTCATTGACCTCGCGACCATGAAGCAGAGGCATAGCGAGACGCCACTGGAGTTTCTCCGGAGGTTCGGGGAGGTCAAAGGCATGTGCTTCTCGCTTAACTTGCCGATGACCACTGGCCGACATGGCCGTCGCCGGGATGCCGCCGCCGTACGCGAAAAGTTGTTCGGAATGGAGTTCGAGAATCCGGGGACAACCTATCGCGTGTCGTCGTTAATGAGCAACCAGGCGTATGGATTTAAGAAGGACGTTAAATTTGGCAAGCAGCACGACGTCGCTGGCGTCTACAACCAGTTCTTGGACAAGGCTGATATGTTCGAAGAATCTGATGATGAACTGGATGTAGCCGCAGCAGAAATCATGTGGGGCAAGGAGCCGTTGACAATGAATCAGCGCTGGGTCAAGCAGACCAAGGGAACTTATGATTTTGACATCACGAAGGCTGATAAATTGTTCGAGCTCTTAGTGAAAGAAGGCCGAATCAAGCTGCCCGAGGGGCATTCCATGCTTCGGCCCGATGGAGTTAAAGCAAAACGTTACCGTGGTTTCCATGACAGAGACTCACACTCCATCAATGATTGCGGTGGTCTTCGTGATGAGGATCCAAAAGGCTATCCAGGAGGGCCACCTCAAGTTCGACAATAAAATGAAGCTGGATGGCCACCCTTTTCCTCAGGGCATGGTGGGTTTTTCTGTCAATGTGATAACTGCCGAGGAAAAGGGAAAAGTCAAGGTCTTGACGTCAGCCAGGTCTAGACAAGGTGGAGCGGTGGACCCAGAGCGCCAGGTGACTCTGGAACAGATGCAAGGTGACGCCCCCCCGTGTTCTTAAAAGCCACATTGAAATTGGGGAGTCATCCAGAGCCAAGCCCAGGGTGACATCGCGCATCCTCCTCAACAAGTGGCAGCGCCAGATTGAGAAAGAGCGTTATCAGAAGAGGCGCTATGAGGAGGAGCAACGCAGCCGAAGAAGAGGCGCGCGAGGGGGACCAGGGGAGCGACACGCGCGAGCAAGAGCGCGCGCACTGGGGATGCGCCTTCTTCAGGCATTGCTGGAATGAGGGATTAAAGCTGCCCACGCTAAAGAACTGTCCGGAATGCAGCGACAGGTATGTTGAGTACAGGCAGGAAGCTGTCAATCGCCGATCCGTCCACGAAAGAATTGGAAGGATCCACCCTAATGGGGATCGGCGCCAAAAAATTGAGGTCATCGATCATCCCAGGAAGCGCCAAGCTGATCTCAGATGGGCTGATCAAGAGGAGGATGAAGATGACCACGTCTGGCAGAAAGGGCAATGGTGCCCACCCGGCTTGAGGAGGGGCCAGAAGAGGCGGGTCCAGCGCTTGAGGAACCGCGAGATGAGGCAAGCTGGGATCCAGACGAAACGGATGTGGCACCCCAAGGACCAACCGGAAGGATCGAAGCGTTCGGCTCCTACATGCATGGTATACTTTCTGCCGAACGAGTTCATGGCTCCCGCTAACCAGGTTATGCAGGAGGAAGCCTCCTTCGATGATGAGCATCCCGAGGGGATGATGGCACAACTAGTGCTGGCCAAGCAGGCCATTTTCGACAAGCCGGCCAAGAAGCGTCATATGAGGCCGCTGTACTTGAGGGGGTACGTCAATGGCAAGCCGTTGACCAAGATGTTCGTCGACGGTGGAGCGACAACATACGTAATGCCGTACACCACCTTCGTGAAGCTTGGCATGGGCCCGAGCGATTTGACATCTACAAGCATCATCTTGAACGACTTCGCCGGAACCCCTCGTACACCAAGGGATGCGCCGACGTGGACTTGATGATCGGGTCCAAGACGCCGCTCACCACCTTCTTTGTCATCGAAGGCAAAGGAGCCTACGCCCGTCGCTTGGGCGGGACCGGATTCATGCTAACCGCCGCGTCCCATCCACCATGCATCAACGCCTTATCCAAAGGTGTGGATGATGAGATCGAGGTCGTCCACGCATGACTCCGTGAGCGTGGCCAACATGGAACCAGCCTTCGGGAGTACCAAGGCATCGATTGCTTCTCGTGGAAGGATCGGGGGAGAAGGTCCCGTTGAACCCGTCGGCAAGACTGACCAACAGCCGATTCAAGCAGTCGGCTCTTATAGCAATTTTTAATGGAGAACCCCGTAGATGGCACTGATGGCAAATTGGGGTGAGGATTCATGTCGGCTGACAAGTTGGAAGAGGTTGACATTGGAAGCGGTGATAAGCCAAGGCCGACGTTCATCAGTGCAAATTTGCGACCGGACTTCAGGGGAAATTTGATTGAGCTTCTCAAAGAATACAAGGATTGCTTCGCCTAAGATTATTCGGAGATGCCTGGATTGGATCGTTCCATCGTCGAGCATCGGTTGCCAATCAAGCCTGGTTTCAAACCATATAAGCAACCACCCCGGAAAATCTACAAGGATGAGGTATTAGCCGATGTGAAGAAGGAAGTTGAAAGATTACTTGATGAAAACTTCGTTCGCCCATGCAGATATGCGGAGTGGATATCTAACATCGTCCCTGTGTACAAGAAGAATGGAAAAATGAGGGTTTGCATAGATTTCAGGGACCTGAACAGAGCTACTCCGATGGACGGATACCCGATGCCTATTGCCAATTTGTTGATTTATGCCGCCGCCGGACACAAGGTGATCAGCTTCATGGATGGTAATGCGGGATACAATCAGATCTTCATGGCAATAGAAGACATTTCAAAGACGGCCTTTGGATGCCCTGGTCATATAGGCCTATTCGAGTGGATCGTCATGACATTTGGGTTGAAAAATGCCGGTGCAACCTATCATTGGGCCATGAATTACATCTTTCATGAGTTGATCGGCAAGATTGTGGAGATCTACATTGATGACGTGGTAATCAAGTCCCTAAGTCATGACACCCATTTGGAAGATGTGAGAAGGACCTTGGAGTGCACCCGGAAACATGGTTTGAAGATGAATCCAAACAAGTGCGCTTTTGGGGTTCCAGCTGGAGAATTCTTGGGGTTTTTGGTCCACGAAGGAGGAATTGAAGTTGGCAAAAAGAGCATGAAGGCCATTGATGAAGTCGTTCCTCCAACTAACCTCAAGGAGCCGCAGCCGTCGCTCGGCAAGATCAATTTTGTAAGGAGATTCATATCAAATTTGTCACAGAAGGTCTTGCCGTTTTCTCCGCTGTTGAAGTTAAAGAAAGATCAGAAGTTTATTTGGGGCGACGAACAACAAAAGGCTTTCGATGAAATCAAGCAGTACATGAAGGAGCCACCAGTGCTGGTTTCTCCCCAACTAGACAAGCCTTTCAAGTTGTATGTGGCGGCCGATACCCAAACCATTGGATCGGCCCTTATTCAAGAATTTGAAGGAAAGGAGCGGGTAGTAGCTTATCTTAGCCGAAAACTACTTGATCCTGAAACCAGTATTCGACCGTAGAAAACCGCGTGCCTTTGCGTGTACTACTCGTGTACAAAGTTTCGGCACTACTCCGTTGAATGCCGAATGCACTGTATATTCCAAGTTTGATGTGATAAAACATATGTTATCTATGCCAATTTTGAACGGCAGGATTGGCAAGTGGATTTTAGCTTTATCAGAGTTTGAGTTGAAGTTCGAATCGGCAAAAGCCATCAAAGGTCAGATCATTGCCGATTTCATAACTGAACATCGCGATCCGTCAATTGATTTACTTGAGATTACCCCTTGGGCTTTGTTTTTTCGATGGATCATCATGTGGCAAAGGTGGGGGAGTAGGGATCCTACCGATTTCGCCTAGAGGTGAGATGTTCGAATTCGCCATCCCTATACGTACCCCACCGTCACAAATAATCAAGCAAAATACGAGGCATTACTTCGAGGGCTTCGACTTGAGAGAAGCAGGGGCCGTTTCGGTTGAAGTTTATGGAGATTCAGAGCTGGTAATCAAGCAATTGAACGGCCAATATGAATGCAAAAGTGAAGCGCTGAGGAGTTACTACGAGGAGTGCAGGGAAATCTTGAAGAGCTTCCCATTAGTAATCCTACAGCACATTCCTAGAGAACATAACGAGGAAGCAAACAGGCTGGCTCAGAGCGCCTCTGGTTACAAGGAGAGCCAAGAAGCGTTTGCTGCGGAAGTGTGTGCACTAGGGGCGGATCTTGCAGGAGATGATTGGAGGAAAGAAATCGTTGATTACTTGAAGGATCCATCCCGAAAGGTCTCTAGGAAGCTAAGGTACAAAGCCATTAAGTTCGTTCTTCTGGATGATAATTTATTCTATAAATCATTAGATGGGGTGTTACTACGATGCCTGGGTCCAGAAGAAGCCAAGAACATGATGAGCGAAGTGCATGATGGGATATGTGGAGCGCACCAATCGGCCTACCGCATGAAGTGGGTTATTAGACAAGCTGGATGCTTTTGGCCGGCGATATTAGAGGACCGCTTTGAGTATTACAAGGGATGTCGGGATTGCCAAAGGTTCGGGAATATTCAAAGGGTCCCCGCATCGCATTGAATCCCATCATCAAGCCATGGCCATTCGGGGGTTGGGGCATCGACTTGATTGGCCAAATCAACCCGCCATCTAGCAAGGGGCATAAGTTTGTGCTTTTGGCTACGATTGTTTCACTAAATGGGTTGAGGCAATTCCACCGAAGAAGGTGACGTCGAAAACATGGTTGAATTCGTCAAGGAACACATCATCTACCGATTTGGAATCCCTCGTACTATTACCACTTATCAAGGGGCACAATTTGTGTCACTGGAGTTCAGAGAATTTGCCGAAAGCATGGGAATCAAATTGTTTAACTCCTCTCCCTATTATACCCAAGCTAATGGTCAAGCAGAGGCTTCTAATAAGATCATGATCAAGTTGATACAAAAAAAGATCGATCAGAAGCCAAGAAGGTGGCATTCGGTTCTCAGCGAAGCACTGTGGGCTTACCGAATGGCCCCCCATGGAGCCACAAAGACTTCTCCTTACGAGTTGGTTTACGGGCATCACGCAATTTTGCCTTGGGAGATGCAATCAGATTCAAGGAGAGTGGTGCTGCTGAAGGATTTAAGCTCCAAAGATTACAGCGGCCTAATGATGGACGAGCTGGAAGATTTACATATGATCCGTCTTAGAGCCCTGGAGAATATCGAGAAAAACAAACTGCGAGTTCCAAGTACTACAATAAGAAGGTAAAAGTAAGGCAATTTGCAGAAGGTGATCTAGTGTGGAAAGCATTATTGCCGATTGGAACTAAATACAGCGAATTCGGCAAATGGTCCCCTAACTGGGAAGGACCTTTTCGCGTGGTCAGATGCGTCCCTGGTAATGCGTATATATTGAAAACTTTGCTAGGAGAAGAATTTGCCGCTGCAATAAATGGAAGATATCTGAAGAAATATTATCCTAGCATTGAGATCGATCGGTGATTACACGCATCTGGCACAGAGATAGCCGGCACTCTAGAATGAGGTCGCCTTCAGAACAAAAATCCATGAATAGGGGAAATGGCCAATGTCTAGATGCATTGCCCTTAGCACAAAAACTACAATTACAACTGCTTCTTGCAGGATTACGACTAACAACCCTAATGGTCAGGTCCTCAAGGAAGTGGGAAGCAGAAGGCGTGGAGAAAGAAGCGAAAGTATGATTCAATCTTTTCTTTACTTCTTCGGCCCGTCGCTCCCTCTTCGCTTGTTCCGGACCACCGTGACGACAACTTGGAACGCGCGGGGATGACCATGGTTGGCGGCTTCTACCAAGCTGTCCCAAGCCGCCTTCAGGTTGTTGTACATGTCAGAGACATCTGAGGCAGAGGAATCAAGGTTAGGGGCAAGAAATCCGGATGCGAACATGAGGAAGTCAGAAGCGCTTACCCCCTACTAGTGCTTCCAGGGCCATGCGACGCTCGCGCTCGGCTTGGCAACGGGCGGTGATGTCCCTGAGACCGTGCTCTAGATGCCGAACGCGGCGGCGCAGCTGATGGTTGGTCTTCTGTTCAGGCGTGGCCTCCTCTGCCTCGAGGGAGGAATCAGAGGAAATGTACTCCGGCACATCTTCGGTCCCAATGATCTCTTCAGGGAGCAAATCAAGACTGGAAAAGGAAAAGAAAGCGGAACATGAAGCGCGAAATCATGCGGAAGAACGAGGAGTAGATCAAAGGAGGACTCACTCCCGAATCGTGCGCTTCTTTGATGAGCTGCTCTCCTGAGGTTGCTTGCCCTTGTCCATGGCTTTGGTGTTTTCTCCTCTGAGGATGGGGAGGAGATGAGAAATGATGGATGAGTGTGCGAGTGGATTTGCAGGGCATCCCGGCAGGCTATTTTATTGACCGAAGGGGTGCATTGGGAGTGATGACCAGCTAGTACACACTGTTGGAATACCAAATGGCAGGGTTTTCTCCCAAGTGCGAAGGGTTTTGTTTGAACAGTGCTCGTGGATTGCCGAATCGGGATCTTCTGTGGATTTTGCGCCAAGGGGCAGTTGTTCTCGCGCATTCGGCTCAAGATAGTTCCCAGATGCATTCAAAGAAAACAAGATTCACGGATGCAAAGTGCAAAAAGAATCATCACAAAACGAGCACAGGATTCGAAAGCTCTTTATTTATCGCCGATATTTACGCATCCCTAATACAATCTAGTCAAAGAGTCTGTTCAACACAGATTAGGGATGAGTAATTTCGGCGATGGCGTCGCCGTGGCCATCGAGGCGCTCCAGGATGAGTTCGATCTCGTCGATGTCCTCCGGCGCGCCGCCCCGGAAGCCACGCGGCCTGGTGGAGTAGTCGACGTCCGTATGCGTCGCCATGGCAGCCAGGCCTAAGGTGGTGCCCAAACGAACGCCATGGACAGCCACCTCGTCGACGCGGTGCTCCACCGCGGCAAGGCGCTCCGCCGGCGTGTCGCCACGGGCATTCACCTTCTCCGCCAGCTGCTCCACCAGCGCCTTCAGTTGGTCGAGCTCAACGTCGTGGGCTGCAAAGAGCAAGAAGAAAAGATTAGCATCAAAAGCTGGGCTGAATCAAGAATCACTTTCAGAGCCGTACCGTCAATGGCTTCCAGCAGCAATTTGCGCTGGTCCTCCCACTCCAGTTCGGCTACGCCCGCCTTCTTGGAGACGTCCTCCAGCTCGCGCCGGGACGCCTCCAGCTCCTCCTTGAAGCGGAGGGCATCGACTTCCCCGTACGGCACAGGGGAGTGGCTATCGGACTCTGAAGAGTCGTCCGGAAGGGGTTGATTGGCCGGCGCAGGGGATGGATTCCACTGAATCAATCTGAAAAGGGATGATCGTCAAGGCAAGAAGAATATCAAAGCTGAATCAAAGAGGAGGAGTTGACGATCATTACCTCCGGCGCGCGTTGGCGCTGCTCCCCTCTGCCTCGTCGGAGGCGCGGCGGCGGTTGAGGCGGCGCACCATGGTGGCTTGGGATGCGCACTGCTTGCGTAAAGGCCGAGATTGGCAAAGATTCGAAAGCTAGAAGGCCCGGTGGAGAGCTAGGGGCACCTACGGTTGCATTTATAGGCCCTCGGCAGATGAATCGTGGCTTCGAGTCGTGGTGCTAAATCGTGGCGCATATCCCAAGAAAATCGGAAGGTGGAAAGGTTTCCTTGGCCGGCCCCGTCGACGGCCGCTTGGAGTTCTAGGCCGAGCCGCGTTCGCTTGATCGGTTCGGCTAAAGAAAATCGAAGTGCCATTCGGGAGTTAGCGTTTCATTGCCGAATGGGTCGTTCGGAAGACTATATTTGAAGGTGCGCAGAAGAAAGGAAACAAATTGCAAGGCAATATTACTGGAACGACCAATTCAGTTATACATCAATGAGGGCATTCAAATGTTCAGGTATTTTGCGATCACTCCACGAGCACTAGATGTTGTCTGAGGAGCATTGTCCAGCAGCTCTTGGCAATCTTTTTGAGTACCCAACAGGTTGATGAGTTCTGCATCGCATTGCTTTATCTTGGTGATAGCCGATTCTGCTTCCGCTTGGATCTCTTCAATCTGTCCGGGGAGTTCGGCTATTTTCTTCTTGTCAGCCTCTATCTCCGCTGACAGGCTTCTTAGTGCTGCTTCTAGAGCAGCTTTCCTGGCAATTTTCAGATCGTAAGAAGCCTGCAGGTTGGCTAGTGTATCCTTGTGGCTTTCTGCTCGGGATTGTGCCCCGGTCATGGTATGTTCAGCATCGGCTTTCTTCTTTTCAATAGCCGGGCGGGAGCGCAGTTTCCTCAAGGCGTGCTTTATGGGTGCATAAAGAGTGTCCAAGCCATAAACAGAGGATAGAGGAGTTCTGATATCTTCAGGAAGTTCCTGGCTGATGGGTTCAAACAGCTCCTCGAAGTGGTTGAGATCTTGGAATTGATCTTGTGCGTCCCATTCTAGCCAGGCAACTATTTCTTTGAGCCTTGATAACACTTCATCTGACAGAGGCTGGTGTGCTCTTTCCATCACCACGGCACCTGGATTGCTTTCTGACGGCGGGCTTGGTAAAGATGGAGCCTGATCCTGAGGAGCAGTATTGCCGGGTTAAGAGTGCTAAATGTGGAGGTAGCAGAGTTAAGTGCAGATGAATACCTCATGGCTGGTTTCTTGAGTGGGGGCAATCACAGGAGAAGGAGGCGCTCCAGGTAGAGCCGAAACTTCCGAGCTGGGAGGTGTCGATGCAGCTGCTGGTAGCTCGTGGGTTTCTGGCTGATAAGAAGTGGGGTCTACCTCTGTTGGGACTGTTGTCTCTGTATGACCAACAGGTGATTGCGCCCTTGGAGGACTTGGTGGCTCCGGCTGATTTGGGAGATTCATCTCTGGAGAATGTATTGCTTCTGCAGAAGGTGATGAAGATGAAATCTCCACTGGGATAGGTAATTCAGCCTCGGATGGACTTGCTTGCTGGACCACTGGGACATCTACAAGCTGCTCTTCAATTGTTTCTTCTGCAAATGTCGAATTGGAAGAGTAAATGCCAGTGTTCATCCTTAAAGGAAAAACGGTAAAGGTCATACCAGTGGATGGGGCATTTGCAGGTGCTGGTTCTGAAGATTGCTGGGCTCTGGTCTGAAAATGCACGATGATATGATTCATCAAGAACAGAGTAATCTTGTGATCAAGGGGGTAAAGGATCCTACCTCAATGAGCACTTTCTTGACAGTTCTCCTCCTCTTGGCAGCGGGAGGGGCAACCAAAGATAAACCTTGCCTCTTGTCGGCAGCAAGGCTAGAGAGGCTGGGATCTGTGGTGGCATACCTGGCCATTAGTTGAGCCAGAGTTGTGGATTCGAACCCCAGTGCTGAAATTGGGCCTTCGGCATTGTAAGTAATATCCCTAACTAGAGGGGCAGGCACCGTGTTCTGTGGACAAAAGGATGAAGGTCAGAATCATGAGTAAAGAGGACATGTCTGATCCAAGGGTTCATTGTATTACCTCTGAAGTTGGCAGGAAATCGGGCGTCAACTCTGCACAGAACACAAGAACAGGCTCACTGAAGATGTGATCATGAAATTCTTGCCACCGGGAGTTGAAGGTGGGGTGAGCTATGGTTGTGGGCACAAAAGGACATGTGTAGACCGTTGGACTGCACTCATAATTAAAAACCCGGCTGCCCTGCATCAGCTCTTTGATTTCTTCTCTGGGCTTGAGGAATTCGTGCAGGAACAGTCTTGGGGGCATCTGTCCACATCCAATTTGCCTGGCCATTACATTGGGCTGATAATACTCATAAGTGCTAACATTCAGTCGCCCTCCATTGAACTCAGCCGGCAGCATGCATGGGCGGATTATGATGTTGAAGATCTCTAAGAATCTCCCATCTTGACGGCCGGGTTCAAAAGAAAATTCAACGGGAAAGATTAAGGTGTCGTTGTCCAGATAAGGAAGCCAGAGAGGATTGGGGAAACCTTTGAAGAATAGCTCGAAAAAGCTGGCTGATGTCCTGCTGAACAAGAATAGTTGAAGCCGCTTCTCTGTAACTCTGGCATCCTCTGGTAGCTTGAGGCTCTCCTTCAGGGTAATTGGACAAGGGGAAGAACCTGGAATTCAAATCGACACCAACGATCTGATGCATGTGGAGTTGCAGCCACATTTGAACGAACCACCAAGGGCCGTTGACACATGTTATCCTTTGGCTGGTATACATTTGGGTAACAGTCTGATGAAGCATATGGTATACGCTGCCCAGGAAGAATTTTCCCAGAGGGAGGCGACTGCCACCAGCCAGATGAGTCGCCATCGTGATGTGGTTCAAGAATATAATTCTTGTATCCATTCCCCGGCTTTACCCCTGTCTGGCGTGAAGAGCCTTTGAATTTCCAGGGCTGAACAGACCCTGTGATGTCAAGGCCGGTGATCATGTATACATCGGCCAAGGTAGGAGACATTGGACCGTGGCCAAAGAGGAAGGCGTTGACGCCATTTGACCAAAAATGGCAGGCGGCTATCAGGAGGTCTTCGTTTTTTGGAGTTTCGGCCACAGATAACTCCAGGCACTGAGAGATGCGGAGGGCGGCTAGGTTGGTTAATCCACTCTTGTCCGCAAGGATCCTCCGATACCAAGTTCTCCAGCCTGCAATTGGGGGTAAAAGCCAGTTCTTGAAAGCGTCTTGCCATTGAGCCGGTGGAGACAGAGCTGCTTTAAAGGGGATTCTCTGAGATTCAGCCGCAATAAAATCTCGAGGGTCAGGGTTCCCCACGGGACCAAGATAGCAAGATCTCGAATTGGCCTCGGTGCGAATCAAAAGCTCAGTAGAAAGCTCCTGAAAGAAAAACAGAAAAGGAAATCTCAGGTAAAATTGAAAACCTAAATGCCGAACAAGGCTTGCGGAGGATGAATTTACCTGAGCATCTTGGTTCTGAGCTGCCATTGGAAGTGTTGAGCTTGGAACGAGGGGATTTAGGGTTGGATCTGGATGAAGATTCCTGCGGATTGTGAAGAACAGGTGTTGACGGATTTGATCTGAAGATTCGTGGCTGGAGTCAATTGTGGAACAAAATTACTTTTATCCCACAATTGAAGGGGCATGTGTTAACACCAAAATTTGGTACGGAGTCTGACTTGTGGGTCCGGTTCGATAAAGAGTCCGTCTGGTGGAAGGAAGGGCTTTTTCAAAGATATTCAGCAAAGAGATCTGCGGTCGGCTATCTGCTCCGGTTCGGCAAAGGAACAGTAGAGCTGATTTTGCGGGATTGGACGGTGACGTGGCTCAATCAGGGGAAACGAATGGATGGATAGGCGATCAAGCTTAGAGATAAGTTAGGCAATGAATCCATTCGAAGTTGTACTCAACAGGGTATAAATATGACCCCTGAATGTATGTAAAAACAATCAATCATTCTTCAATACACATCGGCCTTACGCCAAACCCTAGAGTCCTTGTCGTGTCGTCGAGTTCTTCGAGAGGGCCAATCGATCCGTCGAGCTCCGTGAGTACCGGCAACCTTGTATCATGTCTAGTATCATGCGGTGGATTTAGATCTGATGCAAGTAGTCTTGTTACCATGCTTCGTGTCATGCGGTAGATTCAAGCTTGGTTCAAGAGGGTTTCTTGTTAGATCATGAGTCATGCGGTAGGCTAAGATCTAGCTTGAAGCTAGTTATCGGCTCTATTGTATTTTAGCAAGATCCAATAGATTCATTAAGTTACCCCGTGTTATCTTGAGTTTTACTTTATGTGTTAATTCATGTAACACACCTTTGCCCAATCTAGATGGGTTTGGATCGGCTTTATCCCTTTTATGATCCTTGTTTGAGTAGATTTAATGTTTCAACACGTGGATCTTATGCTTTTCGATAGCCGAAACCGAATCGATCTAGGTTGTTACGTGTTGCGGGTTCAAGCTTGCCAATGCTTGTATAAATCTTGAAAGAGCCGGGTATCAGGCGGTAGATGCAGGTTTTTGGGTTGCTTTGGAGCTAATCATCCGGTGGATTAGATTCCCAAATCAATCTGATAGATTTGTTCGCTTGGTAATGTTTGTTCCTTCTTCATGGACCCCGAATCGGCTGTTCAGCCGTATTCGGTTATGTTTCTTCATGAGTAGAACACGTGCGTTGTTCGTGCTTTGAATGATGTGTGCTTTTAGCTTTCTATATTTAGATCGTATCATGCGGTGGATAGATCTAGTTACGGGAAGTGGTACGGTTTTTCATGCAAGTTGTATCATGCGGTGGATAGATTTGCTTGACATCGTACTTGACGGGTTTTAAAGTAACTAGACATGCGGTAGACTAGTGCTTTGGATCTATGCATACTTGTTTAATACATGATCATGTTCGTGCTTTGCTTTATTTATTTATTTAATGCTGATTTTCATGAGGATCGGTCATGGCCTCGTGCGTATGTAATTCTTGTTCAAACAAAGACCGATCGCTGTCATGCTCACGTCATCCATTCGGCAGTTTTGCTTTTTCCCTTTACGGTTTCCCGAATGGTTCTAGTTCGTTGGCGGATAGCTCTTTATAGCTATGTGTCATCTTGCTTGGCTTCCTAGCCGTAAATATGGAACTGTCTGGTACCACCCGGCAAGTTCCAAGCTTTGGTATTTAACTCGCTTTATCTTTTGTTAATTTTCGGGGAAAAATTGACTGGCACGTCTTTTGCTCTCTGCGCGTGTGAAGCCAGCTTTGTTCGGCTTGCTGTGTGTTTGGCGTTGAGTGCACTTTTTGCGTCAACAAGTACCTCTGGGACCTGGAGGCCCGACCTCCTCTCCCGCCTCACTTGTAGCCCCCCTCTACGAGCACCATGGTGCAATGCAATATAGTGCCCCGAGCACACCACTGCTGGACATACGGCCCCTGGCCGGAACCAGGATAAAAATCAGTGTCACTAGTTGCTTAGCACCGGCCATCGAGAGATAGATCTCAGCGCTTCTTACTAGTTAGTGTCGGGACTACATTCCGCACCGACAACAAGGTAAAGCAGGATCGGCCGGCTCGAGAGCGACTGAAGCGCGGGTATGCAAGTAGATCGATCGGTTGGATCGGCAGATCATGACGTTAGCACTTGAGTAGGTCGGAATCGGCTGCAGTGTAGAAGTCGATGGGATCTAGATCGAACTGATGGTAATGATAATAACTAAACTACAAGAATTTGGTACAAAAACTTGTAGATCTAGCTAATATCGATAAACGGTGAATAAAGAACTAGATGAAACCTCAGCGATGCGCCCGGAGGTTAAATCCTAGGATTATTCTGTAAAACGGTACACACAAGCTTTGTTGAAGATCAGTTGATGCAGCCCGACGAACTGTAAGCACGACATTGTAGAAAAGGGAGAAACACAATGGCGAAGTCGCCGAAAATTAGATGTTGTAAATGTAGATGTTGTAAAGTAGATGCAGTAAAAGTAAAGGGTTTGCCTAGTGCCCGTTTGTTTGATATTAGTGTGTATAGATTTTCCGACCACGTAGGGTCACTATTTATGTCCTGGGGATAAACCTGACTCCTAGCCGATCACGACACTGTTTACTTGCATCTAAAGACAAAAATTACTAAAATAGAAAAGGACTCTCGCAGGAGTCTAAATTTCCCAAAACCGACTCTTTGACCCGTTGTCAATCGTGGATTGACCCACCTCCACCATGCTTTTTCTTCATCGGCCGATTTCCCGGCTGACCATCGACCGATTACTTTAACCAACTAGCCCACTGTAAGGGTTGGATCCCTCTGACCATCGGCGAATTGTGTTGACCGTTCTCCTCTTCCTTCAATCGGACACTCTGTTTTATCATCTGTTGTTTCTCCTTATCAATTTTGACCTGTTTTTTCCAAAAAACAGTGTCAACAATGCCGAATATGCACTTGTTGGGATTGAGCTTCCATTAGCACTCTCACAAGGATGTGAAAGTCTCTTCAAGAACAGTGATGAGGGTGTGATCCATATAGGCTTCGACGTTCTTATTGAGCTACTTCTTGAAACAGGCCTGGATAGCTCGCTGGTATGTAGCGCTTGTGTTCTTCAACCCGAATGACATTGTTGTGTAGCAGTAGGCGTCGAACAGGGTGATGAACACGGTCTTCTCCTGGTCTTTTTCCTTGATAGAAATCTGGTGGTAGCCAGAGTAGCAGTCGAGGAAGCTGAGCAGATCGCAGCCCGCTATGGAGTCGATGACTTGATCAATTCGCAGCAACCCGAAGTGGTCCTTGGGGCAGTGCTTGTTGAAGTCGGTATAGTTGACGCACATCCGCCACTCGTTCGTGTTCTTCTTGCGGACGAGGACAGGGTTGGCGGGCCACTTAGGTGAGAAAACTTCACAGATGAAGCTGGCTGTGAGTAGTTTGGTGAGTTCCTTCTCGAAAGCGTCCCGTCGGTCATGAGCGAAGTGTCGGAGGAGTTGTCACTTGGGTGTAGCTTTAGGGTCGACGTTGAGTGAATGCTCGATCAGCCTCCTGGGCACCCCTGGCATGTCCGTTGGCTTCCACACGAAGATGTCTCGACTAGCCCGGAGGAAGCTGATGAGTGTTTCTTCCTATTTCAGGTTGAGCCCCACGCCGATCATGGTAGTGTTGCTGCTGTCGGTTATCCCAAGATCGATGGCCTTCATCTGCACTTCCTCTGTTGGTTGAAGCTTGTTTGTAGTATCAGTCATCTCAGGTATCTCGAGTTCAGCCGGGGCAAGCTTCTTGAAGGCAGTGAAGAACTCCATCATTGCATTGGGTACTTGATTAGTAGTTGCAAGTTCCACGGCTTCGATGTAGCAGTCGTAAGAAATCTTCATGTCCCCTAACAGCGTGAGTACTCCAGCAGGACTTGGCATTTTGAGTACCAAGTAGGTTTAGTGAGGGACCACCATGAACTTGGTGATAGCTAGTCTGCCGAGGATGGCATGGTAGGAGGTTTCGAAGTCCGCAACCTCGAACTTGATATACTCAGTGTGGTAGTTCTCCCTTGTTTCCCCGAAGGTAACTAGCAGGACCACTGAGCCAAGTGGTATAGCTATGTTGCCTGTGACGATGCCGTAGAAGGGCGACGCGCTCATGGTGAGCATGTCGGTGATGTTGAGCTTCATTTTCTTTAAGGTCTTGGTGAAGAAGACGTTGAGTCCGCTCCCGCCATTGAACAGTACCTCATTGAGTTTGGAGCCCACGACTACTAGTTTCAGGACTAGGGAAAAGTGTCCTGGATCAGAGAAGCTTGTCCATTGATCCGTGAGGGAGAAGGTGATGGGTACCTCCGACCACCTTAGAGGTGTCGGTACCGCTGGTTCAATGTTCAAGACTTCTCATAGAGTGAGCTTTTGTGACCGCTTGGTGGGTAGTCTGCCGAACAGGACATTCACCATCTTGTCAGGTTCCTGGAATTCGTCGTTGCCTTCGTCAACTTTTTCTTACCCTTCTTGCCGTGAGGAGGTCATGGCTCGTGAATATCCTTGAGTGCTTGCCGGAGTTGGTAGCACTGATCGGTGGTGTGATTGCCATCCAGATGCCACGGGGACTTCTCTTTGAGCAAGTATCTCAAGCCGCCTGATGATAGAGGGGGAGTGCCCGATCTTTCGGTGAGTGTAGATAAATCCGATTCGATGGTTGTTGACCTTCACGATCCGACTACAACGAGCAAGACTCGAAGCGCCAATGCAATCGCTGAACCAACTCCCGATGGTTACCAACCTTGCCGGCACAAGATCCGCCTGATCACGAAGATCAATTCCTGTACGCAATCGAAGAACGAACAATAATTTGAGGCGAGCAATCTTAATATCACTCGAAGGTGGAGTCTGAATTACACGACGGCGGCACGATGGCGGCTGTTCGGTTGTGTAGCTAAGGCTAACAAATAAATCAAACTCAAGTTTCTAAGGCGGCGGCTACTGAAAATATAAGAGACAGGGCGTCCTAGGGTTGGGGGCGACCAGGGGTGGGGCGCCCCCAACTTGGGCCCAAGGCCCAACCAAACTGTCAGCGCAGCACTTTGGCCAATTCTGGACGTCAATTTGTTTCGACGATTCCTGTTGACTCGGAACGAATTTTGGCACAATACGAATGCCATTGGAAGCTTTATGAAATTCTGCTTCCAACTATATATAGAACGTCCAAAACCGACTCCGTATGCAACCTGGGCGTCCGTTTTATTGCGCACTGCTCCTGGACTCTGAACTGGACTCGAACTTGAATTGCTTTTGGCCTCCACCTCGGGGACTCGAACCGAATCAACCTTGGACCTCCTTGTTGACTTGGAAACCCTTGTTGGACTTCTTCTACTCCATTCACCAATCATGGTTGTATGCATGGGTGTCATGTCCTCATCATTCTCCCCTTCTTGATGAAAAGCCGTCCTCGACGTCGATTGTACTTGGAACCGATCCTGCACAACACAAGAGCGAACGGGGTTTCGAAAACCAAAGAAATCAAAATTATTGTGAGGAGGAATGTCACCATGTCTCCAATTGGTGAATATGTCATCTTGCATAAAAAATTTAGCGAGCATGTAAGCATCTTGATCGGATGACACATAATATTTGGCAACACTACCCTGCAAAAGATTAGTACCAACAAAAGACAAAGTAGGCAAAGGTAGCAACCAGCAATGCTCCCCTTCTTGGAAGTAAACTTGTTTCACAGAAACTGAAGTAGAGAAAGGTGAATGAATATGTGTAGTGTGGCTGCCCTCTAGTGGATCAAAATTGAGCACAACAAAAGGATAATTCAAATTTTCACAAATGTACACTCGATGTATCATATATTCTTCTTTGTTGTTATATTTGCCAATAGCATGATATGTGTGTTTAGAAAAACATGGCAAATCAACATATTTAGAAAGTTGCTCTTCCAAACAATCTAGATTACACAAAACATCAAATTCAATGTAACCCAAAGTATGTAAAGAAGACAATAATTTCTGCTCATCATTAGCACTAATAATATGCATAACATGCTTAGTTTCAGCAATAGTATTTGGTTCCAAAGCATGTAAAACTGAAGCATTATCAACCAAATCATCTTTATCACAAGGAACATCAAGCAAAACAGCATGTGACCAAGATAAATCAAGAGTTGGTTCCATTATTAATTGCTCAACTAAAGTATGATTTGTGGAAAAATTCAGCATATTAACACAATTATCACCTTCCATTAGTGTAGCACCATGGACATTACCTATGTTCTCAGTAGGAGTATTAGGTGCATTGTGAAGTGATGGATCCGAGGATGCTCCTGAAGGTTCAGCCGTCCTCTCGAGCGGTGTAGTGGTGGGCGTGAATGGCGTTGGGCTCTCGAGCACTGTAGTGGTGGGAGTAGATGGCGCTGGGAGAGCGGGCGCTGAGCTGGATGTCGAGCTTTCTGCTGCAAAAGAGTTAGAATATTGCTTCGAGCGATGTCCCTGCACATCACGTAAAGCGTTGCGAGCATAATATGAAGGCACAAATCTACTTCGCATAGCAGCTTTTAATTCAGCCCAAGTGGTGGGAGTGCTAATGGGATTTTTTCGTTCATAACGCCACCAATGTAAGGCAAGATCAGTAAAAGCACTAATAGCAGTTGTAACTTGAGAACTAGAAGGAAGATCATGACATGAAAATTTCTGTTCGACCGCTAACTCCCAATCAAGATATGCAGCTAGATCATATTTGCCATTGTAAGGTGAAATTGTAAAAGGAATCTTAGCAAAAGAAACATTACCACCATGGATGCACGCACGACGAGCGCGTCCACTGAAGTCTCCAGCATCCATCTCCTTCTGTAAACTCGTGATCAATGCTTTCATTGCATCAAGGTGTGACACAATGGTGTCAACCTAGGTCTTAGTGGCCTGCGGCTGGTCATCCCTCTTGTCGTCGCCTGCCATTGTTAGCACAAACACAAAAACAAAATCGACAACAAAACAGGGGTGTATTTGCTCACAAAGGCGCTCAAACTAGTGCTATTATCAAATTCTTATCCGTTCTTACCACGCACACAGGGGTGACCTGCAACCAACCGGTGGAACCTGTAAAAGATTGGAGGAGCGATTGCTTGAGGGAACAAGATCTGCTCGTCAGAGAATTTTGTGGAGTTCTGGGTAGGCTGCACTCAAATGAAGGATTAGCACAAACAAACAATAATGCAGAGTTGAATAAGAGTGCCAAACCCGTCACAAACACTGCTACTCACAAGTGCGGAGAGAAAACAGAAAAACGAGTGGGAGTGCAAAGGAGGGAAGGCACACTGCGAGCCGAGACGATTTCTTATATATGTATATATATATGTATATATATATCTATATATATATGTATATATATATATATATATGTATATATATATCTGTTTTTTGTTTTTTTCACACATAGGGGGGGCCAAACCGGGGCAAACCACGAGAAGAATAAAATATTGCAGGCGCGCTGGCTTTTGGCGCGACGAGGCGTGGCTTGAGCGGCCTTTTGTCTGGGCCGGTCACGGTCGTACCAGAACAGGACGCGGGCGGCGATCGCAGGACGCGTAGCCGAGTCGGTGTCGGTGCTGGTCGCGACTCGCGCGAAGTGGCGACTGTTTTCTTTGTTTTTTCGACCAGCGAACGGTGGCAGTAGGAGAAACCGAAAGGCGGCGGCTAGTGTTCGAAGTGTTGGAGAAAAAAACACCGGATCAGCAGCGGTTGAAACAGGGTCAGCACACCAATTCAACCCCAACACTTATCGAATGAAGGTGCAGGGCTAAACAGTTGCGGGGACAAGGTTCTAATCTGATTTTTTTTGGCTTTTCTGGTGGACGATAGGATGATGAACAACGCTCAAACTAAAGGATAACACACGATAAAACTCACCGATCAACCTGGAAAGCTGATACCACTTGATAGAGGGGGAGGGCCCGATCTTTCGGTGAGTGGAGCTAAATCTGATTTGATGGTTGTTGACCCTCACGATTCGACTACGACGAGCAAAACTCGAAGCGCCAATGCAATCGCGGAACCAACTCCCGATGGTTACCAACCTTGCCGACGCAAGACCAGCCTGATCACGAAGATCAATTCCTGTACGCAATCGAAGAACGAACAAGAATTTGAGGCGAGCAATCTTAATATCACTCGAAGGTGGAGTCTGAATTACACGACGGCGGCACGATGGCGGCTGTTCGGTTGTAGCTAAGGCTAACAAATAAATCAAACTCAAGTTTCTAAGGCGGCGGCTACTGAAAATATAAGAGACAAGGCGTCCTAGGGTTGGGGGCGACCAGGGGTGGGGCGCCCCCAACTTGGGCCTAAGGCCCAACCAAACTGTCAGCACAACACTTTGGCAGATTCTGGATGTCAACTTGTTTCGACGATTCCCGTTGACTCGGAACGAATTTTGGCACAAGACCGATGCCATTGGAAGCTTTATGAAATTCTACTTCCAACTATATATAGAACATCCAAAACCGACTCGGTATGCGACCTGGGCGTCCGTTTTATTGCGCATTGCTCCTGGACTCCGAACTAGACTCGAACTTGAATTGCTTTTGGCCTCCACCTCGGGGACTCGAACCGGATCAACCTTGGAGCTCCTTGTTGTCTTGGAAACCCTTGTTGGACTTCTTCTACTCCATTCCATGCACCAATCATGGTCCTATGCATGGGTGTCATGTCCTCATCACCTGAGGTCTTTTTGGAGTTGTCCTTCGCAGCGTGCTATATAGCCGTGATTATGTTGTCTTTCTTGCGCTTGCAGTTAGGACACAAGTAATTGTTGTTGTTGCGACCCCTTGATCCTTGTTGTTGTTGTTTCCGCATGTGTCGTTCGTGCTCTTGCCGCGAATGGAGTCGTACTTGGCATTCGCCTTGTCCTCTTCGTCGGCCCATGAGGTTATCATGTCTTTGAGCTTGGTGATGGAACTTGGGTGGCGGCGACCGAAATCTTCGATGGTGCAATGGTGGTAAAGCGCGTCTTGGAAGAGGTCGATGACTTCTTTCTCGGTGACGTCGACTACGGTCGCACACTTATCAAAAAAGCAGCGCATGTACTTGTAGAGCGTCTCACCTTGCTCCTTCTTGACCATCGCCAGATCCATGTGAGTAATCGAGCGTGCCATGGTGCCCGTGAAGTGGCTGGTGAACTGGGCCTTCAGCTAGTCCCACTGGTCGATCGAGTTCTTGTCGAGTGACTCGAGCCAAGTGAGTGGAGCCTGGTCCAGACAGAAGGGGAAGTAGAGACACTTCGTGTTGTTGTTCCCACCATCATTTTCAATGGACAGGGCATATCACCTGAGCCAGTGAACTGGGTCTTGCTTCATGTCGTAATTGGTGATTCTGAGAGGCCTCAATTTCTTGGGGAGAAGCAGATCGCGAAGTCCTGGAGAGTAGGTAGGGAAGCCTTCACTAACTTCGGTAGCCTTCTTAGCGTGGCAGATCTCGTCGATCCTATGGTGGGCATCGTAGCTGCCGTGAGTGTAGCCGGTGGCGTGGCTGTTGGTGTGGCCTCGGCCTCTGCGATCGCCGCCACCACCAGCTCTTCTACCGCCGCCATTGGAGGAACTGCTGCCACTGCTGCCCCTGCCGCCGCCGCCACCGCCCCCACCGCTGTGGCCGCCGTGCGAGGGTCCTCCCGCAGAGGATCTAGAGATGTTGGGTGTTGGTTGGTGTTCACCACGGACAGGGTTGTGTCCGCCATTTGTTGGGGTGTAGCTGCGACTAGTGGCTTTATGGTTTCCAGCAGGAGTGACTATGTTGTGGACCCGCATGAAGTAGGCGTCCTCAGCAACCACGGAGATGACTTCACCTGCGCAGTGCACCTAGGCTTGTCGTGCTATCGTGGTGATGGCATGAGGCATTGCTCAGGGATGGTGTGCACTCAGTTGGCGACTTGATCCAGAGCCTCGTTGAAGTTCCGGATGGGGAGAGCTTCCCAAAGATGTCAGCGTTGATCGTTCCGTTTCCGAGCGTCCATGTCCTCAGTATTCTCGTTTGGAGGTGCGTTGGCTGTCAACTCATCCTCTGAGATGTCTTTGAGGTACCGGCCAGGTCATTATTTCGAGGTTCCTGCATCCCCAGCTACCATGAATACTTCACGGTCGGGGGTGCAGAGGCTGGAGTCGGTAGTCGCCACCTGGGTGGGGGTGTGCTCGTCTTCATTTGGAGCCAACAGTATCCCCTCCTGGAAGGGGAGTGTATCGAGGTAGGCAACGCAGTGCGAGTTGTCATCAGTGAGGTTTGCGGGCTTGGGTCGGGCCAGTAGACGAATCTGCTGGCTAGAGTGGATGTAATGACCAAGCTAGCGGCAGGACCTGACAGTGGTTCCTCGGTCGTGTTGAGCTCGGACTCGAACTTGATTGGGTCCGAACTAAAGTCAAACTCGTAGGAGGAGTCCGAGTTGTAGCCGGGTATGACATTGGAGTCTGAGGAGTACTCGGAGACAATCTCCTTGCCGGCCTGATGCGCAGTGAGAGCTTCCGCGTGGGCCCTGCTAGAGTTGCAGAGGCCGTATGGGAAGTGCTCGTGGAGGAGGACTGTTTCACACGTGGGAATCGGCTGGCATGATTCGATCTAGGGTGACGTCGAGTTCGAGTCGGATCCAACCTTGAAGTCGGTGACTTAGTTGCAGAGTGAAAATTTGCTGAATTTTTCGATGAGTGGGCCCGTGACAACTTCAGGAAGCGTCACGAGCTTGGTCTCCGGGTCTGAGGTCATCGTGAGGTACACGATCTAGCACCGTTAGCGGTGCATACCCAAGAGCCAAAGACGAAAGTGTCGCCGCGGTTGAATGCGGTGGTTGGCTTGATGACAATTGAAGCTGTCAAGTTCGCCATGTGATCTTGAGCGAGATCCCCTACCTGGCGCGCCAACTGTCGGTGTTTTGGACCGGCAACCTACCATGGGGAGTACCCGAGGTAGCCGTTTGTGGCCTCGCCGAGATCGGGAACTCGAAGGAGAGACACATGGCACACAATTTAGATAGGTTCGGGCCACGAGGTGCATAATACCCTACATCTTGTATGTTATGTAGCTTTGGATTCATTGGGTGTGTTTACAAGATGATACGGATGATGAGATAGGGGTCCCTACCTTGCCTTATATAGTCTGGGAGGCAGGGTTACAAGTCGGTTTGCTAGAGGAGTACTAGTCGTGTACGACTAGGAGTACTCTACATGCATTCGGACATGTCTGGCTTCCTAACTGAGTACTAATCCTCTGTAAGCCTTGCACTCCACGCCATTAGGTGTCGTGCCATCCAAGTCGATAGTCCTAGGGGCCCACAGAGTAATCGGTCTCAATACCCACCTGAGTAGTGGGCCCAGGGATGTCCGTACGACACTAAGCTCTTCCCGCAAACGAGTGAAAGTTGCTTGATCTAGGGGCTTTGTGAAGATATTGGCTAGCTGGTCATGTATGGGTACATGTATCAAAGTGATTTTCCCTTTCTCAATGATGTCTCTCAAGAAATGATACCTCACTTCTATGTGCTTGATTTCGGAATGGATCATTGGGTTCTTTGCAACACTTATGGCACTAGTAATGTGACATTAAAGTGGGACATGGGTATACTCCTCACCAAAGTCGTTCATGGTGTACGTGATCCAAAGGAGCTAAGAGCAACAACAAGTTGCGGTCACATACTCTGTCTCGGTAGTGGATTGAGCAACACTCGATTGTTTGCGAGAAGACCAAGACACCAAAGAAGAACCCAAGAAATGACAAATCCCATAAGTGGACTTCCTATCCAACCTACATCCGGCAAAATCCGCGTCCAAAAATCCATGAAGAGCCAAAGAAGAAAACGTGGAGTACCAAAGGCCTAAGTCGGGAGTGTGTCGCAAATACCTGAATATGTGCTTGACTACTTGCCGATGCGAAGTCCTTGGAGACGCTTGAAAATGAGCGCACAAACATACAGAGAATTGGATGTCCGTCCTCGTCGCCGTCAAGTACAAGAGTGACCCGATAAAGCTTCGGTACTCCTTCTGGTCCACGTGCTCACATTCCTCGTCCGCATCAAGAGTTGTAGTCATACTCATAGGCGTCGCCATGGCCTTGGAGTCCTCCATCTTGAACTTCCTCACAATGTCTTTGGTGTACTTTGCTTGGTGCACAAATGTTCCTTCCTTCGACTGCAGGATCTAAAGGCCGAGGAAGAACTACAACTCACCCATAATGCTCATCTCAAACTCTCTGCTCATGTCTTTTGCAAACCTTGCAGCCAAAGTGTTAGACGAGCCACCAAAGAGAATATCATCCACGTATACATGCATAATTAGTATCTCTTTGCCCTACCTGAGGAGAAAAAAGGTCTGATCTACCTTCCCCATCTCAAAACCTTTCTCAAACATGAACCCCCTCAACCTACCGTACCAAACTCTAGGTCACTGCTTCAACCCATACAATGCCTTCCTCGACTCGTACACCCGGTGGGGGTACTTCTGACTCTCAAATCTTGATGGTTGCCTCACATACACTTCTTCTCCAAAACATTGTTGAGGAAAGCATTCTTCACATCCATTTGGTGTAATTTGAACCCTTTAGCCATAGAAAAGGCTAGAAGGATACTAATCGCCTACAAAGGAGCTACGGGAGCAAAGGTCTCCTCATTGTCGATCCCCTCTTTTTGGCTATACCCTTGTGCCACCAACCTCGACTTGCTTCTCACCACTTCGCCTTCCTTTCCCTCATTATTTTTCCACACCCATTTTGTCCCAATCAGCGTACAACCTAGTGGAGGATCTACGATCATCCAAACTTGGTTCCTCTCAAAATTCCCTAACTCCTCATGCATCGAATTAACCTAATTGTGATCAGATAATGTGTGTCCAATGCCTTGGGCTCAAAGGTAGCAACAAAAGGAGCATGGGAAAAGTGAGAACTGTTTCGGACCCTCGATCGTGTAGTGCGTTCGTTGATGTTGCCCATGATCTTCGAAGCTGGGTGATCCACTTGAACTCGCTAGGGAGGTTCTCGCCTTGAAGCTGCCTCCCCCTCAACAACAGTTTCTCCATGATCTGGGTTTGTCATTTTGGGTGTAGGAGAGGGCCCGTTCTCGATCGTAGTCGAAGTAGTAGGTACATGCTCAGCCGTGGGTGCCACACCAGCATCTTCATCATACTCCTCCTCCTGAAAGATCTCCTAGCCAAGTTCATCATCTCCTGCACAACCAAAGACCAAAGAGCTACGTGGCTGTGTCTCGTTAAAGGTTACCTCGCAAGTCTCCATGATTTGGTTAGTTTCCAAATTGAGCACACGAAATGCTCTAGAATGAGAAGCGTAATCAAACAAAATACCGTTGACCGACCGAGCCTCAAACTTATCTAGATTCTTACCCTTCCTCAGAATAAAGCATTTGCAGCCTAACACATGGAAATGACTCACCTTAGGAGTGCGATCGTGCATCATCTCAGCATGTCTTCTTGAACGCTCGAAGAAAAATCCTGTTCGACATGTAACACGCGGTATTGACCGCCTTTGCCCAAAACCTCCTCGGAGTCTTATGCAAGTCGAGCATCATCCACGTCATCTCACACAAGGTTCTATTTTTCCTTTCCACTACGCCATTCTGGGGGTGTATACGAACTCTGAAATTGGTGTTCAAGACCCAAGTCATGGCAAAAGGTTTCGAAACGAGAGTGTTTAAATCCCGAGCCATTGTCAATATGGATCGCTCGTATGGCATCTCCATCCCTCTCAGTCTTCAACCTCAAGACAAGATCTCGAACAAAACCAAATGTCTCCCCCTTCTCCTCCAAAAAGAAGAACCAAGCATACCGAGAGTAATCGTCCACCACAACTAGGACGTACCACTTCCTCACCCGCAGATCTCGCACGAGCTGAGCCAACATGGTCCATATGGAGCAGCTCGCATGGACGATCTGTCATCACAACAGTGAGGGGTGGATGAGAAGAGGCTACCATCTTGGCATGCCTACACGGTGCACAAACCAACTCTTTATCAAGCTTTAACCGTGGCAATCCTCGGACCAAATTGAGTTTACTCAGGCAAGACAAAAGGTCAAAGCTTAAGTGACCCAACTTCCTATGCCACTTCCACAACTCACTCGAAGAACTAGCCAAAAAGCAACGAGCAACACCAGAAGACTGAAGGAAATCTACTCAGAACACTTGACCCTCAGTAATGATCATGTAGACTAGGTCCCCTCGAGAATTCAAAATCCGAGAACCACCAGGCCGAAACAACACCTCAAAATCCTCATCCAACAGCTGGGAAACAGAAAGCAAATTGAACCCGAGCAATTGAACAAGAGCAACACACCTGAGAGTGACTTTGTCACTTATCTGGATCTCACCTTCTAAAATCACACATCCTCGCCCATTGTCCCCAAAGGTGATGTATGTCTTGGACACCACCAGGATGAGATTTGAGAACCATCCCTTGTCTCCGGTCATACGCCTCGAGCAATCAGAGTCAACCAGCCAAACATTCCTCAAGTCTCCTACATGAAATTAAAAAATGGGAACATGAGGCAACACACGACTTAGCCCTGGGGTTAGTACCAAATGAGTAAAACCAGTGCCGAGCCATTTGCTCCAAAGTGGGGTTAGCACAAACCATATCATCACGCTTATCACAGCTACCACCATGGAAACCACCACGAGAACCACGATGAGGGAACCATCCATGTCTAGCTGGAGGAGAACGAAAGCCACGAAAGGAAGACCGTGGACCGTAGCTCCTCTCCAACTCAAAGCTACAACTCCTCCCACCATCGTATTGAGCACAAGGTGGAGAACACCTAGCAAACTGAACACCACCAGACTCACCATGCCAACCACCTGTACCACAGCCAAAAGACTTGAACCGAGGACCTCCACAACCATGAAAACCATCGTGACTAGTGCCCATGTCTGCATCGGTCTGATCGGTCCCCCTGACCGGTCTGACCGGTGGTACACGGTCAGTAGCACCACCTGCCATTCTTCGATCTCCCCAAGACAGTACTGTCCTAACAATCACCTTGGCCCTGAACATCTACATATGAGGCTCAAGTACACCATTGGAAGGGTGGTACTTGTCCTTGTTAGGCCACTCCATAGCCAACCACTTGATAAAGGGGGAGTGCCCGATCTTTCGGTGAGTGGGATAAATCTCGATTTGGTGGTGGTTCGACCCTCATGATCCGACTACGACGAGCGAACCCGTTGCGCCAATGCAATCGCTGAACTGTACCTCAAATGGTTACCAACCTCACGGTGCGAGATCAGCCTGATCACGAAGATCGTTTTTCTTGCACGCAATCGATAGAACGAACAAGATTAATACAACGAGCAATTTATTAATCACTCACAAGGTGGAGCTTGAATTCACGACGGCGGCGTAGGATACGCGGCGGTTCGGGAAGTAGCAAAAGCTAACAATAAAAACAAACTCAAGTTCTAATCTAGGAGGGTCTCTCTAATATAGATGGAAAATAAAACAACTCGGACTCCTGGCGGCCACCAGGGCAGGCGGCGGCGAACCCTAGGCTGCATGCGCTGCCCCTGGCGCACACGTTGACCCCTGACGCGTCAGACGTCAGGCAGCAAGCCAGCCACGCAAGCGGTCAGCCCCCCCCCCCCCCCCCACGCGATGCTCGTGTCCTGTGCAGTACTGCGACTAGACGCAAGGCGCGTGATGGCTGTGACGACGTGATGGATGGATGCCAGACGTGATGGTTGGTGGTGACGCGTTGGATGGTAGCCCGGCCTCCTGACTCGAACCAACTTCTTCACGTACAAAAGCTTGACTGTGGCCCGTTATTCTTCAGCAGCAACACAAAGTTTAATTCTCGTGCACGAGCCCGGGTGATTGGTCCTGAAGGTGGCGCCTGAAGTGTTTCTGTTGATGATGATGTAGAAGGTGCTGCTGTTGTAGATGTACCCGTATCAGTAGAGATGTCCTCATCATCCTCCCCTTCTTGAACTGAAGTCGTCCTCGACAGCAGCTCCTCATCCTCACCCTCATACAGCTTTAAATCTGCAACATTAAAACTAGTGGAAACACCAAACTCCACAGGTAAGTCAAGAACATAAGCATTATCGTTAATTTTGGTTAGTATCTTAAAAGGACCAGCAGCACGAGGCATTAATTTCGAACGTCGCAAGGTAGGAAGCCGATCCTTTCGCAAATGCAACCAAACCAAATCACCAGGTTCAAAAGTAACATGTTTGCGCCCTTTACTACCCTGAACCTGATACTTAGCATTAGCAGCATCAATATTATGTTTGGTCTGTTCATGTAAACTAATTATTTGATGCATCTATATGCGGAACATCCACAACATCAAGCGTAAATAAATCAATAGGTGCCCGAGGAATATAACCATAAACAATCTGAAAAGGACACATTTTCGTTGACGAGTGTGTGGCATGATTATAAGCAAACTCAACATGAGGCAAGCAATCCTCCCAACGTTTTAAATTTTTGTCTAAGGCAGCCCTAAGCATGGTGGATAAGGTTCGATTAACTACCTCAGTTTGCCCATCAGTTTGAGGATGACAAGTGGTGCTAAACAATAATTTAGTGCCCAATTTTTTCCAAAGCGATCTCCAAAAATGACTCACAAACCTTACATCCCGATCATAAACTATGGTATTTGGAATACCATGCAAACGAATAACCTCTCGGAAAAACAATTCAGCAACATTGCTAGCATCATCAGTCTTATGACAAGGTATAAAATGAGCCATTTTAGAAAAACGGTCAACAACCACAAAAATGTTGTCCCCCCCTTCTGAGTTCTAGGCAAACCCAAAACAAAATCCATAGATATATCAAGCCAAGGAGAAGTAGGAACAGGCAGAGGCATATACAAACCATGGTTGTGTAATCGCGACTTAGCCTTCTGACAAGTAGTGCAACGTGCAACAAGTCGCTCAACATCAAAACGCATCCGTGGCCAAAAGAAGTGGGCAGCCAATACCTCATGCGTCTTGAAAACGCCAAAATGCCCCATTAGGCCACCACCATGTGCTTCCTGTAACAACAAAAGCCGAATTGAACTTGCAGGAACACACAACTTGTTAGCGCGAAACAGAAATCCATCCTGCATGTGAAATTTTCCCCATGGTTTCCCATTAACACAATGAGAAAAAGCATCTTTAAAATCCACATCGTCGACATATTGTGCCTTTAAGGTTTGTAAACCAAAGATTTTAAAATCTAACTGAGACAACATAGTATATCGACGAGACAACGCATCCGCAATAACATTTTCCTTCCCATTCTTATGTTTAATAATATACAGAAAAGACTCAATGAATTCTACCCATTTAGCATGACAGCGGTTCAGATTTGTTTTAAAGCCTCATGATCAGAATGAATAATGAATTCGCGATGCCAAAGATAATGCTGCCATGTTTGCAAAGTACGCACTAAAGCATAAAGTTCCTTACCATAAGTCGAATAACGCAGGCTAGCACCGCTTAAATTCTCACTAAAATAAGCAACATGTTTGCCTTCTTGTAACATAGGTTCATGCCCGTGTGTTGCTACGGGCATTTTAAAAAAACAAAAACTGTGTAATATTAAAGGTATATAATATTTGCTTCATGAGTATGTGGAAATTCAATAAGAAAATATTTATGTGTTGTATCAAAATTTAGTTAAATACAACCACAAGTTTATGAGATGTCAGCAATAATACTTAATGCTTACAAGTCAAATCGTATGTTAGCTATAACACATGGAGAAATGAACTTGCCTCAAATTGACACTTGATGAAATTATAACAATGAGCCGAGGTAATCCTTTAGAGAAGCTACATATATTGGCACAAGAGGAGCATATTGATAAGCTAAATACACGATATGTACTACAACCAAGTTCAAAGATATGACCACATTACATTGCAAAGGAGTTGAAACAATTACAGATGTTCAAATTTATGGAAATGAAAAGGCAATTGCTTCAATTTTGCATTAGCCCCATGCTTCTAGAGAAATACACAGATTTTATTGCTCAAGGGTGATTGAGTATGAAGAGCAGCAGCTGGCCATCATTATGTAGTCAAACCAGCATTATATTGTCATAAGAGAACTAAGTATGCTTCGATGCTCAATACCCATGACCCTCTTTCAGTTCCTATGTTACTATTTGCCGGAAGTTGACCAACAAGCTGTGACATAAAAGGGGGGAGAAAACCAGAATTTAGTATTCTCTTCTGATCAATGGATCCTGAATTTTGTGTGGTTGTGCCTTGGCATCTTTGATGGTCGATGGTGTAGGAGTGGAGGACGCAGGTAGTAATTTGAGTGGATTAGATTGATATAAGCAACAAAACTAATAATGCACATCGAATATTAGATAATTATTAGAGATAAGTCTAATCCCTCCAGAATTCCGATTCTTTCTACAACCAGCAACATCTTTATTGCAACCAACTTCAAAGGCCTCCTTAAGTGCTTGAAAGAAATGATGATGAAATAAAATATTTGAGCCAGCTAACCTTGTGAGGTAGTGTGTGATTATAGAAACAATTGATTACATTATTATGACAGAAAAATTTGAGCAAGCTAACCTTGTGAAATAGTGTACGGCTCTGGAAACTATTCCTGACATATGCCATGCATTTGTCATGGAGATCAAGGATTTTCGGCACATAATCCTGTGATAAGAAGTAAACATTAAGGGAAAAAAGTAAACATTTAGAAAAAGAACAAAAAATGAAACTTATTTAAAATTCTTACCAGCTCCAGCGCACTCACTATGTCCCTCTTCTCATTCTGTATAAAAAGAAAATATATTATGATAGCCATGACGGAAAAATAAAAATATCATTTAAGAAAGTAATAACAGAATCAAAAATTAACATAAATTGGAAAAGGACTAAAATAGTGATACAACTAAATAACTGGACAGGTAGAGATGATAGTATTTCACAAGCAAACAGCATGGTAGTTTATGCAATGTAGCATGGATGCACTATTAGGAAATTGGTTTGACAGTTATATTACAAAAAAGAACTTCTAAAGAATGTCAAAGTATTTTTTGGGGGAAAAGTTTGTGTTACAACAAGTCAAAAGGAAAAGAAATTAAAGGACAATCACTTTCTTGCTGGCAGCAGCATCTACCGCTTGCTTCAACAAAGAAATGCCTACTTCATTGACATGCTGCAAGAGAAGTAAACTTATTAAGAAAACGTTACTTGATACAATGCAAGAAAAACAGTATAATATAACAATGCAACACCACACCTCCTGGAATGTTTTAGATACTGGAAGCAGGCCATCTTTTATCCTAGAGAAGAGTCTAAACGTCCTTGACAGATCTTCAACCTGCAGTAACAAAATATATGCTCAAAATTCTATGTCCATCAGATCCTGGCATATATGGACACTTGCTTCTATCTAACAAACCTTTTCATTACAAAGCAACACTTTGCATCCAGAATTCTCTTTCTTCGAGATTTGGTCCATGTGCCGAGTTAGCAATTCTTCTTGTGCGTCCTGTAAGCAATTAGAAGGGTGTAATAATTTCAATGTCAGAGAACTTTACTGCACTTGATCTGATTGGAAACATGATTCATGTAATGATCAAAGTGAGATAAATAACTAATAGCCTCAGAAAAACCTTCATTAAATTTGATTCAGCAGAGCATGTAAATAATGTGCAACTCGTTCCTTCTCTTTTTGTAAGCTCCTCAGCCTATATGAAACAGGGAGTCAGAAGATGTCCTGACACTATGAAACAAAATTTTCAAGAGCTCCTCTGTTACCTTGATCATGTATTCAGGGCAAGTGTCCTCCACAATCCAGGTTTGGGCCTTCTTAGAATAGTAATCAATAGTAGCCTGCCGAAATGCATCTTCTTCTCGTAAGGTGGATCTGGCAGAGATTGATTCGTTGCTGGGTCATGCCCGAGTTCAATATAGATATCAAGAACATTCTGACAAGAGTACGGTCTATAATTTGGCCCTCTCTATCCTCGTCGATCTGTCGAATAAACCAAGGAATTCCGAAAGTAAGATTTCCAAGCCACCTCTGTAAAATGCAACACAAGAAGCAGCAAAGTATAAGATTAACCATGGTGATCAAAACTGTTGTAACTATTGCTTTCAGCTCGTCAAAGACCTATCACAAAAGCATGAAAACCGACATATTTTTAAAAAAAATCATGCAAGCATAAGCTTCTTCAGGCATGGTAATAAGCAACTAAAAATTTATCGAAGAGAACCGACCCTACCAGAGTTTTGAAGGATTCATAGCCGACTGATTTAAGGGGTAAAAGTGACCTCCGTGAAATGAAGTAACAGTCAAAGTGGTGGAAGAACCTGGTCAGCCACCTGACCATTACCTTGTGGTTTTTCCACCTGAGCACGAGTTCCCTACTTCCCTCAGGAGGAACTCACCGTGCTTCTCCCTCAAGCTGGGCAACACCTAAACATCAATCACAAAACAAAGTTGATCAACACCAAAAGAATGATTTCACAATGGGCACAATTTTTTCTTATATAATAACAATCAACAACTATACACGATCACTGCTCGTTCATCATGCACGGTTGCTGAACTTAATCAGGCTTGGACGACCATCAATTCATTAAGCATCTATAAGAAACGTACCATACCCAAAAACCTGTGACCAGCCGCATGAGCGGACGAGCCGCACCACGCCCCACGGCCGCGGCATGATCGGCACGAGCGGCAGCCGACCCAGTAACAACCATTAAAGAATGACTGACAGGCGACTGGTCCTAGCGACGCATTCAGTCGAACAGGTTGCGTGCGGTTCCTCCGGGACGAGATCTCAGGGTTCAATGGCAGGGGAGGAGGTGGCGGCGCTAGATGTGCGCGCGATGGGAGAAGGTGTTGGGCGGCGGGTTGAGCCGCGACAGTTCCTGATGGTGGAGGCCGCGTGTGGCTCGTGTTGCCCCCGCCGCGCCCGTGGCTTAGCCGCCGCGCACGGCGCACCTTCTCCTTAGCTCTTGGACCACGAGATGGCTGACTTCCTTGGAAGCCAAATCCACGATACCTTCGAGGTAGGAGACCCCAGGTTGCACATCCCGCGGGGGTGCCCCCGGCTCCGCCGCGCTCCGTAGTACTCCCGGCCTCCCGCCACCGCCCCTCCTCCCGGCACATCGCCCCGGCGTCCACCATCGCCGCCGCGGAGCCCGGCCCTCGCCGCCCGCCGGAACGCCCCCATCGCTCGGCGTCGCTCCGCCTCGAGCCGCCCGCCGCTGCACGCGTAGGGATTGGTGAAGGCGATGCGGGGAGGTGGTGGCAGAGGCAGGGGAGGACGTTGCGGGGTGGATCAGAAAAAAAAAGATCGCGGGCGGGGGAGGGGGGCGACGAAGAGGCTGACCCGCGAAAAAATAGGACGAAATGTAGAATTAGTTTCATTCTTTTTAGGAGGAGTAGAGAAGTGGGGTGTCGGTTGCAAGGCGACGAGCGTGCAGAAAAAAAAGATCGCAGGCGGGGGAGGGGGGGTGACGAAGAGGCTGACCCGCGAAAAAAAGTAGGACGAAATATAGTCTTAGTTTCATTCTTTTTAGGAGTAGAGAAAACAGCACCGATCCCAATACCACTAGCATCACATTCCTGCTCAAAGATCTTATCAAAATCAGGCAATTACAGGAGAGGAGCATGTGTTAACTTATCTTTTAACGTGTTGAATGCCTCCTCTTGGGAACCACACCAATCAAACAGCACACCCATTTTTGTAAGTTCGTGGAGAGGTGCAGCGATGGAACTGAAATCACAGACAAACCTTCGATAGAAACCTGCAAGCCCGAGAAAACTCCGAATCTGTGTAACCGTCGAGGGTGTAGGCCACTCGCGAATGGCATCAACCTTGCTGTTATCCACCTCAATGCCCTGCGGAGTAACAACATAGCCAAGAAACAAAACACGTTGCGTGCAAAAAATACAATTATCCATATTACCAAACAGCTTAGCAGCACACAATGCGTCAAAAACAGCACGCAAATGTTCCAAATGTGCGTCCATGGATTTGCTATAAATCAGAATATCATCAAAGTAGACAACAACAAATAAATCAATGAACAGTCGAAGAACTTCATTCATTAAGCGCATAAAGGTGTTGGGAGCATTAGTTAATCCAAATGGGATAACCAACCATTCATATAAACCAAATTTCGTTTTAAAGGCAGTTTTCCATTCATCGCCTAGTTTCAATCGAATCTGATGGTAACCACTACGCAAATCAATCTTTGTAAAAAAATGGCACCACTAAGCTCATCTAGCATATCATCAAGACGTGGAATAGGATAATGATAACGAATAGTGATGTTATTAATAGCTCTACAATCGACACACATACGCCAGGATCCATCCTTCTTGGGAACAAGTAACACAGGAACTGAACAAGGGCTGAGAGACTCACGAATGTAACCCTTATCAAGTAATGCTTGGACCTAACGCTGGATTTCCTTTGTTTCTTCTGGATTTGTACGGTAAGGTGCGCGATTCGGAAGCTCTGCGCCTGGAATCAGATCAATCTGATGCTCAATGCCACGAAGGGGTGGAAGACCCGGTGGAAGATCATCGGGAAAAACATCAGCATACTCCTGCAAAAGGTTAGCAACCACAGGGGGAATATCCAACGACGGTGCACCATCAAGAGAAACGAACAAACTAGAGCATACTAGCGCATAGCAAAGCAAGCATCAAAATCAGCACGAGTAGCAATAAGCACAGGAGTATTCAATTTAATTTCAGAATTAACCGATGGGGACGGGTCGATTGTTCTAGCACTTTTAGCAGCTCTAGCAACATCATCTTTGACAATTTGTTGAGGTGTCATGGGGTGGATAATTATTTTCTGACCTTTAAACATGAAAGAATAATGATTTGAACGACCATGATGTAAACTATCAGTATCATATTGCCAAGGTCGACCAAGTAATAAAGAACATGCTTCCATGGGAACAACATCACAATCCACAAAATCAGAATAAGCACCCATGGAGAAAGGAACACGGACTGTCTGTGTTATTTTAATTTTACCACCATCATTAAGCCATTGAATATAATATGGATGCGGATGCTTACGAGTGGGTAAAGAAAGCTTGTCGACCATCGTAGTACTTGCCAAATTGTTGCAGCTGCCACTGTCGATGATGACGCGAATCGACCGTTCCTGTACAACACCCTTCGTGTGGAAGAGGGTGTGACGCTGATTCTGTTCCGGCGAGACGACCTGTGTACTGAGAACACGCTGCACAACAAGAGTTCCATACCTATCGGCGTCATCGGGCTTGACATGGACATCCTTCTGTGCTGCAAGGTCAGTGGCCAACAAAGTATGTTGAGTATCCTCAGAATCACTAGCAGAAGAGTACTCACCATCGTCACGAATGATCAAAGTGCGTGTGTTGGGATAGTCTCGAGCCATGTGACCACGTCTACTGCAGCAAAAACAAGTGATATCCCGCGTACGACCTGTGGGAGGAGTGGCGCATGTGGATGTAGTAGTGCTTGCGGCTTTGGCTGCCTTATCACGAGATGTAGACGTGGCGACAGGTGGTGTAGAAGGAACATTCCCGGAGCTGGAAGTGGAGCTTCGCCCCGCAGAAGAGTTAAAAAATGGCTTCGAGCGGCGTCCCTACACTTCACGTTCACCTTTGCAAGCATATGAAAACAATGTAGTCATGGCATCATATTCTTTATAATCAAGTATATCATGTATTTCCCGGTTTAAACCACCACGAAAACGTGCCATAGCAGCGTCATTTTCCTCGAATAACCCACACCGAATCATACCTTTCTGTAGCTCTTGGTAATAGTCCTCAACAGACTGAGAACCTTGTTGAAAACGCTGCATTTTGTTAAGCAAATCACGAGCATAATATGATGGTACAAAACGATGTCGCATGGCAGCTTTTAGTTCATCCCAAGTAGTCGGAACGGTGGTTGGATGTTTAGTTTTATACTCACGCCACCAAATTAAAGCAAACTCGGTAAATTCACTAATAGCAGCTTTAACTTGAGAAGTTGCAGCAATATCATGGCATGAAAATTTTTGTTCAACCTCTAATTCCCAATCAAGATATGCAGTGGGATCATATTTACCACTGAAAGATGGAATTTTAAATTTAATCTTAGAAAAGGAATCATTAACGTGGCGGCGTGGTACACGACGAGCTTTGTCGCGGCGGTCAGCATCCTCTAGTTCATCATCACCAACACATCCTTGGGCCACCAAATCAGTGACCACTGTGTTCAATGCATCAAGGCGTGACACGATGGTGTCGAGTGTCGTCTTGGTAGCCGTCTGCGCGAGGTCGAGCTGGTCAAACCGCTCCCGGCCGTAGTGACCGTGGAGTCCATCCTCTCATGGATCGTCGTGATGTCTGTGACCAGACCGGCAAGCTCTCTGCGCAAGTCCTGCAGCTGTGTCTTGTCGTCGTCTCCTGCCATAGTTAGTGCAAACACAAAACAAACACAGATGCAAGAATAGGATGGGACAGCTCACAAAGGCGCTCAAACTAATGCCGTTATAAAATTCTTATCCGATCTTACCAATCACACAGGGGCGGCCTGCAACCGACCCGGTGGAACTTCTCGAAAGCAAGGCGCAACGACTGATCGGGAACAAGGTCAGCTCGAAGTAGAATTTTGTGGAGTTCTGGGTAGGCTGCACTCAGATGAAGGATTAGCACAAACAAACACTAATGCAGAGTTAAATAAGAGTGCTAAACCCGTCACAAACGCTACTGATCACAAGTGCGGATAAGAACAGAGAAAGGAAAAATAAAGGCAAAGGAGGAAAAAGGCACGCTGCGAGCCCGAGACGGTTGCTAACAGAAGGTGCCGAACCGATCGTCCCTCTTTCCCTGTCTCTTTTTTTTGCTCTGTTGTTTTTTGTGTTTTCTTTGTTGTATATTTTTTTTTGCTCAGGGGGAAACGAACCGGGGTAACCGTTGTTGAAACGAAGACCGATACGCGCCGCCGACACAGCGGCAGGGCACGCAACCCTGGGCGTGTCAGGACTATGCCGCGGCGCAACGGACGGAAGCAAGACGCAGGTGCACGCACGGACGGAGGAGGCGGCACGCAAAGCGAAGCGGGGACAGCAGGAGTGCGGGACGCGCAGCGCCGCACGATGACAGCGGTGCAGCGGTCCGCCTGACAAGCTTGTCAGGACGGAAGGCTCGTCACGTCAGGCCGGCAACGCAGACCGCACGCAGAAGAAAAGGGTCGCTATCGAGCAGGCCTGCAGCAGAAACGAGAACAGAAAACAAGGAACGACGGAAAGAAAATATTATGGCGGCTAGGGTTAGGAGAAAACAAGAAAAAAACCATCGAGATCAGCAACGAAAATAACGATGTTAGCACGCCAATTTAACCCCAACACTTATCGGATGAAAGTGCGAGGCTAAAACGGTTGATGGGACACGGTAATTTTTTGTTTGGTTTTGTGGACTATAGGAATTAAAAACACTCGGTAAACTCACTGATCAACCTGGAAAGCTGATACCACTTGACAAAGGGGGAGTGCCCGATCTTTCGGTGAGTGGGATAAATCTCGATTTGGTGGTGGTTCGACCCTCACGATCCGACTACGACGAGCGAACCCGTTGCGCCAATGCAATCGCTGAACCGTACCTCTAATGGTTACCAACCTCGCGGTGCGAGATCAGCCTGATCACTAAGATCGTTTTTCCTGCACGCAATCGATAGAACGAACAAGAAAAATACAACGAGCAATTTATTAATCACTCACAAGGTTGAGCTTGAATTCACGACGGCGGCGTAGGATACGCGGCGGTTCGGGAAGTAGCAAAAGCTAACAATGAAAACAAACTCAAGTTCTAATCTAGGAGGGTCTCTCTAATATAGATGGAAAATAAAACAACTCGGACTCCTGGTGGCCACCAGGGCAGGCGGCGGCGAACCCTAGGTTGCATGCGCTGCCCCTGGCGCACGCGTTGACCCCCCGACGCGTCGGACATCGAGCGGCAAGCCGGCCCACGCACGCGGTCGGGCCCCCCCCCCCACGCGATGCCCGTGTCCTATGCAGTACTGCGACCAGATGCAAGGCGCGTGATGACTGTGACGACGTGATGGATGGATGCCAGACGTGATGGTTGGTGGCGACGTGTTGGATGGTAGCCCGGCCTCCTGACTCGAACCAACTTCTTCACGTACAAAAGCTTGACTGTGGCCCGTTATTCTTCAGCAGCAACACAAAGTTTAATTCTCGTGCACGAGCCCGAGTGATTGGTCCTGAAGGTGGCGCCTGAAGTGTTTCTGTTGATGACGATGTAGACGATGCTGCTGTTGTAGATGTACCCGTATCAGTAGAGATGTCCTCATCACCTCTCCTCACGCTTCCTCGAACACAGCTACCAGAAGAATCCTTGTGACATACCCCTTGCTCGCAGCCGTGTCCGAGGAAGGTAGCCCAGAACCTCCTGGCATCAGGATGTACAAGCTGACGGAAAGCTTGCTGCAACTTTTCCATCACACTTGGGCTTCCTTTTGCTTTCCTCTTCTCCTCCAGGAGGAATTTTCTAAGGGATATGTTTCCACCCTCTCTGTATCTTTTTCTTGTGTTCACTTGGAAAATGAGGAAGCAGCCAGAATCTAGATGGAGCATATCTCATTATTTTTCCTTGTAAGATGAGCATAATGAAGGACAACTTTTGTCTTGCAAACCAAAATTAGGGTTGCTAGACAGAAGCTTTCTTTAATTAGTCATGCAAGGAATCAAGTCTCTAAGCCGTCAGCAGAATTGGAGCTTGTTCGATGACCACGTGCATCAAGATCGACGACCTGCGAGCAAGATCGATGTGTGTGTGTGATTTTGCATATCTCGTCATGAAGATATGACCGCATTGTAACCTTGTTCTGATGTATCAATGATGACTATAATCTATGTGTGTGTGTGTGATTTTGCATCTTAAGAGACATGCTTTTGTGAAATTATGCCAGATTGTTGGAGATGAACTCTTTTTTTACTTGGCATATCTTTTTAGAAGTTGGCAAAGAACAAGATTTGCCAAGTAAAATTTGGCAAACTCTTGGAGATGCCCTAATCCGTGTCTCTTTTGATTTAATTTGTTTATTATTTCGCATATCTTCTTGCCAATAGCAAAAGCGATGCTGGTTCGTTAGTCCTCGTCTCTTGCCCGTAACAAAGGCGGCACTGGTTCGTTAGTCCTCGTCTCTTGCCCGTAATAAAGGCGACGCTGGTTTGTTAGTCCTCGACTCTTGCCTGTTACTTAACTGAAGCAGAATATAAACAGAGTATATATAGCATCTTTGGTAGAATATATTACAAGCAGGATTCAAATTCCACCACACCCCATATATTACAAAAAGTTTGAAATTCCACCAATACATCACATCCTTTATATTACAAAACGGATTCAATTTCCACCAATAGACACATCCTCCGGCATTACAAAAAGGATTCAGCAGAAATCAGGCTTGCTTTTTCTTCCTTGATTTCTGTATATGGATTTTTTCACTATGGCACTTCGCAAGTACGGTGTTTTGTTAGTTCCGAAGAGTTGGGGCTTGTATGAAGTGTCAAAGGATGGAATTTCATCAAACTGGTTGTATTCCTCCTCAACAACATTTTCAATCCCCACGATCCGTGTTTTCCAGGCATAACCAAGGACCAGTTCTTCTTTGCAAGGTCAGGCACATAGAACACTTTCTCAACATCATTGGCGAAGACAAACGGTTCGTTTTTGTAACCAAGGACCCGTAGATCAACACTAACATAACCATATTTGTCCTTGCTCACAACTCTCTTCCCATTGGTGACCCATCGACACCGAAACAAGGCTACCTTCAATCCTACATAATCAAGCTCCCATATCTCCTCTATTTGACCATAATATGTGTCAGTTTCAGTGTCATCATCATCATCATCATGACTGTCGTCAACGACGGCCCGTACACGCACACCACTATTTTGATAGACGATCTTTTTATCCTGGGTCATGGTGTAGAACGTGTATCCATTGATATCCATTCCTTCATATCTTGTAACAGTGAACAATGGCCTCGCTGCTAGATTCCTTATCTCGTCGGTAATTACAACATTATTGCTGCATGTCTCGACATAATCTCGGAGCCACCTGCTGAAACCTTGCATGTGCATCTTTGCAAGACAAGCCCTACCACGGTTAGGGTTGTCTTCACGTAGTTATCGTTTGTGCTCATTGGCAAATGGTGTGATTAGGTGCAGTTGTTGTATCACGGTGAAATGAGCCTTTTCGAAGGCATCTGCATCCGAGTGACTGACCTTTTCCCCGTGGTCCCAACACCTGAAAGCCTACCTTCATGCCATGAGTGAGGCACACCAATGGGGTTTTGTGGGTCCATATAACCCATGGCCCACTCCACTGCTTCGATGGTCTCGTAGCCACGAACAATGGCTCCCTCCGGAAATAACCGGTTATGTACCAATGATTTCAGGAATCCATAGAACCTCTCATATGGAAACATCTGATGAAGGTAAGATGGGCCAAGGAACCAGATTTCCCTCGCGAGGTGTGCTGTTAGATGCAACATGAGATCAAAGAATGACGGTGGGAAGGTAGCTTCAAGCAGGCATAGGGTCTCAAAATGCCTCCTCTCCAAGTCCAATAGTTTTTCCTCATCAATCACCTTCTGTTCTATTGCATTGAAGAATAAACACAAGCTTGTGACCGCGTCGTGAACCAGTTCTGTCTTGATATCTCTAAGTGCAACAGGAAGAAGAGTTGTCATCAACACTTGGCAATCATGAGATTTCATCAAGTTGAAATTAATTTTCATGTCCTTCACTAACACTAGCCTCTTGAAGTTTGATGAGTAACCTGAAGGTACTTTCAAATCATGCAAAAACTGACAGAATTCTTTTCTTTCTGCCTTTGACAAGGTGGTTGTAGCAACGGGAAGGTTCGTCCCCGTCTCTGTTTCCTCTGCATAGAGCTCCGGCTGTCGGTGCTTTAGACCGACAAACCTAACAAGGGGTACCCGAAGTAGTAGATTATGCGGTGAGGATCGTGATCGGAAGACTGAGAACTCGAAGGTATGCGCATGAACACGGGACACAAGATTTATACAGGTTCGGGTTACCAAGGTGGCGAACCCTACGTCCTGTTTGGAGATCAAGTATGGCGCCCTGCGCTTGGTGTTGGTTGAGATCAGGTGCCTGGCTAGGTACCCAGCCCTCCTTTATATAGTCCAGGGGCAGGTTCCTAGTCGGTTACAAGGCAGGAGTCCTAGTAGGATTACACGGAACGAGTCCTAGTAGGATTACAAGGGAATTCTAGTAGGAGTCCGTCTTCTTCCTTCCTTGCATGAGTACCCAGGGAGTATGCCCGACAAGCCCCCGAGCACGTTGTAGTCGATAGTAGTAGTTCGAGTAGTCTTGAAGCCTCTTCGAGTAGTTCTTGAGCGTCCTCGAGTACTACTTGGAGAAGTCTTCAATAGTACTTCAACTGCCGCGAGGATGGAAGGTGGTCCAGCTCATCAGTCTTGAAGTCGAGATTTATATGGAAGTACGGTTGCAAAATCGCACACCATATGGAGTAGCCCTCGAGCCTTAGGTTGAGTTGCAGATTCTAGCTGACAGTCAATCTTGATTCTGAATCTTCCGTCTTGAAAAATTTGAATGATGGGTGTAGCATAGCAGCCCCCGAGCCTTGAAATGATTAGGTAATAAATCCAAGGGTCTTCAGTGTTCGCGAAAGCCATCATCCTAGTACTCTTGCAGCGTGTAGCCCCCGAGATAAGAGAGCCATATGAGCCACGTCGAGTAGTTGTTGGTACGGAGCCCCCGAGCTTGAGAGCAAGCGAAGTCTACTGGAGTCATCCTCGAGTAGTAATTTGAGTGCAGCCCCCGAGCTGGAGAGATTCCGAATAGTAGTTTGGCGTCGAGTCGTGTAGCTTAAAAAGTAGCCATGCCGTCAGAGAGGACTTTAGATGTGACCGAAGTCGACTTTAGATGCCGGCAGTGCGGACTTTAGAATGCGACTTAAAAACCGAAGTCGACTTTGTGCTATGCGGAGCGGACTTTGAGATGCGACTTGAAAACCGAAGTCAACTTTAGGATGCCGCGTGGAGCGGACTTTGAGTTGCGACTGAAGAAGTCGACTTTAGATTGCCACGTAAAGCGAACATTAGATGCGACTGCAGTAGTCAACTTTGTGCCGCGCGGGGTGGACTTAAGATGCAAAAAATGAAAAACACTTTCCGGAAATCAAAAATTAAAAAATCAGAGAAAATGAGTAGTTTTGCATCCGGAGCGGGCTTAAGATTGTGACCAAAGTCGGCTTGTGCCACGGGGGTGGGCTTGGATGTGACCGTTAGCGTCGACTTGTGCCACCGGAGTGGGCTCGGGTGCGACCGTTAGCGTCGACTTGTGCCACCGGAGTGGGCTTGGGTGCGACCGTTAGCGTCGACTTGTGCCACCGGAGTGGGCTTGAGTACCTGAGCCATGCATTTCAGACCCAAGGTACGATTGCCGCCAGAGCGGGCTTGAAGGTGTGACCGCCACCGGGGACTTGTGTATCTGGGCCATGGATTTCGGACCCAAGGTACGGGTGCCACCGTAGTGGACTTGAAGGTGCGACCAGATTCGACTTGTGTACCTGGGCCATGGATTTCAGACCCAAGGTACGGAGCGTGAGTACTTAGGGTACCTGGACCCATGGTACAGAGTGTGAAGACCACGTGTAGCTAGGTTCCATCGTTGCTAGGGCCCGAGGGCCACTTACAGCTAGGTTCCATCGACGCTTACACACATAGTATGCCACCGAAGCAGGCGAAGCTGCGACCGGAGTCGACTTTAAGTTGCCGCACGGAGCAAACTTTAGAATGTGGTTTTAGAAGTCGACTTTAGATTGCCGCGCGTAGTGGACTTTAGAAGCTGCCTCCTTGGGATAGCCCCCCGAGTTGATGAAGTAAGCTCGTGGTGACTTGATTGATATACCCCAAGAGTAGTCAGCAGAGTGTAGCTCCCATGAAAACCCGCCGAGAAGCGTACACAAATGAGTAGTCGGCAAGTAGTCCTACATGATGAGGAGAACAAGCCAAGAAAAGAAAATAGTAATCATTTAAATAAATGACTTAGCTGTTGCTGCCTGGGCAGACTGTTGATGAAGCCATGGCGGTCGGCGATGGAGCCGCGACGGTTGTTGCTGAAGTTGACTAGTCAGAGTTGATTTCGACTAGTTGTTGGGGGCGTGACTGCCGTTCTCGATTGTTGGTGTTTTACACCGGCAACCTACTACGGGGAGTACCCGAAGTAGATGAATGTGGCCTCGCCGAGATCGGTAACTCGAAGGAAGAGACACGTGGCACACAATTTAGACAGGTTCGGGCCGCGAGGTGCGTAGTACCCTACGTCCTGTATGCTGCGTAGCTCTTGATTGATTGGGTGTGATTACAAGATGATGAGTAATCTCTTGTGTATCATAGGGGAAGGTCCCTGCCTCACCTTATATAGTCCGGGAGGCAGGGTTACAAGTCGGTTTAAAGAGAGAGTACTAGTCGTGTACGTCTAGGAGTCCTCTACACAGTACATGGTATGCATAGCTTCCTATCCAAGTACTTCTCCACCGTAGTCCTTGCTCCTCACGCCAACAGGTACTATGCGGCACAAGTCGGGTAGTTCCAGGGGCCCACCGAGTAGTCGGTCCTGGTACCCACCGAGGCAGCAGGCCCAGGGAGGTCCATACGACAAGCCCCCGAGTACTTTGTAGTCGAGTAGGATAGCTTCGAGTAGTCTTGACGGCCTTGATGAGTAGTCCTCAAGCGTCCCCGAGGCTGGAATGTACTCCAGCTGATATTTGAGTAATCCTGAAGTCTTCTCGAGTAGTCCCAAGCGTCCTCGAGTGCTGCTCTTGAAGGTCTTCAACAATACCTGTGTTGTCTTGAAGCCGAAGCCTATGGAAGTGCGATTGCAAAATCGTACTCCATATGGAGTAGCCCCCGAGCCTTAGGTTGAGTTGTAGACTCTGGCTGAGGGTCCATCTGAAGTTCTGGCAAGATTATCCCGCAAAATCCGGAGAGAAAAAACCGAAGGACACGTGGCACAGAGCCCCCGAGCCTTGAGTCGAGTACTTCCTCTCGAATTGAAGGGTCATCTTGTATGTAGAAGGTGTCCTGAGTTGCTCTTGAATCTTGTCGCTACCCAGGGCAATGATTTAGATGTAGCCGAGCCCCCGAGATGAGGTACGTCGACTACTAGAAGTTTAAGGGTTAGGCGCCGCCGCTAGGTCAGCCGTCTGGAGACTTATCCGTCCGGCCGTTGGAGGAGGCGCCGTTGACTTATAAATAGAAGTCGAAACCCTTAGGGTTTTTCACCCCACGCACTTGCAGCCATTCCGAGCAGATCGTGCCTAGAATCCATCGCCAGTGCGCACTGCCACCTCAGAGGAGAGTGTAGATCCAAGCGCACCGCCGCCGGAAACCACCGCCGTAGTCCCCGAGCGAATGCGAGCGAAAACCTTATGCACTTGGGGAATGAAGCCCTCGCCGTCGAAGAGCTTGAAGACCGCCGATGGGAAGAAAAGGTCCCGCGAGGAAGCCGCCGGATCCGCCGCGGGGGCATCGCCGCCGGTGTCTCCGCCGCGGCGAAATCCCAACCAGGACTGGAAGAAGTCAAAAGCGAAGACTGAGGATCCGCTGGCGCTCCTCAATAGTGGGTTTCTTCGAGAGAAGGAAGTCGATATGTGACGTGCCACTGCGGGAGATCCGAATCTCATTTAGAAGAATCCAGATGAGATCCCCATGTTCACGCGGTTCGCGGAGCGAGGGTTGTCTCTCCCAGCAAGCGATTTTTTAAAGGGGCTCTTGGAGTACTACAGCATCGAGTACCTCAACCTCAACCCCAACGGTATCTTCCACACCTCTGTCTTCGTCCACTTCTGTGAAGCCTTCTTGGGGATCAAACCCCACTGGGTACTCTTCCGGAAATTCTTCCGAGTGAAGCCCCAGTCTAGCTCCAACAACCCCCGAGTAGTTGGGGGAGCCGGCATCCAGATGCGCGAGGATGCCGCGGAGCAGTACCTGGCGTACAAGCCGATCGACTCCAACCAAGATTGGAAGTCAAAGTGGTTCTACATCAGCAATCACCACCCGAAGCTGCCGAAGCTGAGCGGGAAGCAGCCGAAGCACCGGCCTTGGTGGAACTCTGAGTCGACGATGCAGGAGGGTATCCAGCTACCCGAGCTGCTGGCGAAGATCAAGGCTTTGAGAGAAGCCGGGCTGAGGGCCGAGCATGTGGCCTTCAAGTTCATGAAGAGAAGGGTGCAGCCGCTGATGTTTCGCGACACCCTGGGCTACCAGTACACCGGCAACGGCGACTCGTCACGGATGCCCGGTGGTGAGGTCGACGACGACAACATCGTCGACAGGCTAGGGAGGATCTTCAAGGACATGCCGGCGTACACACCATGCCCCGTGCCGAGTACTCCGCTGCGTGTCCGTCGAATGAGGTCAGTATCCGTACTCAAATCGAGTACTGATTATGTAGTAGTAGTCGTGCTCATCCAATGTGCTTCTTGCAGGACGACGTAGTGAAGTTTGTCTCCGAGCCAGCGTCGCCTCCTCGACTTGTCGAGATCCTAGATGAGGGGAAGGGCAAGGCCAAGGAGCGCCGCAAGGTCGGTGAAGGAGACGACACAGTAGTCGTTGAAGACACTTCGGACAAAGATGATGAGGAGACACTGCAAAAGCGGTTCCAGCTGCGGTCAAGATTTAGCCACCCTGGACTGCCCCACGTCCCTCTCGTTCAGGATCCATCTGCTAGCTTGGAAGCTAGTTTGCCTGCGCTGCCAAGGATGCCGCGCAACATGGCCCGCAAGCGCGTGGCCAAGAAGCTTAAGGTCACGGAGACCACATCTCAAGAGGTAAGGTTCCTTAAGTAGGGTAGTCGAGTACTTGTTTCTCGATTCTGTGTGTGCTGACAACGAAACTCCATTGCTTGCACGAGATTCCGCCTTCCTACCCCGTAGAACAGGGGGACGAAGGTGACTGGGATACGGTGGGAGAGCCGGCTGGAGGCAGCCGCAGCCCAGCCCCCACCGTGAAAGAACTCATGGCGCAATTGACGCGTCAGCCCTAGTTGCTGAGGGGAGTACCGAGCCGGCCGGCTAGCGTCGGCCGAAGAGCCGGCGGCCTACGAGGCCCAAGAGGAGGCGCTGCGCCGAGGCCGTGGGCTGGTCGACATCGCAGTATCCTCGGCGCCCCGACCGTGACAGTAGTCCGGTCAAGCCTGTAAGTGAAGGTCTTTCCCCGAGTAGTACATTTGGATTGGTAGTCGTACTTGGTTGACAACCAGTTGTGTACTCTGCAGGAAATCCACGGACTTGACCTGGGATGGGGATGAACCCAGCGCAGCGGTGGTTAAAGAGGAATCCACGCCAGCCACTGAGGAGTCCGCTCCCGCCCCTGAGGCAGAGTCCGAGGCACCAGCCGTGCAGGCTGCATTGCTGGAGGCCAGCATCGTAGACGGTGAGTACACTGCACGAATGCAGGTATCCTCAAGGAGTAGTCGTAACCGCCAGGGGTGACTAATCCAGTTGTCTTCTTGTTGATAGGTGCCGAAGCCGAAGGAAGCACTATTCCCGAAGCGGTGCCCGTTGAGAGCCAGGCGCCAGAGACCCAAGGAGCTGCCGGAGGAGCCCCCGAGCCGATGGAGGTACCCGGCGGAGAAGCCCCCGTGATGGCCGGAGGAGAACACGACGACGTACTACCAGAATCAACTCTGGAAGTAGTCGTCTGTTCGCCGGAGATCCAGGATGCGGAGCCAATCCGTTCGGCGCCAATGTCTGGAGCCGCCACGAGTAGTCGTGGTGGGATTGAGCTGCTGGCAGACGACCTTGTCGACCCGGCGGCGGTAGCTCGTCACTTGGAGGCGATGCGCCAGGCCGAGCAGTGGATGAAGGTGAGTTGTTGATACTCTGAAGTAGTCAATCTGCCGTAGAATGCTGAGTACCCAGTTGACAGTTGTTGTCTGCTACAGGATGTCGCGGAGAGATCCTGACAGAAGTCTGGTATGCTCCAGGGGTATGGCGAAGCAGTGCTCCGGGCAGAGGCCTTAGAAGAACAACTCGTGAAGGCCCGGAAGCACTCTGCCGTGCTCCAATCAAAGCTGGACGGCGCCTTCGCCCAATATCACAAGGAAGTCCAGGATATGCAGGTGAAGAACGACGAGCTTGTGTGGAAGAACAAGTCGCTCCGCAACAAGAATAAATTTACGTGTTGTCTTGTTGAGTACCTATTTGAAGTACCTTGTAGTAGTCTGACCCGCCTTGTTTGTTGATTGCAGAGCTTGAGACTCGTGTTGAGCAACTGAGGGCCTCAGAAGTCGACATGAAGAACCTCTTCTACCGGGAGAAGGAGGCCCGTGAGGTACTTGAATATGACTATAAGCAGTTGGCTTACGAGTGCGATAAGCACATGGAGCTTCGAATTGCCTCAGATCGTGATCTCGTCAACTGCTACAAATCTGCGCGAAGGCCGAACGAGGATTTGCGAGAAGCTGCGGGCTCAGCTGAAGGAATTCGAGGAAGCCACACTTCCCATCGCGAGGCTATTGGTGCCTCATCCGGGCGGACCGAAGATAGCTCCGTTGGTGGACTGGCTGAGAGAAGCTCCCAGCCGTCTAGCGACGTACGTCAAGCACCTAGCGAAGTCGATCCCTAACCAGATCTTGGCATATATGAAGTCGTACTTCCCGAAGGCTCCAGTTGATGTAGTTGCCAGCGGACTAGCCGCCAACTGCACGGACGAGTAGTACGCGGAGCTGCTGGAGCAGATGGCGCCAATTGCTGAGCAGGTCGCTGAGAAGCTTAACCTCCAGTAGTCCTGTAGGGTTAGCTCGTAGCAGTAGTTGTAGATAAACAAAGTTGTAATGAACTTCTTTAAATATGTATGAGAAAACCTTCCATAAATGAGTACTCGTTGTCGTGGTGTGTTTATGCGGAGTCCCATCATGGAGTTGTCGCGAGTAGTGGTACTCACTGGTAAGCCCTTCAAGGGAGACACAGTAAATCAGTTGATAGAAAATCCAACTTTATTACTGTAAGGGTACACCTGGATGGCCAGGGTTGTTGTTACAAGTGTAGTCGCCTAGACCCGGAGGCCGCCTACGGCTGAGTGGTGCTGGGGCGTACAGCCGCTTACAGCAGTAGATCCGTTAGAAGCCACGTAGGCTAGATCTAGGAGTACATGGTCTCTCAGTTAGACCGCTGCTGGAGTCCTTTGTTGCTCGGAGCAGCTCAAGATTCGTTAATAGCCGTTAACACTGGATCTTGGAGTAGAGTAGTCCGAAGACTGGTGCCTGGACCCGGAGGCCTCTTACGGCGAAGGGGTCTTTGAGTAGTCGTGTAGACTTGAGCACCCAGGGTAGTCGGTAGACTAGGCATAGAATCGACAGAGCTGGTCGATATTCCAGAGTTGTTGACATCTTCGCCTTCGAGCGTCTGGAGGTGATAGGAGCCCGGTCCGGTCACCTTTGCAACTGTGAAGGGACCTTCCCAGGGCGAGCTGAGCTTATGTAGTCCTTCCGTGTTCTGGATGCGGCAGAGGACAAGATCACCAACGTTGAAGGAGCGTTCCTTGACGTTGTGATCGTGGTAGCGTCGGATACCCTCAAGGTACCTTGCTGACTGGACGAGGGCGGCACAGCGAGCTTCTTTGAGTCCATCGATGTCGACTCGTCTGCTGTCTTTAGATATGCCTTCACCGTATTGCTCTACTACTGGTGAGTCCCACATGACATCAGCAGGTAGGATTTCTTCGGAGCCGTAGACCAGGAAGTATAGCGATTGTCCCGTCGGCTTGGAGGGTTGAGTGCGTAGCCCCCAGAGCGCATTGGGTAGTTCCTTGATCCACTTGCCTCCTTTGGTGTTGGCGGTGTCGTGTAGCCGCTTTTTGAGAGCGTCGAGCACCATCCCATTGGCGCTCTCGACTTGTCCATTGGCCCGAGGATGGGCAACTGAGACATATCGGACGTTGATCCCGCTGTTCTTGCAGTACTCCCAGAACTAGTGATTGTTGAAGTTGGAGCCCAGGTCTGTGATGATGTGGTGGGGTAGTCCGTAGAGATGTACGAGTTCAACCAGGAAGTCGAGTACTCTGTCAGCCTTGCGACATGTGACCGGCTTGACCTCGATCCACTTGGTGAACTTGTCGATGGCCACCAGTACTCTATCGAATCCACCTGGCGCAGTTGGGAGTGGCCCAATCATGTTGAGCCCCCAGCAGGCGAAAGGCCAGGTTGGCGGTATGGTGACTAGCTTGTAGACCGGGACGTGCTGTTGCTTGGTGAAGTATTGGCACCTTCTGACGAGTTCTTCGGCGTCGCCTAGAGCTGTGGGCCAATAGAAAGCTCGTCGGAAGGCCTTGCTGACCAGCGTGCGAGAGGACGAGTGGTTGCCGCAAACGCCTTTGTGAATCTCCTCCTAGATGCCCTTGCCTTCTTCTCGGGGAACGCACTTCATGAGAACTCCGGAAGATGCGCCCCGCCTGTAGAGCTTGTCTCCGACTAGGACGTAGGACTTGGCGTGGAGGATGAGTTGCTCGGTCAAGTTCTTGTCCGAGGGAACTTTCTGCTCGCTGAGGTAGTCAATGAAGGGTTGCCTCCAGTCCACGTCGATCATCATGTCCTTTTGGCCAGCCGGGGGATGTGCTGGATCAGTGGTCGGTGGCGCCGGCTCCGGGATGGATGGCGCGTGAAGCTCGTGGATGGAGACACCCGTTGGTACTTGAGTGTGAGTAGAACCAAGCTTCGACAGGACGTCTGCTGCAACATTGTTGTCGCGGACGACGTGGTGGAACTCGAGACCGTAGAACTTGTTCTCGAGCTTGCGGACTTCTAGGCAGTAGGCGTCCATGTTCTCCTTGTTGCTGTCCCAGGACTTGTTGACTTGGTGGATGACCACTGCGGAGTCGCCGTAGACTAGTAGCCGCTTGTTGCCCAGTGAAGCCGCAAGGCGGAGCCCGTGTAGCAGAGCTTCGTACTCAGCTTCGTTGTTTGAGACCTTCCAGAAGATCAGCAAGACGTACTTGAGCTGTTCGCCCGTTGGAGAGATCAAGAGTACCCCTGCACCCGCGCCTTCGAGCTTGAGAGAGCCGTCGAAGTACATCACCCAGTGCTCTGGGCGCTCGGTTGGAGTAGGTAGCTGATTCTCCCGCCACTCCGCCATGAAGTCGACTAGCACCTGTGAGTTGATGGCTGTGCGTGGCTTGAAGTCGATGTTGAGGGCGCCGAGTTCGACTACCCACTTGGAGATTCTTCCAGTAGCACCTTGGTTACGCAGGATGTCGCCGAGCGGGTAGTCGGTGACGATGGAGATCGAGTACTCCTGGAAGTAGTGTCGTAGCTTCCGCGAGGTGATGAGCACTATGTACAAAAGTAGACTGGGTGCTGGACTAGGTAGGCGTGGTCGTCTTCCTGCCACTCGACGATGATGGCAGTACTGACCACGTGAGTAGTCACAGCGAGGTAGAGCAGCAGCTGCTTGCCTTTGCGAGGAGACGTGAGGACTGGTGGCTTTGATAGGAAGTCCTTGAGCTGGGCAAGGGCTTGGTCTGCCTCTGGAGTCCACACGAACTTCTCTTGATGTTTGAGTAGTTTGAAGAAGGGGAGTCCCCGTTCTCCAAGCTTCGAGATGAATCAGTTCAGAGCCGCCATGCACCCGGTCAGCTTCTGAACCTCTTTGATGCACGTGGGAGCTTTCATGCTAGTGATGGCAGAGATCTTCTCAGGATTGGCTTCGATGCCACGGTGGCTGATGATGAAGCCGAGTAGTTTGCCCGACGGTACGCCGAAGTCACACTTGTTCGGGTTGAGCTTCCAGCGGTACTCTCGCAGGGATGCGAAAGTCTCTTCAAGATCGACGATGAGCGTGTTGGAGTTTTTGGTCTTGACGACCACGTCATCCACATAAGCTTCGACGTTCTTGTTGAGTTGCCTCTTGAAGCAGGCCTGGATAGCTCGTTGGTAGGTAGCGCCGGCGTTCTTCAACCCGAAGGACATGATCGTGTAGCAGTACGCGCCAAACAGGGTGATGAACGCAGTCTTCTCCTGGTCTTCTTCCTTGATCGCGATCTGGTGGTACCCGCAGTAGCGATCGAGGAAGCGAGAGCGAGTCACGGCCCGCCGTGGAGTCGATGACTTGATCAATCCGCGGCAACCCGAAGGGGTCCTTGGGGCAGTGCTTGTTGAGGTCGGTGTAGTCAACACACATCCTCCACTCGTTCGAGTTCTTCTTGCGAACGAGGACGGGGTTGGCGAGCCACTCAAGATGTAAGACTTCTCTGATGAAGCCAGCCGCGAGTAGTTTGGAGAGTTCCTTCTTGATGGCGTCCCGTCTGTCGTCGGCGAAGCGGCAGAGGTGTTGTCACTTCGGGGTAGCTTTAGGATCGACATTGAGTGAGTGCTCAATCAACTCCCTGGGCACCCCTGGCATGTCCGCTGGTTTCCACGCGAAGATGTCGAGGTTAGCCCGGAGGAAGTTGATGAGAGTGTCTTCCTATTTCGGGTCGAGGCCCGCCCCGATGGTGGTGATCTTGCTACTGTCGCCTGTCCCGAGGTCAATTGTCTTGACTAGAACTTCCTCAGCTGGCTGAGGCTTGTTGGCTTTGTCTAACTTCTCTGGGATGTCGAGTTCACTTGGGGCAAGATTTTTCGACGCAGCGTAGATCTCCATCATTGTGTTGGGTACTTGATTCGTAGCTGCGAGTTCCACAGCTTCTGTGTCGCAGTCGAACGATATCTTCAAGTCCCCTTCCAGTGAAAGTACGCCCGCTGGACTTGGCATCTTGGGTACCAAGGGGGTGTTGTGGGGTACCGCCATGAACTTGGCGATAGCCGGTCTGCCGAGGATGGCATGGTAGGACATTTCGAAGTCCGCGACTTCGAACTTGACGTACTCGGTACGGTAGTTGTCCCTTGTTTCCCCGAAGGTAGCTGGCAGAACCACTGAGCCCAGTGGGATAGCCGCGTTCCCCGGGACAATGCTGTAGAAAGGCGAGGTGCTCTTGGTGAGCATGTGGGTGATGTAGAGCTTCATCTTCTTCAAGGTCTTGGTGAAAAGGACGTTGAGCCCGCTTCCACCGTCGATGAGGACCTTATTGAGCTTGGAGCCCGCGACCACCGGCTTCAGGACGAGTGGGAACCGTGCTGGTTCAGAGAAGCTTGTCCATTGATCCGCGCGGGAGAAGGTGATGGGTACCTCCGACCACCGAAGAGGGGTCGGGACCACTGGTTCAATACTCATGACTTCTCGACAGGTAGCTTTCTGATCCCGTTGGTTGGGTAGTCCGCCGAAGAGGACGTTCACCGTCTTGTCGGGTTCCTGGAAGTCGCCGTTGCCTTCTTCGGTCTTCTTCTTGCCTTTCTTGTCGTGAGGGTGTCGTGGCTCTGGAGTATCCTTGAGTGCTCGCCAGAGTTGGTAGCACTGCTCGATGGTGTGGTTGCCGTCCAAATGCCATAGGCACTTCTCTTTCAGCAAGTCTTTGAAGCCGCCGGAGGTCTTGTTTGAGTTCTCCTTCGCAGGGCGCTGGATAGCCGCGACAGTGTTGTCTGGCTTGCGCTTGCGATTGGGACTCGAGTAGTTGCTGCTGCGACCGCCATGGTTCCCGTTGTTGTTGCTGCCGCCGCCCGTGTTCTGTTTGCTCTTGCCACAGATGGCGTCGTACTTGGCATTAGCCTTGTCTTCTTCATCAGCCCAGAAGGTGATCATGACCTTTAGGTGGGTGATAGAACTTGGGCGGCGACGACCGATGTCTTCGAAGGTGCGACAGTGGTCGAGACCGTCTTGGAAGAGGTCGATGACTTCCTTGTCAGAGACATCGACTACGGTGGCGCGCTTGTCGAAAAAAGCGCCGCATGTACTTGCGAAGGGTCTCGCCTTGTTCCTGCTTCACCATTGCCAGGTCCATGCGGGTACCCGAGCGGCCCATGGCGCCCGCGAAGTTTCTGGCAAACTGTTCCTTCAGCTGGTCCCACTTGTCGATCGAGTACTTCTCGAGTGACTCGAGCCATGTAAGCGGGGCTTGGTCCAGACAGAAAGGGGAACTAGAGGCACTTGGTGTCGTTGTTGCCACTAGCGTTCTCGATGGAGAGGGTGTAGCATCTGAGCCACTGCACTGGATCCTTCTTCGCGTCGTAATTGGTGATTCCGAGAGGTTTGAATTTCTCCGGGAGAAGTAGGTTGCGAAGTCGCGCAGAGAAAGCATGGAAGCCGTCATTGTCGCCTGCCGTGGATGCCTTCTCGCGTCGTAGTTCTTTGATTTTCTGGCGGGCATCGAAGCCGCCACGTGAGGCGCCGGAGACGTGGCTATCCGCGTGGCCTCGGCCGCCGCGGTCGCCACTGCCCCCAGCTCTCCTGTTAGCCCCATGGTTGGAGCTCCCGCCGTCGCTGCCTCCGCCGCTAGGATCGCGGTGGGGGATGCTCTCCCGGTCACCACCGGCACTGTTGCCACCATGAGAGGGTCCACCGGCTGTTGCCTGAGTACGGTTGAGGTTAGCTGGTAGCTCCGCTCGAGTACAGTTACGACCGATGTCCGCACTGCGACTTGTGGCTTCGTTGTCACTGTTCCTGACGGGGGGCGCTTGAGCGACCCCGTTGTCGACTCGCATGAAGTAGCCGTCCTCCGCGAGCTTGGTGATGACTTGTCCCGCGCGCATCCCCTGAGCCTGGGTGGTGTGCACCCGGCTCTTGACTTGGTCGTGTGCTTTTGCAAGGTTGCGGATGGGGAGGGACTCGCGGAGACGTCGGCGCCGTTCGTTCCGCTTTCTGTTGCGTTCACGTCGGGCGTCCCTGTTGGCATTGATCTCGTCGGCAGGTGCGTTGGCGGACAACTCGTCCGCTGAGATGTCTTCAAGGTATTGGTTAGGGACCATCCCTGAGGGCCCTGGCGTCTCGTTGGTAGTCATGAAGACTTGCCGGTCAGGAGTGCTAAGGCTGGAGTCGCTGGTTGCTACCTCTGTCGGAGTGTGCTCCCCAGCTGGAGCAAGCGGTGTTCCCTCCTGGAAGGGAAGTGAGTCGAGGTAGGCGATGCAGCGTGAGTTCCCTCCTATCAGGTCTGCGGGCTTGCGGTCTGGACAGTAGACAAATCTCCCGGCGGGTGTAGATGTTATAACCAGGCCGGAAGCGATCCTGACAGGGGTTGCTCTGTGGTGTTGTTCTCGGACTCGGGCTCGTCAGGGTCCGACCCGAAGTTGAACTCATAGGAGGAATCCGAGTAGAAGCCAGAGAGAGGGTTGGAGTCCGAGTTGTAGCCGGGGACGGTGTTGGAGTCCGAGTCGTACTCAGGTACGATCTCCTTGCCGGCTCGGCGCGCAGTGGGAGCCTTCGAGTGGAGCCTACTGACCTTGCGGGGGCCACGTGTGAAGCGCTCGCGGAGTGGGGAGGCCGTACGCGATGGCTGGGTAGCCGACTCGCGGTGGAGTCGGATCCAAGCTCGAAGTCGGCGTGTTGGTTGTAGAGAGAAATTTCGCTGAATTTTCCGGCGAGATTACCCGTGACTACTTCGGGAAGCGTCACGAGCCCAGTCTCCGGGTTGGGAGACATGGTAAGGCGGCATTGGAAGGATCCAGCGCCGTCAGCTGTGCAGACCCAGGAGCCGAAGATGAAGGTGTCGCCGTGGTTGAAGGCGACGGTTGGCTTGATGAAGATGGAAGCCGTCGAGTTCGCCATATGATCTTCGGCGAGATCCCCTACCTGGCGCGCCAGCTGTCGGTGTTTTCGACCGGCAACCTACTAGGGGGAGTACCCGAAGTAGATGAATGTGGCCTCGCCGAGATCGGAAACTCGAAGGAAGAAACACGTGGCACACAATTTAGACAGGTTCGGGCCGCGAGGTGCGTAATACCCTACATCCTGTATGCTGCGTAGCTCTAGATTGATTGGGTGTGATTACAAGATGATGCGTAATCTCGTGTGTATCAGAGGGGAAGGTCCCTGCCTCGCCTAATATAGTCCGAGAGACAGGGTTACAAGTCGGTTTAAGGAGAGAGTACTAGTCGTGTACGTCTAGGAGTCCTCTACACAGTACATGGTATGCGTACCTTCCTATCCGAGTACTTCTCCACCGTAGTCCTTGCGCCTCACGCCAACAGGTACCGTGCGGCACAAGTCGGGTAGTCCCAGGGGCCCACCGAGTAGTCGGTCCTGGTACCCACCAATGCAGTGGGCTCAGGGAGGTCCGTACGACAAGCCCCCGAGTACTTTGTAGTCGAGCAGGATAGCTTCGAGTAGTCTTGACAGCCTTGACGAGTAGTCCTCAAGCATCCCCAAGTACTGCAAGTTGAAAGTCCTCAAGAGTACTTGAAGCATCCCGAGGTTGGAAGGTACTCCAGCTGATGTTTGAGTAATTCCAAAGTCTTCTCGAGTAGTCCCCAAGCGTCCTCGAGTTCTGCTCTTAAAGGTCTTCAACAATACTCGTGTTGTCTTGAAGCCGAAGTTTATATGGAAGTGTGATTGCAAAATCGCACTCCATATGGAGTAGCCCCCGAGCCTTAGGTTGAGTCGTAGACTCTGGCTGAGGGTCAATCTGAAGTTCTGGCAAGATTATCCCGCAAAATCCATAGAAAAAACCAAAGGACACGTGGCACGGAGCCCCCGAGCCTTGAGTCGAGTTGAAGGGTCATCTTGTATGTAGAATGTGTCCTGAGTTGCTCTTGAATCTTGTCACTACCCATGGATTTGATTAGATGTAGCCGAGCCCCCGAGATAAGGCGCATCAACTACTGGAAGTTGAAGGGTGAGGCGCTACCGCTGAGTCAGCCGAGTTGAAACATATCCATCTGGCCGTTGAGGAGCCGCCTGTTGACTTATAAATAGAAGCCAAAACCCTTAGGGTTTTTCACCCCACACACTTGCAGCCATTCGTAGCACATCTCGCCTAGAATCCGCCGCCAGTGCACACTGCCACCTCAGTGGAAATCGTAGATTCAAGCGCGCCGCCGCGGATAGCCATCACCGCAGCCCCCGGGCGAATGTGAGTGAAAACCTGGTGCACTTGGAGAATGAAGCCCTCACCATCCAAGAGCATGAAGACCGCCGGCGGGAAGAAGAGATCCAGTGAGGAAGCTGTTGGATCCGCCGGAGGGTCAACGCTGCCGGTTTCTCCCCCGCGCCCGAATCCCAACAAGGAGTGGAAGAAATCGAAGGCCAAGACTGAGGACCTGTTGGCGCTGCTGAACAGCGGATTTCTCCGGGAGAAGGAGGTCGACATGTGGCGCGCCGCCACGGGAGATCCATACCCGATGGAGAAGAATCCGGATGAGATCCCAATGTTCACGCGGTTCGTGGAGCGTGGGTTGGCTCTCCCAGTGAGCAACTTCTTCAAGGGGCTCTTGGAGTACTACGGTATTGAGTACCTCAATATCAACCCCGACGGCATCTTCCACACTAGGTACGTTCATTTCTGTGAAGCATTCTTGGGGATCAAGCCCCACTAGGTACTCTTCTGGAAGTTCTTCCGCGTGAAGCCCCAGCCGAGCGCCAACAACCCCCGAGTAGTTGGAGGGGCCGGCATCCAGATGCGCGAGGACGCTGCGGAGCAGTACATGGCATACAAGCTGATCGACTCCAACCAAGACTGGAAGTCGAAGTGGTTCTACATCACCAACCACCACCCGGAGCTGTCGAAGCCTAGCAGGAAACAGCCGAAACACCGGCCGTGGTGGAATACCGAGCTGACGATGCAGGAAGGAATCCAGCTACCCGAGCTCCTGGTAAAGATAAAGGCTTTGAGGGAAGCCGGGCTGAGGGCCGAGCATGTGGCCTTCAGCTTTATGAAGAGGAGGGTGCAGCCGCTGATGGCTCGTGACACCCTCGGCTACTAGTACACCAGCGAGGGTGACTCATCGCGGATGCCCGGCGTCGAGATTGATGATGACGACAACATCAACAGGCTGGGCAGGATCTTCAAGGACATGCCGGCATACATTCCCTGCCCGGTCCCGGAGTACTCCACCGCTCATCCGCCGAATGAGGTCAGTAGCCGCACGTAGTGTACGAGTACTGATTATGTAGTAGTAGTCGTGCTCACCCATTGTGTTTGTTGCAGATGACATAGTAAAATTTGTCTCCGAGCCGGCTTCACCTCCCCAACTTGTCGAAATCCCAGAGGAGGGGAAGGGCAAAGCCAAGGAGCGCTGCGAAGTCGGCGAAGGCGACGACACTGTCATCGTTGAAGATACATCGGATGAAGATGACGAGGAAACGCTTCAGGAATGGTTCCAGCTGTAGTCAAGGCTTAGCCGCCCTGAACTACCCAATGTTCCTCTCATCCAAGATCCTCCAACTGGTTTGGAGGCTAGTTTTCTTGCGTCACCGAGGAAACCGCGCAACGTGGCATGCAAGCGCATTGCCAAGAAGCTGAAGGTCACTGAGACTACATCTCAATAGGTAAACTCCTCAAGTAGAGTAGTCGAGTATTTGTCTTCAATGTTGTGTATGCTTGACAACAAAATTTTGTTGCTTGCAGGAGATTCCGCCTTCTGACCCCGTGGACCAAGGTGACGATGGCGACAGGGATACGGTTGGGGAGCTGGCGGAAAGAAGCCGCAGGCCAGCCCCCAACGTGGAAGAACTCGTGTCGCAATTGACACATCGGTCAACAACTGTAGTCGAGCCGCAGGCGCCGGTCGTCGAGGGCAGAACTGAGCCAGCCGCAGCTCCTGCGGTTGAAGAGCCAGCGGCTACTTAAGCCGAAAAAGAGGCGCATGTTGAGGCTGGACTTGTCGACATCACCAGCATACTAGGCGCCCCAATCGTGACAGTAGTCTGGTCGAGCTTGTAAGTGAAGATCCTTGAGTAGTACATATAGATTGGTAGTCGTACTTGGTTGACAACCCATCGTGTACTGTGCAGGAAATCCACGGACTTGTCCTGGGAGCAGGATGAACCCAGCACGGCGCCAGCCACTGAGGAGTCCGCTCCCCTCCCCGAAGCTGAGACCGAGGCGCCGGCCGTGGAGGCTACGGTGCCAGAGGCCAGCATAGTAGAAGGTGAGTACACTGCACAAACGCAATCTTCCTCAAGGAGTAGTCGTGGCCGCCGAGGGAGACTATGTCTTCTGTTGACAGGGGTCGAAGTCGAGGGAAGCACCATCCCTGAGGTTGTGCCTGTTGAAGGCTTGGCGCCGGAGACCCAAGAGGCCGCCAGAGCAGCCCCCGAGCCGGTGGAGGTAGCCAGCGGAGGAGCCCCCGCGATGGCCGAAGAGGAGCGCGACGATTTACTGCCAGAGTCAAACATGGAAGTAGTCGTCCGTTCGCCAGAGATTCAAGATGTGGAGCCGATCCGTTCGGCGCCGATGTCCGGGACCGCCACGACTAGTCATGGTGGGATCGAGCTTCTGGCGGATGATCTCATCGACCCGGCGGCAGTAGCGTGCCACTTGGAGGCAATGCACCGGGCCAAGCAGTGGATGAAAGTAACTTACAATTACCCTTGAGTAGTCAATTTGCCCTGAGTGTTGAGTAGTCGAATAACAGTTGTAGCCCGCTGCAGGATGTCGTGGAGAGATCCCGACAGAAATCTGAGACGCTCCAAGAATATGGTGATACGGTGCTCCAGGCGGAATCATTGGAGAGACAACTCGCAAAGGCCCAGAAACACTCCTCCATGCTCCAGTCGAAGCTTGACGGCGCCTTCGCCCAGTACCATAACGAAGTCCAGGACATGCAGGCGAAGAGCGACGAGCTGGTGCGGAAGAACAAGTCGCTCCGCAACAAGAACAAAGGTGCACTGCTGTCCTGTCGAGTACCCATTGGAAGTGCCTTGCAGTGGTCTAACCCCACATGCATAAGGGGGAAGGATCTAGAAGACTCGGGAACCGACACCACACGAAGGAGGCCGAGAACTGGGCCTGGATGGGCCCAGGCCGGCCGGCCCAGGACGGTCGGCCCAGCCCAGTCCAGGGCCCATTTGCCCCCTCCTTTGACCTAGCCGCCATTCGGCCTATTTATAGCCTTGGGGTCGAGAGCCACGTGTTGACGGTGAAGTTCCGTCAACCTAGCCATGAGTTTACCTTCGGTGTTGGCATGACTTTTGTATCTTATCCATCGGTACTAACCCCCGTGGTATAACAAGTTCACTTGTGCATGTCGGTTTTGGAGTTTAGTGTTTATGCAGGGTTTTAGCATTGAAAGCAAGACTTCCGAGATAAGATAATTAAGCACCTCATGACAAGACCTTGAAGCCCGGTACAAGTCAAGCAATGAAGTGACCACGACTCCAAGAAGCCCAAGCACCAAGCCCGAGAAGATGACAAACTCCGAGGACCTAGTCAGAAAAGTGTCGAATCTTGCGAGACAAGGAGCTTCGTCCAATTCGGAGAGAAACTGACCACAAGGGCCCACATGCAGAAGGGGGAGGATATAGAAGACTCGGGAAGCAACACCGGGCGAAGGAGGCCACGAACTGGGCCGAAGTGGGCCCAGGCCGGTCGGCCCAGGCCGGCAGACACAGCCCATTTCGAGGTCCAGTCGCCCCCCTTTGACCTAGATGCATCTCAGGTTATTTATAGCCCCCTGATCGAGAGCCACACATCAATCAATTCGTCGTCCACCGCCGAGGAGCAGAGAAGCTTGAGGGACACCATCTCGGAGATGAGGGTCGTGCTAGTTGTCTAGTGTCTCCCTAGCCGACGTGGGAACCCTGCATGGAAGACCATATTGGAGCTCCAGAGCAAGGATCAAGATCGAGGTAGGATCCCGGTGGTGATCTTGTTCATGTAATCATTCATGGTGAAGTTTTTATAGTGAATCCGATTTCTAGCGATCAAGTGCCTTCTCGATGATTTTGTTTTCTTCTTGGTTTTGCTTCTTCCCCAATCTAGTCTATAGCTAGATTGCATTGGGTGCTCTTGTAGCCGCGGTGGCTAGAGGTGCATACCAGACCGACCAAGTGATTTCAACTTGTTCTTATCGAACTCGCCCTAGACTACCCGCATGAATAGGAATACGTTGTGACAGAACGGGGGTTCCGAAAGGCGGGCGTTTTCGGAATCAGACCGGAGGCCATGGTTTAAAGATGCTATTAATGAGATTCGCTTTTCTATCTTCATCTATCTTGTTTGGAGCTACAACATAAGCATGATCTAGACTCTCTAGATCGGTTATCTCTTGCTTTCTCTTGCTACCTCTTTAGTAGATTAGATTAGATGTGTTTTCTTGATGATATCTTAGATTAGCTGCAATTTGGTTATTCAATAGATATCTTTCCTTGCTTTACTAAATTGAATCCTTGCGTTGCACATTGTTCCACGGATTCGATACCTTGGGTTCACCACTCGAGGGAAGAAGGGTCCGTTAACACCAAAATTTGGTAAGGAGTATGACATGTGGGTCCAATTTGAAAAAGAGTCCGTCCGGTGGAAGGAAAGATATTTTCGAGAGATTTTCGGCGGAAGGATCCGCGGTCGGCTATCTCGCTCCGGTTCGGCAAAAGAACGATAGAGCCGATTTTGCGGGATTGGACGATGACGTGGCTCAATCGGAGGAAGTGAATGGATGGATAGGCGATCAAGTTTAGTTAGGCAATGAATCCATTCGCGGTTGTAATCGAGCGGGGTATAAATACGATCCCTGGATGTATGTAACGGACACGTTCATTCTTCAATACACACCGGCCTTACGCCAAACCCTAGAGTCCCTTGTCGTGTCGTCGAGTTCTTCGAGAGGACCAATCGATCCGTCGACCTCCGTGAGTACCGGCAACCTTGTATCATGTCTAGTATCATGCGGTGGATTTAGATCGATGCAAGTAGTCTTGTTACCATGCTTCGTGTCACGCGGTAGATTCAAGCTTGGTTCAAGAGGGTTTCTTGTTAGATCATGAGCCATGCGGTAGGCTAAGATTTAGCTCGAAGCTAGTTATCGGCTCTATTGGATTTTGGCAAGATCCAGTAGATTCATTAAGTTACCCTGTGTTATCATGAGTTTTACTTTATGTTTTAATTCATGTAATACACTCTTGCCCAATCTAGATGGGTTTGGATCGGCTCTTTTCCTCTTAAGATCCGTGCAAGAGCGAGGTTTCGTGTTTTTGACGCGTGGATCTTGTGCTCTCCGATAGCCGAAACCGAATCGATCTAGGTTGTCACGTGTTGTGGGTTCAAGCTTGCTTTGTGCGTATAAATCTTGAAAGAACCGGGTATCATGCGGTAGATGCGAGGTTTTTGGGTTGCTTTGGAGCTAGTCATCCGGTGGGTTAGGTTTCCAATTCGATCGATAGATTTATTCACGTGGTAATGTTTGTTCCTTCTTCATGGACCCTGGATCGGTACATTCGGCCGTATTCGGTTACATTTTCACGAGTAGATCACGTGCCTCGTTCGTGCCTTAAGTGATGTATGCTTTTAGCTTTCCGTATTTAGGTTGTATCATGCGGTGGATAGATCTATTTGCGGGAAGTGGTACGTTTTTCATGCAAGTTGTATCATGCGGTGGATAGATTTGTTTGTGATCGTACTGACGGATCTTAAAGTACCTAGACATGCGGTAGACTAGTGCTTTGATCTATGCATGCTCATTTAATACATGATCATGTCCGTGCTTTACTTCATTTAATGTTAATCTTCATGAAGATCGGTCATGGCTTTGCACATGCATCCATGTTTATTCAAAGATCGATCGTTGTCATGCTTACGTCACCCGTTCGGCAATGTTCTTTTTCCCTTTGCGGTTACCCGAATGGTCGTGGTTCTTTGACGGGTAGCTTCGCATAGCCACATGTCGTCTTGGTTGGCTTTTTAGCTGTAAATATGGAAGCACTGGTACCACCGTAAGTTCCAAGCTTTGGTATTTAACTGTTTTATCTTTTGTTAATTTTCGGGAAAAATTGACGGCACGTCACTCTCTCTCTCGCGCGTGCGAAGCCTGCTTTTCGGCTTGTGTGTTTGGCGGCGAGTGCACATTTTGCGTCAACACACTTTTTGGCACGCCGGTGGGACCAACGGCCGAATTGATTCAAGATGCACGAAGTCTCGGACCTCTCCGGATGTCAACATCGAAGAGCTTTCTCCGGAGCGACATCGGCGGCTCCTAGACGCCGTGAATCAATTTCAGCAAAAGTGTCTCATGTCATTTAAGAAGAATCGAAGTGGTGTACCATATCGAAGAGTGGCACCCGGAGTCTTTGTTGCGGGAGAGGCCGACGCCACAACCCAACAAGAAAAAGAGGAATGCGTGCGGATCTTCCGGGGAATCGGTAGACAACATGCTCACCAAGCACAACCAAGCTTTCCTCGGGTCGCTCCGGCAAATGATGGTGGCCCTCTTTGGCCGGGCGCGGGGCGGGCGTTTGGAAAGACGTACGCGGAAAGAGCACCGTGGAGCCGGGTGAATCAAGCTCTCGGCCCGCCGCTACGAAGCCGGGTGCGGCGGCCTCCTCCTCAAAGCTCGGGAGCGAGACATTCCAACCTCCTCCGCGAGGGCGCGGGGGGCGGCCGGTTCGGCCTCCGCCGCAAGCTTCGAAAAGTCAACCAATCCTCGCCGCCACCACGGAGCGGCACGGGTCGGCTCGTGCAACGGCCGAATCCGTGCCGGCCTACGTACGGAGACCTAGCGTTCGGCTCACACGGGGCCCCACTTGACCCCGGTCGAAGAATAGCTCGAGTCAACCAGCGGCTCCCGAGAAGAATTTGTACGGCGGTGGCTATCATGAAGTGGGAAATTACGGGGCGTTCGACGCCTTCCCGCACCCGGGGTACGCGCGGCTGCGGGCGCTCGGGGAGGAAGATGCCCTAGCACGCAAGATGGCCGAATTGATGCGGGGAATCGGTTCGGCCTCAAGCCAAGGATGCGGGGCCCCACCTACGGCCGCCGTTCCCGAGTGGTACTATAACGTGCTCCCGCCACCAAGGGTAAAACCGCCGACGGAATTCACAAAGTTCTCTCGGGCGGGGACGAGACAAGCACGGTCGAGCATATCGCTCGTTATCTCATGCGGCTTGGGGAATGTTCGGCCGAAGAGACGTTCGGGGTTCGCTACTTCCCCGCCTCGGCCGACGGGTCCGGCTTTTTAGTGGTTCTCGTCCTTGCCGCACGAGTCGGTGGCCGGTGGAAAGATTTGGAGCGTAAATTCCACGCTCATTACTTCGGCGGCGATTCGAGAAGAAGTTGATTGATCTCGCCACCACGAAGCAAAGGCACGGTGAAACACCGCCGGAGTTTCTTAGAAGATTCGAGAGAAGTCAAGGGCATGTGCTTCTCATTGAACTTGCCGGACGATCGGTGGCCGATATGGCCGTCGCCGGGATGTTACCCGGCCGTGCGCGAAAAGCTATTTGGGATGGAGTTTGAAAACTTGGGCCAACTATCGCGAGAAGTTATCCTTGATGAGCAATCGGGCATATGGCCTCAAGAAGGACCCCAAGTTTGGCAAGCGACACGACATCGGCGACATCTACAACCAATTCTTGGACAAAGCCGATTTGTGCGAGGATTCGACGACGAATTGGAGGTAGGCTGCAGGCGAAATCTTGTGGGGTAAAGAGCCCTTGACAATGAATCGGCGGTGGGTCGGGCGGACCAAAGGAACCTACGACTTCGACATCACAAAGGCCGATAAGTTGTTTGAGCTCTTGGTAAAGGAAGGCCGAATCAAGGCGCACGAAGGGCACTCTATGCTTCGGCCCCGATGGAGTCGAGCGAAACGTTACTCGCGGCTTCCATGACGGGGACTCGCACTCCATCAACGATTGCGGGGTCTTCGGGATGAGGATCCGAAGGCTATCCGGGAAGGGCACCTCAAGTTCGATAACAAGATGAAATCGGATGGCCACCCCTTCCCGCAAGAACATGCTCGGCTTTTCTATCAACGCGATAACGGCCGAAGAGAAGGGGAAAGTCAAGGTCCCGACCTCGGCCCGAGGTCCAAGCAAGATGGATCGGTTGACCGGAGCGCCGAGGTGACCCTAGAGCAAGTGCGGGCGACGCCCCCGCGTTCTCAAGAGCCACATCGAGATTGGGGAATCGTCCAAGCCTAAACCCAAGGTGACGTCACGCATTCTCCTCAACAAATGGCGGCGTCGGATGGAAAAGGAGCGCTACCAAAAGCGTCGTCACGAGGAGGAGCGGCGCGGTGGCGAAGAGGAGGCGCGCGGATGGAATCGGGAACGGCACGCGCGCGCGCGGAGCGCGCCCCGCCGGGGATGCGCCTTCTTCGAGCCTGCTGGAATGAGGGCCTAAAGCTGCCCACATTAAGGAGCGTCCGAATGCGGCGACGGATATGCGAGTACGGGCGAGGGAAATCGCAATCGCCGATCCGTCCATGAAAGTCTTGGAAGGATTCACCCAAATGGGGATCGGCGGCAAAAAATTGAGGTTATAGATCACCCCGGGAAGCGCCAAGGCGATCTCGGGTGGGGCGACCGGGGAGGAGGACGAAGATGTCTACGTCGGCGAGAAGGGGCGGTGGTGCCCACCCGGTCTACGCAAGAGCCGGAAGAGGCGGGTCCAACGCTTGAGGAATCGCGAGATGAAGCAAGCGGGGTCCGGAACGAGACGAAATGGCGCCCCAAGGATCGGCCGGAAGGATCGAAGCGTCCGGCCCCCGCATGCATGGTATACTTCTGCCAAACGAGTTCATGGCTCCCGCTAACCGGGTGATGCGGGGAGGAAGCTTCCTTTGACGACGAGCGACCGAGGAGATGATGGCGCGGTGGTGCTTGCCAAGCGAGGCCATCTTCGACAAGCCGGCCAAGAATCGCCACATGAGGCCGCCGTACGTGAGGGGGGTACGTCAATGGCAAGCCATTGACCAAGATGTTCGTCGACGGTGGCGCGGCGGTCAACGTAATGCCGTACACCACCTTCGGGAAGCTTGGCATGACCCCGAGCGATCGACACCAACAAGCATCATCCTAAACGACTTCGCCGGAACCCCTCGGACACCAAAGGATGCGCTCACGTGGACTTGATGATCGGGTCCAAGACGTTGCTCACTACCTTCTTCGTCATCGAAGGGAAGGGAGCCTACGGCCTGCCGCTTGGGCGGGAGCCCGGATCCACGCCAGCCTGCTGCGTCCCATCCACTATGCATCAACGAGTCGATCCGGTGGGTGGACGATGAAATCGAGGTCGTCCGGGCGGATGACTCCGTGAGCGTGGCTAACATGGAACCGGCCTTACGGGAGTACCAAGGCATCGATTGCTTCTTAGGGAAGGATCGGGGAGAAGGTCTGTTGAACTCTGTCGGCGGCGACCAACGGCCGATTCAAGCGATCGGCTCTTACGGTAATTTTTAATGGAGAACCCCGTGGATGGCAACGATGGCAAGTTAGGACGAGGATTTATGTCGGCCGATAAGCTAGAGGAAGTTGACATTGGAAACGGTGATAAACCAAGGCCGACGTTCATCGGTGCAAACTTGCGGCGGACTTCGGGGGAACTTAATTGAGCTTCTCAAAGAATATAAAGATTGCTTCGCCCGGGATTACTCGGAGATGCCGGATTGGATCGATCCATCGTCGAGCACCGGTTGCCAATCAAGCCTGGTTTCAAGCCATATAAGCAACCGCCCCGGAAAATCTACAAGGATGAAGTATTGGCCGATGTGAAGAAAGAAATCGAGAGGTTACTTGACGCAAACTTCGTTCGGCCTGCGATATGCGGAGTGGATTTCTAACATCGTCCCCGTGTATAAGAAAAATGGAAAAATGAGAGTTTGCATAGACTTCGGGGACCTAAACGAGAGCTACTCCCATGGATGGATACCCGATGCCTATTGCCGATTTGTTGATTGACGCCGCCGCTGGGCACAAGGTGATTAGCTTCATGGATGGCAACGCAGGGTACAATCAGATCTTTATGGCAATAGAAGACATCTCGAAGACGGCCTTTAGATGTCCTGGTCATATAGGCCTATTCGAATGGATCGTCATGACATTTGGGTTGAAAAATGCCGGTGCAACCTATCAGCGGGCCATGAATTACATTTTTCATGAGTTGATCGGCAAGACCGTGGAAATCTACATTGACGACGTAGTGATCAAGTCCTTAAGTCATGACACCCATCTGGAAGATGTGAAGAAAACCCTGGAGTGCACCCGGAGGCACGGTCTAAAGATGAATCCAAACAAGTGTGCATTTGGGGTGTCGGCTGGAGAGTTCTTGGGGTTTTTGGTCCACGAAGGAGGGATCGAAGTTGGCAAAAAGAGCATGAAAGCCATTGATGAAGTCGTTCCTCCAACCAACCTCAAGGAGTTGCAATCACTGCTCGGCAAGATCAACTTTGTGAGAAGGTTCATCTCAAATTTATCACGAAGGTGTTGCCATTCTCTCCGTTGCTTTGAAGCTAAAGAAGGATCGAGAAATTCACATGGGGCGACGAACAACAAAAGGCTTTCGAGGAAATCAAGCAATACATGAAGGAGCCGCCGGTCTTTGGTTCCTCCTCGGTGAATAAGCCTTTCAAGTTGTACGTGGCGGCCGATGCCCAAACTATTGGATCGGCCCTTATTCAAGAATTCGAAGGCAAGGAGCGGGTAGTAGCTTATCTTAGCCGAAAACTACTTGATCCCGAAACTAGGTATTCGGCTATAGAAAGGTTGTGTCTTTGCGTATACTACTCGTGTACAAAGTTTCGGCACTACTTGTTGAATGCCGAATGCAACGTATACTCGAAGTTTGATGTGATAAAACATATGTTATTTATGCCAATTTTGAACGGTCGGGTTGGCAAATGGATTTTAGCTCTATCGAATTCGAGTTGAAGTTCGAATCGGCAAAAGCCATCAAAGGTCGAGGTCATTGCCGATTTTATAACCGAACACCGTGACCCTTCGATTCATACGCCTGAAATTACCCCATGGGCTTTATTCTTTGACGGGTCATCATGTGGCAAAGGTGGGGGAGTAGGGATCCTGCTAATTTCGCCCGAGGTGAGATGTTTGAATTCGCCATTCCTATACAACCCCCTTGTCACAAATAACCAGGCGAATACGAAGCACTACTTCGAGGGCTTCAATATTTGAGAGAAGGCGGGGCCGTCTCGGTTGAGATCTATGGAGATTCGAATTGGTAATCAAGCAATTGAACGGCCAATACGAGTGCGGGAGCGAAGCGGCGAGGAGTTACTACGAAGAGTGCGGGGAGATCTTGAAGGGCTTCCCGTTAGTAACCTTACGAAGACATTCCTAGAGAGCATAACGAGGAAGCAAACGGTGGCTCGGAGCGCTTCGGTTACAAGGAGAGTCAAGAAGCATTTGCTTTGCGGAGGTGTGTGCACTAGGGACGGATCTTGCGAGAAAATGATTGGAGAAAAGAGATCGTTGACTACCCGAAAGATCCATCCCGAAAAGTCTCCGGAAACTCGGTACAAGGCAATCAAGTTCGTTCTTCCGGATGATAATTTATTCTATAAATCATTAGACGGGGTACTGCTACGATGCCTGGGTCCAGAAGAAGCCAAGAACATGATGAGCGAGGTGCACGATGGGATATGTGGAGCGCACCAATCGGCCTATCGGATGAAATGGGTTATTAGGCAAGCTGGATGCTTTTGGCCGACGATATTAGAGGACTGCTTTGAGTATTATAAAGGGTGTCAAGATTGCCAGAGGTTCGGGAATATTCAAAGAGTCCCTGCATCAGCATTGAATCCCATCATCAAGCCATGGCCATTCAGGGGCTGGGGTATGGACTTGATTGGCCAAATTAATCCGCCATCTAGCAAGGGGCATAAGTTCGTGCTTTTGGCTACGAGTTACTTCACCAAATGGGTCGAGGCAATCCCACTCAAGAAGAGATTTTGCCGAAAGCATGGGAATCAAACTGTTTAATTCTTCTCCATACTATGCCCAAGCTAATGGTCAAGCGAGAGGCTTCTAACAAGATCATGATCAAGCTTATACGAAGAAGATCGACCGAAGCGAGGAGATGGCATTCGGTACTCGGTGAAGCGGCGTGGGCTTACCGAATGGCCCCCCATGGAGCCACAAAGACTTCTCCTTACGAGTTGGTTTACGGGCATCACGCGATCCCCTTGCCCGGGAAATGCAATCAGAGTCAAGGAGAGTAGTGCTACAAAACGATTTGAGCTCCAAGGATTACAGTGGCCTAATGATGGATGAGTTAGAAGATTTGCATATGATCCGTCTCAGGGCCCTGGAGAACATCGAGAAAAACAAGCTGCGGGTCGCCAAATACTATAACAAGAAAGTGAAGGTGAAGCAATTCGCGAGAAGGCGATCTAGTTTGGAAAGCGCTACGCCGATTGGAACTAAATACGGTGAATTCGGCAAATGGTCCCCTAGCGGGAGGGGCCTTTTCGTGTGGTCGGATGCGTCCCCGGGTAATGCATACATATTGAAAACTTTCTTGGGAGAAGAGTTTTCCGCCGCAATAAATGGAAGATATCTGAAGAAGTATTATCCTAGCATTGAAATCGATCGATGATTATACACATCGACACGAAACGGCCGGCGCTCAAGGATGAGGCCGCCTTTAGAACAAAAAAATCCATGAACAAGAGAAAATGGCCGATGCTCGATGCATTGCCCTTAGCTCAATACTACACTACAACCGGTTTCTTGCGGGATTACACATAGCAGCCCCGAAGGTCAAGTCCCCTAAGGGAGGGAAGCGAGAAGGCGTGGAGAAAGAAGCGAAAGTATGATTCAATCTTTTCTTTACTTCTTCGAGCTGCTTGCTCCCTCTTCGGTTGTTCCGGGACCACCGTGACGGCGACTTGGAACGCACGAGGATGACCACGATTGGCGGCCTCTACCAAGCTATCCCAGGCCGCCTTCAGGTTGCTGTACCTGTCAGAGACATCTGGAGCAAAAGAATCAAGGTTAGGGGCAAGAAATCCAGATGCAAACATGAAGGGGGACAGAAGCGTTTACCCCCTACTAGCGCTTCCAGCGCCATACGACGCTCGCGTTCGGCTTGGCAACGGACGGACATGTCCCTGAGGTCACGCTCCAGGTGCCGGGCACGGCGGCGCAGCTGATGAATGACCCTTTGCTCGGGCGTAGCATCCTCCGCCTCGGGGAGAAGAATCGGAGGAGATGTACTCGGGAACATCTTCGGTTCCGATGACCTCTTCGGAAGCAAATCAAGGCTGAAAGAGGCGGAGAGGAAAACATGAAGCGCAATATCAAGCGAGGAGGACAAGGAGCGAGATCAAGAAAGAACTCACTTCGAATCGTACGCTTCCTTGACGAGCCGCTCCCCCGAGGCTGTTTACCCTTGTCCATGGCGTTGGGGTTTTTTCTTCGGCGCAAAGGAAGAGACGAGAAGCGATGGAGGAGTGTGCGAGTGGATTTGCGAGCACCCCACGGGCTATTTTATTGACCAAGGAGGCGCATTGGGAGTGATGATGCGCCGGTACACACCTGTTGGAATACCAAGCGGCGGGGGGTTTCCACCGAGTGCGAAGGGTTTTCTTTTGAACGAGTGTTTACGGATTGCCGAATTGGGATCCTTTGTGGATCTTGCGCCGAGGGGCGATCGTTTGCGAGCGTTCGGCTAAAGACGGTTCCCGGATGCATTCAAAGAGGACGAATTCACGGATGCAAATGCGAAGGGAAATATCACGGAACAAATGCGAATCCAAAAGTTCATCATATATTGCCGACATTTACACATCCCTAGTACAATCTAGTCAAAGAGTCCGTTCAACACGGACCGGGGATGGGTAATTTCGGCAATGGCGTCGCCGTGGCCGTCGAGGCACTCCGGGATGAGCTCGATCTCGTCGATATCCTCCGGCGCGCCGCCACAGGAAGCCACGCGGCTGGTGGAATAGTCGACGTCCGTATGCGTCGCCATCGCGGCCGGAGCCCAAGGTGGTGCCCAAACGAACGCCATGGACGGCCACCGCGTCGATGCGGCGCTCCACCGCGGCCGGGCGCTCCGCCGGCGTGTCGCCGTGAGCGTTCACCTTCTCCGCCGCCTTGCTCTACCGGCGCCTTTAGGCGGTTGAGCTCGGCATCACGGCCGCAAAAGACAAACAAGAAAGGATTAGCATCAAAGGCCGGGGCCGAATCAAGAATCGAGCCATACCATCGATGGCCTCCGGCCAGTCGTTTCCGCCGGTCCTCCCATTCTAGTTCGGCCACGCCCGCTTTTTTGGAGACGTCCTCCGGCTCAAGACGGGACGCCTCTAGCTCCTCCTTGAAGCGAATAGCGTCTGCTTCCCCCGTACGGTACGGGGAGTGGCCATCGGACTCGAAGAGTCGTCGGGGAGGGGCCGATTGGCCGCGCGCGCGGCGGATTCCACCGAATCAACCCGAAGAAGGGAGATGATTGTCAAGGCAAAGGAAGATCAAAAGGAAGATCGACGAGGAGAAATTGATGATCATCACCGCTGCGCGCATTAGCGCCGCTTCCCTCGGCCTCGTCGGAGGCGCGGCGGCGGTTGAGGCGGCGCACCATTGCGGTTTGGGGATGTGCACTTGTTTACAAGAAGACCAAAGATTGGCAAAGATTCGAGAGCTAGAAGGCCCGGTGGAGAGCTAGAGGCACCTATGTTAACATTTATAGGCACGGCGGGGATGAATCGTGGCTTCGAGTCGTGAGCGTGGATCGTGGCGCACGTCCCAATAAAATCGGAAGGTGGAAAGATTTCCTTGACCAACCCGCCGGTGGGTCGTTTGGAGTTCTAAGCCGAAACGCGTGCGGATCGATTGTTTCGGCTAAAGGAAATCAAGGTGTTTTTCGGGAGTTGGCATTTCACTACCGAATGGGTCGTTCAACATTACATCTCAAAGTACGCAAAGGAAAGGGAACAAATCGCAAAGGAAATATTACAAGAACGACCGGTCCGGGTATACATCAATAAGGACATTCAAGCACCGAGGAGTTTTGCGAGTGCGTGACGAACATTGGATATTATCAAGTTGGAATTATCCGGGATCTCTCGAGTAGTTCTTTTGGGCACCGGCTAAGCCGGTGAGCTCGCATCGCATTACTTTACTCCGGTGACGGCCGATTCTACCTACGCTCGGTTTTTGCTATCAATCCGGGAAGATCGGCTATTTTCTTACGGTCAATCTCCATCTCCGCCGACGGAGCTTCTCAATTCCGCCTCTAGAGCAGCCTTTCGGCGACTTTCAAATCGTAAGAAGCTTGCGGGTCGGCCAAGGCATCTTTATAGCTTTTACGCTGGGATTGTACCCCGTTCATGGCATGTTCAGCATCAGTTTTCTCCTTTTCAATGGCCGGACGGGAGCGCAATTTCCTCCAAGTGCGCCTCAAGGGAACATAGAAGGGCTCTAAGTCGTAGACGGACGATAGAAAAGCTCTGATGTCATCGGGAAGTTTGCGACTAATGGGCTCAAACATCTCTTCAAAATGGCGAAGATCATTGAGCTGATCCTGAACGTCTTTTTCTAGCCAGGCTGCAATTTCTTTGAGGTTGGGCAACACTTCATCTGGCAGCGGCTGGTTTATTTCTCTCATCACCTCGGCAGTTGATGGGCCCTCTGACGGCAAGCTCGATGATGACGGGTCGTGACCACGGAAACAACATTGCCGAGGTGAGAATGCTAGCATCAAGGTATCGAAATCAAGAGCGGAATTGGGCACCTCATGAGTGGTTTCTTGAGCGGGGGCAATCGCGGACGGAAGAGGCGTCCCGAGTAGAGCCGAAACCTCCAAGTCGGGGAGATGCGATGCGGCAATCGGCGACTCGTGAGTTTCGGGCCGGTGAAGAATTGGATCCTCCTCTCGTTGGGTTGGTCATTGCTTGCCGGCCGCCGATAGGCGATGGCATCCCGGGGGAATTTGGTGGCTCCGGTTGAGTTGGGAGATTCATCTCCGGAGAACGTCTTCGCTTACGCGAGAGGGTGACGAAGATGAGATCTCTCTTGGGATAGGCAATTCAACCCTGGAAGGGCTCGCTTTGTTGAACCACCGGGACATCTACAAGTGGTTCTCCCACGGTTTCTTCGCAAATGTCCAATTGAAGGGATAAGTGCCGGTGCTCATCCTTGAGAAAGAACGACAAAAGTCATACCGATGGATGGAGCATCGGCGAGTGCTTTGGTTCGAAGAATGTTGGGCTGCGGTACGAAAATGCACAACGAATATGATCCATCAAGAACGAGTGACTTGGTAATCAAGAAGGTAAAGGGTTTTACCTCAACAAGCACCTTTTTGACAGTTCTTCTCCTTTTGGCACTTGGAGGGGCAATCGGGTGCGGACCTTGCCTCCCGTCCGCGGCGAGGCTAGAAAGAGCGGGATCCGTAGTAGAGTACCCGGCCATCAATTGATGCGGGGTTGTGGATTTAAACCCCGGTCTTTGAAATCGGGCCTTCGGCATTATAAGTGATTACCCTGGCTCGAGGGGCAGGTACTGTGTTCTGTGGGCAAAAGATGAAGGTCAAAATCATGAATGGAGAAGAAGTGTTTGATCCAAGGGCTCGTTGTGTTACCTCTGAGGTCGGCAGGAAATCAGGCACCAATTCTGCACAGAACACATGAACAGGTTCACTAAAGATGTGGTCATGGAATTCTTGCCACCATGAATTGAAGGTGGGGTGAGCTATGGTTGCAGGCACAAAAGGACATGTGTAGACAGTGGGACTGCACACATAGTTGAAAACTTCTGCTGCATCGCATCAGTTCTTTGATTTCCTCCCTGGGCTTGAGGAATTCATGCAGAAACAATCTTGGGGGCACCTGACCGCATCCAAGCTGCCTGGCCATTACATTAGGCTGGTAGTACTCATAAGTACTGGCATTCTGCCTCCCTCCATTGAACTCGGCCGGTAATATGCATGGGCGGATTATGATATTAAAGATTTCCAAGAATCTCCCATCTTGATGGCCGGGCTCAAAGGAGAACTCGACAGGGAAGGTCAGAGTGTCATAGCCTAGATAAGGGAGCCAAAGAGGATTGGGGAAGCCTTTGAAGAACAACTCGAAGAGCTGGGTGATGTCTGCTGAACGATAACGATTGAAGGCCGCTTCTCCATAGCTTTGGCATCCTCCGGTGACTTGAAGCTCTCCTTCGGGGGATTGGACCAAGGGAAGAACACCGGAATTCAAGTCGACACCTACAATCGATGCATGTGAAGGCGCAGCCAAATTTGAACAAACCACCAAGGGCCATTGACGCACGTTATCCTCTGGCTGGTGTACATTTGGGTAACGGTCTGATGAAGCATATGGTATACGCTGCCCAAGAGGAATTTTCCCAGAGGAAGGCGATTGCCACTAGCCAGATGGATCGCCATTGCGATATGATTCAAAGTGGGTTCGTTAGCCTTGCCGCAGAAGACAAATCTGCATAACCACATGTTCAAAAAGGCTCTGTATTCAACTTCGCCAAGGGGATTGTCTCTCATGTGCTTCAAAATATAATTCTTGTAGCCATTCCCCGGCTTTACCCCCCGTACGGCGTGAGGAATTTTTGAAGTTCCAAGGCCGGACGGAGACCGGTGATGTCGAGGCCGGTGATCATGTACACATCGGCTAAAGTTGGAGACATTGGGCCGTGCCCAAAAAGGAAGGCGTTGACGCCATTTGACCGAAGTGGCATGCGGCTATCGAAGATCTTCATTCTTGGGTGTCTCGGCTACGGATAACTCCGGACATTGAGCAATGCGGAGAGCATCCGATTGGTCAATCCGCTCTTATCCGCAAGAATCCTCCGATACCAAGTCTTCCAACCTTGCAATTGGGGGCAAAGGCCGGTTCTTGAACGCATCTTGCCACTTTGGGGAGGTGGAGATAAAGCTACCTTGAAAGGGATTCTCCGAGATTCGGCGGCAATAAAATCTCGGGGATCAGGATTCCCTTCGGGGCCAAGATAATAAGGCTGCGAGTTGGCCTCAATAGGAATCAAAAGAGCGATAGAAGGTTCTGGAGGAGAGCGGAAGAGGAAAATCTCGGGTAAAATTGAAAACCTAATGCCGAACGGAGGTTTGGAGGGGTGAATTTACCCGAGCGACTTGGTTCCGAGTTGCCATTGGAGATTCGAGCTCGGAACGAAGGGGATGTAGGGTTGGATGCGAACGAAGAATCCGGCGGATTGCGAAGAACGGGTGTTGACGGGTTTGGCTCAAGGATTCGTGGCTAGAGTCAATTGTGGAACAAAATTACTTTTATCCCACAATTGAAGGGGCATGTGTTAACACCATAATTTGGTAAGGAGTATGACATGTGGGTCCAATTCGAAAAAGAGTCCGTCGGTGGAAGGAAAGATATTTTCGAGAGATTTTCGGCGAAGGATCCGCGGTCGGCTATCCGCTCCCGGTTCGGCAAAAGAACGAGAGAGCTGATTTTGCGGGATTGGACGATGACGTGGCTCAATCGGAGGAAGCGAATGGATGGATAGGCGATCAAGTTTAGTTAGGCAATGAATCCATTCGCAGGTTGTAATCGCGGGGTATAAATACGATCCCTGGATGTATGTAACAGACACGTTCATTCTTCAATACACACCGGCCTTACGCCAAACCCTAGAGTCCCTTGTCGTGTCGTCGAGTTCTTCGAGAGGACCAATCGATCCGTCGACCTCCGTGAGTACCGGCAACCTTGTATCATGTCTAGTATCATGCGGTGGATTTAGATCTGATGCAAGTAGTCTTGTTACCATGCTTCGTGTCACGCGGTAGATTCAAGCTTGGTTCAAGAGGGTTTCTTGTTAGATCATGAGCCATGCGGTAGGCTAAGATTTAGCTCGAAGCTAGTTATCGGCTCTATTGGATTTTGGCAAGATCCAGTAGATTCATTAAGTTACCCTGTGTTATCATGAGTTTTACTTTATGTTTTAATTCATGTAATACACTCTTGCCCAATCTAGATGGGTTTGGATCGGCTCTTTTCCTCTTAAGATCCGTGCAAGGGCAGGTTTCGTGTTTTTGACGCGTGGATCTTGTGCTCTCTGATAGCCGAAACCGAATCGATCTAGGTTGTCACGTGTTGTGGGTTCAAGCTTGCTTTGTGCGTATAAATCTTGAAAGAACCGGGTATCATGCGGTAGATGCAGGTTTTTGGGTTGCTTTGGAGCTAGTCATCCGGTGGATTAGGTTTCCAATTCAGTCTGATAGATTTATTCACGTGGTAATGTTTGTTCCTTCTTCATGGACCCTGGATCGGCTGTTCAGCCGTATTCGGTTATATTTTCACGAGTAGATCACGTGCCTCGTTCGTGCCTTAAGTGATGTATGCTTTTAGCTTTCCGTATTTAGGTTGTATCATGCGGTGGATAGATCTATTTGCGGGAAGTGGTACGTTTTTCATGCAAGTTGTATCATGCGGTGGATAGATTTGTTTGTGATCGTACCCGACGGATCTTAAAGTACCTAGACATGCGGTAGACTAGTGCTTTGATCTATGCATGCTCATTTAATACATGATCATGTCCGTGCTTTACTTCATTTAATGTTAATCTTCATGAAGATCGGTCATGGCTTTGCACATGCATCCATGTTTATTCAAAGATCGATCGTTGTCATGCTTACGTCACCCGTTCGGCAATGTTCTTTTTCCCTTTGCGGTTACCCGAATGGTCGTGGTTCTTTGACAGGTAGCTTCGCATAGCTACATGTCGTCTTGGTTGGCTTTTTAGCCGTAAATATGGAACTGCCTGGTACCACCCGGTAAGTTCCAAGCTTTGGTATTTGACTGTTTTATCTTTTGTTAATTTTCAGAAAAAAATGACTGGCACGTCACTCTCTCTCTGCGCGTGTGAAGCCAGCTTTTCGGCTTGCTGTGTGTTTGGCGCTGAGTGCACATTTTGCGTCAACGGGGTCCCTTGACTACAACGGGGGATTTGTCCGCTTGCAAATCCATATGAACTTTGATACAACTATTAACCGTCAACAAGCCCCTTTTTCTAGCGCCGTTGCCGGGGAACAAGCAATCAAGATCCAATCTAGTATTGCTTATTATTTTTCAGTTTTTCATTTGACTTTCTTTTGCATCTCTTAAGTTTGATCATCCTCAAAAAGAAAAAAAATCAATCTAATCTAGTTTTGATTAACCCTAATTTTTCTTTTGTTAGATTTTTGTTTTTGCTAACCCTAACCGGAGATGGTTGGCTACCTCTCCAAGAAACCCAAACTTTTTTGTGGATGATCCAGGTAAACTTTACAGGCAAAGGAGATGTGCAACACAGGCTAAAGGGTTGGAAACCCTAGATTCAAAAGCAAAAGTCGAAGGACCGTCGAAATCGCCAAGGGAATCACCACCTCCAAGTCCAAAGGAAGATCAACCTCAACCGCCGCCCATGGGAGAACAATCACAACCGGAGCGCGAGATCGAGCTATGCACCCCGGACATCGTTGATCTACCTATCATAAACCTTCAAGATGCCGGAAGGCCGTTCAAGATCAAGGTCTCAACTATCCGCATGACGATTGCGAGAGATTTGGAGCATTTCAATGAACACATACGAGCCGGATTCCTTGAGTGGCATATCGGTTTACTTAAGAGGAGGATGGAGATAGAGAAAGAAGCTCAACACCTAAAGGCTGCCGAAGCAAGATCCACATGCGAGGAGTGTGAGGAGTACGACCATGTCCAAGGTAAACCCCGATTTAATGCAAGTTAGTCCATTCAAGATTTGGTTCCTCTTTGTGCACAATTCAAGGACTTGATGGACGAGCAAGCAAAGATCAACAAGGACGCCGTCACTAAGTTTGAGGCTATGGAGAAAATGTTGGAGAATTTAGATGGCAAGGTGACGGAGGTCGGAAACTCTATACGTGAAGTGTTCATCGTGAAGATGCTAGAGACGCAAGTGGGACAACTTGTCGGGCACCCGATGGGTAACAAAGGAGAATTTCCGAGACAAGGTCGCGAGAAGGAGAAGGCTGCTCAAACTCATTCGGGAGTGATGGAGGATCACACTAAGGAGACCATGAAGATCACGACTGAAGGACCGGAGTTAGAGATGTCGAGCCATTACATGAAGGAAGTTGTTGCATCCATCAAGACCAAAGGACAAAGCCAGCATGTGAAGACCAAAAAATGACTAAGCCGAAGAATAAGCTCGTGCCCAAGATGGTGCGGAAGTGGGTACCCAAGATTGCAATGTCCACAAAAGAGCGTTGATCCGAAGTAATCAAGTGAAGAAGTATAGCCATGGACTATAAACGAAGCGCTAGGCCGGAGGCAACCCGTTTCGTCAAGTCAAGAATAAGCTACCGGGAGGACAACCCGATTCCAGGTTTTTCAAATCTTTTCAAGTGATTTAGTTTTTAATTTTACTACGCAAAGTCATTAGACTTAGAATGGTTGAATAATATTAGAGACATAATTCTTGGTTGAATATTTTGTTTTGATCATAAACCCTTTACATGAACCATCCTATGTTGTTTGCTTCTTTTTTCGAAAAACCACAACCAAATAAATTCAGAACCTAACTCAACCTGTCATCCTCTTTATGATGTTATAGTTTACTTGTTTTACATGCTAAAAACACACGAGTAGAGCCACATCTTGTACCTAGATGTTAAGCAAATTTCAGGACGTGGTAGGACTCGCGTGAACCTAGAAACCTGGCTTTTGGTTGTTTTAAAAATCTATATCCTTGTTTTCTCTAAGATTAGAATTTTTCTAAGCCTCATTTTAATTTTATTTCATTCAAAATCTCTCATATCTAACCAAAATTAGAACCTAAAACTATGCCCCCATGATCAAGCCGGGAAAAGTTTGCTCTCAACTAATGAAGGCAAACAATACCGGTGATACCAACATAAAAGTAGTCGGAAAATATTTTCGACTTACATTTGTTTTTAATGCTTTAAAAAATCCTCTAAATTTATATTTAAAGTCATTAATAGCTCCGATTTTATTTTTTATTTTCAAAATTAGAGGAGTAATTAGCATTAAAGCATGCTTAGAGTGAGGCAATCTAGTTAACCTAACCATACATGCACCATGATACATCATGGGATACTCCTTTAACATCTCAAACCACATGCAAGGACAAGCATGGGGGGCAGCCAAGGCTTTGTTTTGTAGGAATATCATGGAGGCATGTGAGGCAAGGGAGTATGGAAGTGAGTCAAAGCGAAAACATCAAGTGGAAGGAGTAATAATGCAAGCGAAGGAGTGGACGAGAACATTTGGAAGGTGCACGCGGTCACGAAGCAACAAAGCAAAAATGAGTGCACTAGAGAAGAACCGAGCCAAGAGGATGAGAGAGGTAAGTCTCCCATCCAGCTCTTTGATCGTGTGCTCTAGTTTGTAGTCCGGGAACACCTTAGACTTAGACAACCACCCCGCTTGTTTCGTGCAACAAATCACATCCTTAATCCACTCAAAGTCCAGACTCAATATTGGTGTACCTTGTACCGGTTGAAAACCCCAGATTTATATTTTTTAGGGAGAGTGCTGCAATCATGGAAGAGAACTACAAGCTTTTTCACCAAAGAAGAAGGGATCATCGTCGTCTAAGCCATCATCGACAACCTCTTCGAGGAGGTGCTCGGTTTCCGAGTATCCTCGGAGTATTGAGGAGGACACGGCACCGCTGATGAGGAACCACACTCTTCTCCTCGGTGGCATGAAGGCCACACGAAACTCGTTTATGAGGTTCATCAGACCTCAAAGACATATGGGGGAGCCGCCCGTCCGACCTCGCCACTCGACACGATCATCCGCTCCACCTCCATACACTCTGTGGTGTTCCAATGGGTTTATCATCATGACGGAGGAGGACGAGGAGAAGCTCGCTCGCCTTGAGTAGAGGCTTGTAGTGAATGTCGACTTCGACGACCAAGGGTTTTCATACGGGACACCGAGGTTGGGTGCAATTCTCTAACGGAGTGTCGGCAAACACCCACAAGGAATTCTCCTAGGAAATTCTCATGACCATGGCGCATATCCTTGATGAAGGAGTGCTGAGTCTCTCATTCCATTTGGAGAGAGCCATTCGCACCAGGAGGCCATCCACAAACTAGAGAGAGAGAGGAGGGAGATCTCTGGAGGGAGATCAACCACCTCGAAGGAAGCACCCACAAGTGGATAAGAAGGATGACACCGTCGGAAGGGTAACCGTGATCAACGGTGCTATGTCTAGCACCTTGATGGGTTAATCTCCTTTCATCCATGGGTTGTATTCGATTTTGAGATGTAATCATACTTTGTTGGATTATCTATCTATCATCTTGTGTTGAATATACTTTAATGCTTAAGGTTAGCTACCATGCCGTAAAGGGAGTAAGAGCTCCAATGCTTCCTTGGATCCATTTAATACGCCGCGTCCATCATAGGTCTAGTCATGAATACCTTCGCGTAGTAAGTACGAGAGGAGGGAAAGGGCGAAACCCTGGTCACAACCCCCGATAGATTAGATTGGTTTTCATGTTCAAAATGATTGCATGTTCTAGTATCGTAGACCCATGGGCGAGTGTCTCCTATCTTGATTGAACAAGCGGTTCGCTATGTATTAGGGAATAGCTCGATTTTCAAAATGGAGCCCCGGAACAAGTACATGTGCATGGAGGCACATGGGAAGGTTTTTGGAGTATGATCGCGGGAGAAGACCATCAACGAAGAAATACTATCCAGAACCCCATCATCCAAGAGTTTCACTCATGGATGTGCAAAAGGATTTTGGGGAGAATAAGAGAGACAAAGGTAACCAACACGGAGTTGAATTGTCTTTACTCGACTTTGATTGCCAGGCAGCCAATAGACCCCACTCACCTTATGATCAACCGGTGGTGTTGTGAGAAACACCGGGTTCGGGAGATATTGGTTTGGGGTGTTACCTCTCCATGTTGGCTATCTCTTTGAGACCGGATATTACAAGGAACCCGAAGCATCTCTTACCCGGGACTTCCCTAGGATTTGAATATATGAAGAAAAGTAAATATATAAGTGAAGATGAGAGACGAGGCTTCAAAGTGGCCAAAGTAAATTTGCCCCTATCGGATGGAAGGTTAAGAATTTTTCTTGAGGGGAGAGAAGATTGGTTAGAGGCAGGACTTCTTGTGCCGGCGAAGGAAAAAATAAAAGAGGAAGGGTTATAGGAGAAGGTTCTTCCACGGCCCAAGAAGGAGGTGCGCAACAAAATTATGTGCCACCATTTGGAGGAATTCCGGCGCCGCCGAGTTTCCACGGTGGCGTACCAATGCAAGCATGGGGGAGTGATGCAACCATACCCCCCATAAAATTTTGCGGTGTCCAACGTAGCCTTTGCGGAGCCATATGCACATCTTCCTCAACCACAAAAAAAATGTGGCCACCATTGGAGGATACGCTGCAAGAAACATGCAAATTATTGCAGCCATCCAAACCAATGCAAACCAAATGGGTGAAGGAAATGCAAACATCACTTATAAGCTTTGACGCCTTCACTTAGCACTGTCGAACAATTCATAGGAGGAGTGGTGCAATCCTATTATGAACAAGGGTACAACAACCAAGACTATCAATATCAACCACCGGCGGGAGATTAGAGAGAGGAGGAGCTTTAGTTATCTTTCCTTTACCCCCTCTTCTTTAATTTTCAGCTTGTTTGCGCCTATGTATGGGTAGTGTTTTTAGTTTTTATTTAAATTTTCAGCATGTGTGTTTGTTTTTATTTTCATCATGAATAATGTCAGCACCTAGTTTTTATCTTTGGTAAAGTTACAAAATTTGTGCCATGATGATATATGATTATAATTGCCGCTTTGTTTATCTTTGTAATTGTTTTATGCATGTTTAAGCTAGTGCTCTCTTAAAATACAAATCTCAAATTATCTAAATGCTATCTTAATCTTTAGCGGAGGTTATGATAAAAATAAAGACCCATAGTGTTTTATGTTCTCTCAAGTTTTACATGGATTAAAGATGATTTATTTTTGTTCTTAAATGTAAAACTAACCTTGTCATAAATACAACTTGCGTGTTGCTCTACCTATCCAGAGCCATATAAATATTTGAGTGCAAAAACTTAGTGTACAAGATTTATTTTTGGGTGAGTTATTTCAGGCCTTGATTTCTCTGGCCCGAGACTAAGAAGCTGGTCATTCCGTTTTTGCGTATCTATCTTTTTGCTAGCATTTCTATCTGTGCATTGTGTATCCCCACGTCGGAGATCTCACAAACCTTGTCGGATATCCACCCTTAAAACCAAATATCATCTTTTGTGATTACCTCCTTGACCACAACCTATCGTTGAGAATGGATCGTCAATTCAAGGAAGATCGCAAGATGGTGCCAACATTGAAGATTTCAAGTATCTCTCCAAAGGAAAAGTATTTACGGTACCTACCTTATCTCTATCACCTCTTTGCTCGAGGACGAGCAAACGTCTAAGCATGGGGGAGGAGGTAGGTACAATGCAAATTTTAGAGTTCAAGGGGAGCAAATAAAAAAATGAATGAATGAAAAAAAGAAAGAAAGAAGAAGAAAAAAGTGAGTATAAAAAAAATAATAAGAAAAGAAAAAAAATATATGAGTATGTATGATATAAAAATAAAGTGATCTCCCCGGTTGTCTAAAGTGCATTAGGAATTTCAAGGCTTCAAGATTAAAAGATCCATACTCATTTTCCAACCATGTGCAATCTGATAACGAGGACTTCCTTTGTGCCTCGGGATCACTCTTTGCCATTTGCACATGTCCACCTATCTCAAGGGTGTGTACTTTTCTCTTTCCCCTCTTTGATATAACAATATTTTCCAATGACCTTTTTGACTAGTCTCGGTAAGACCATGAGAAGATTGTCTTGTTTTGACAACATCTCATTTATAATATCTTGGTAGGACTAAACTTTCCCAAAAAGCTCCGTATAAAGCCTACCACATAAATGAATGTTATGAGAGGGAAAGAAGTAGAATAAATAGGCTTGAGATACAAGATGAGATGAGAGTTCATGAGCAAGATGCAAGGCGGTTTAAATTTGTGAACTTGGTTTAGCTCTTTTTCATCTTGTTCTTTATTTCAAAATTTCTGAGATTCATTTGAATTTTGGGAGCATGTTAATACTTGTGGGATAAGCTTAATTATTAATCTACCCTCCGTAGGGATGAAGGCTAGTACATTATAGAACTTTAACGAATTAAACTTTTGAGAGCATTATGTTTTCTCATGTATGATAAAGTGCAAGGTTTAAACAATAAAGGGCAACGATGATATCAATCGAAGGCTTACTCGGGGACGAGCAAGGTTTAAGCATGGGGGAGCTGTTGACGGTGAAATTCCGTCAACCTAGGCATGAGTTTAGCTTCGGTGTTGGCATGACTTTTGTATCTTATCCATTGGTACTAACCCCCGTGGTATAAAAAGTTCATTTGTGCATGTCGGTTTTGGAGTTTAGTGTTTATGCAGGGTTTTAGCGTTGAAAGCAAGACTTCCGGGATAAGTTCATTAAGCACCTCATAACAAGACCTTGAAGCCTGGTACAAGTCAAGCAACGAAGTGAACACGACTCAAAGAAGCCCAAGGACCAAGCCCGAGAAGATGACAAACTCCGAGGACCTACCCAGAAAAGTGCTGAATCTTGCGAGACAAGGAGCTTCGTCTAATTCAGAGAGAAACTGACGACAAGGGCCCACATGCAGAAGGGGGAGGATATAGAAGACTCGAGAAGCAACACTGGGCGAAGGAGGCCACGAACTGGGCCGAAGTGGGCCCAGGCCGGTTGGCCCAGGCCGGCCGGCCCAGCCCATTCGAGGCCCAGTCGGCCCCCCCTTTGACCTAGATGCATCTCGAGCTATTTATAGCCCCCTGACCCAGAGCCACGCATCAATCAATTCGTCGTCCGCCGCTGAGGAGCAGAGAAGCTTGAGGGACACCATCTCGGAGATGAGGGTCGTGCTAGTTGTCTAGGGTCTCCCTAGCCGGCGTGGGAACCTTGCATGGAAGACCACGTCGGAGCTCCGGAGCAAGGATCAAGATCGAGGTAGGATCCCGGTGGTGATATTGTTCATGTAATCATTCATGGTGAAGTTTTTATAGTGAATCCGATTTCTAGCGATCAAGTGCCTTCTCGATGATTTTGTTTTCTTCTTGCTTTTTCTTCTTCCCCAATCTAGTCTATAGCTAGATTGCATAGGGTGCTCTTGTAGCCGCGGTGGCTAGAGGTGCATACCGGACCGACCAAGTGATTTCAACTTATTCTTATCGAACTCGCCCTAGACTACCCGCATGAATAAGAATACGTTGTGACAGACCGGGGGTTCCGAAAGGCGGGTGTTTTCGGAATCAGACCGGAGGCCACGGTTTAAAGATGCTTTTAATGAGATTCGCTTTTCTATCTTCATCTATCTTGTTTGGAGCTACAACATAAGCATGATCTAGACTCTCTAGATCGGTTATCTCTTGCTTTCTCTTGCTACCTCTTTAGTAGATTAGATTAGATGTGTTTTCTTGATGATATCTTAGATTAGATGCAATTTTGTTATTCAATAGATAGCTTTCCTTACTTTACTAGATTGAATCCTTGCGTTGCACATTGTTCCACGGATTCGATGCCTTGGGTTCACCACTCGAGGGAAGAAGGGTCCCTTGACTACAACGGGGGATTTGTCCGCTTGCAAATCCATATGAACTTTGATACAACTATTAACCGTCAACACCACGCATCAATCAATTCGTCATCGGCCGCCGAGGAGCAGAGAAGAGAGGGACACCATCCAGGAGAGGAGAGGGTCGAGCTAGTTGACTAGGGTCTCCCTAGCCGATGTGGGAACCTTGCAAGGAAGACCACGTCAGAGTTCCCGGAGCTAGAAGCAAGATCAAGGTAGGATCCCGGTGGTGATCTTGTTTATGTATCATTGTATTAGTTGAATTATCAAGTTGAATCTATTCCTAGCGATCAAGTGTTTCTTCGATGATTTCGTTTTTCGATCGGCTTTGCTTATTCTAGATCTATTCTCGAGATAGATCACATAGGGTGTTCTTGTAGCCGCCGCGGCTAGAGGTACACACCGGATCTTCCGAAAGAACTCGACTTGTCCTTGGACTCGCCCTAGACTACCCGCATGAATAGGAATACATTGTGACAGAACGGGGGTTCAGAAAGGTGGGCGTTTTCGGAGTTGGACGGGAAACCACGATTTAAAGAGGCTTCTAATAAGATTCAATTTGCTACTTCTTCTCTTGCTTGGAACTTCAACAAAAGGCTTAACCCGATCACTCTAGATCAGTTTATCTACCCCATCTATTTTTGTTACCTCCGGTCTTTAATAGATTTTTCTTTATCTAAATGCATTAGGGTTTCTCTTTACCGATGATTGAAGTTACTCGGCTTTACTATATCATCTTTTGTGTCACACATTTGTTCCACGGATTTGATACCTTGGGTTCACCACTCGAGGGAAGAAGGGTCCCTTGACTACGACGGGAGACTTGTCCGCTTGCAAGTCTAAACGAACTTTGATACAACTATTAACCGTCAACAGGCACCCAGATGCGTGGCGTAGTCGAAGTAGTCGACGACGAGCCGCGCGACATGCCGAGGCACTCGGACGCGCGGCGTACGCGAAGTAGTCGACGACGGGCGACCCGACGAGCCGTGTGACGAGCCGAGGCACCTGGACGTGCAGCGTAGGCGAAATAGTCGACGACGAGCCTGCGCGAGCTGAAGTAGTCGACGACAAGCGGTGCGACGAGCCACGTGACGAGCCGCGCGACGTGCCGAGGCACCCAGACACGCGGCGTAGTCGAAGTAGTCGACAACGAGCGGCGCGTCCAGCCGAGGCATCCAGATGCGCGACGTAGGCGAAGTAGTCGACGACGAGCCTGCGTGAGGCAAAGTAGTCGACGTCGAGCGGCGCGACGAGCCGCGCGACGTGCCGAGGCACCCGGATGCACGGTGTAGGTGAAGTAGTCGACGACGAGCCTGCGCGAGGCGAAGTAGTCGACGAGGAGCGGCGTGACGAGCCGCGTGACGAGCCGCGCGACGTGCCGAGGCACCCAGATGCGCGACGTTGTTGAAGTAGTCGACGACGAGCCGCGCAACGTGCCGAGGCTCCCGGTCGCGCAGCGTAGCTGATGTATATCCGTTGCAGTCGCGAGATGGGTAGTCACGACACACAACGGAATGACCGGGCACACGGCGAGAGCCAATGCGACTGACTGATGAGATGTCAAGCGTCGAGACGGTGCGTCCAGATGCACAGCATAGGCGCGGTAGAGCCGATGCAATATAGACGACGAGTAGTCGCGCCGCGAGACGGAGTGACCGGACGCATGGTGAGAGCCAGTGCGACCGACCGATGAGAAGTCGAGCGGCACGACGGCGCATGACAAGGTTGAGGTAGAGCCCGTGCAACCGGGGGACGGGTAGTTGCGGCGCACGGCGTAGTTGTGCTCGTGTACGTCTTGTGTGTACTCCAATCGATGGTCTTGAAATCTCCTGGTAGTTTCTCTGTGTGCGAGTAGCATTTGCAAGAAATTTGAATTTCCCAAATACTTTCCATGGTCTTCACGTGTGTACAGAGGGTCCACTTTAATTTTTTTGAGACGGAGGGAATCCGAGTTGCTGCCACCCAGAATCAGCTTTTAATCTGTAATGGACTCGAATTGCGACACAGCAATACGGAGAGGAAACAGAGCAGCTCGACTCGGCTTCGGCACAGTGCTGCAAACAGGTCAACGAGACTGAGAACTATTTTTTTCGGAACAAATACCGAAGCCAATCCTGTTAGAATTCGAACTCGATGTTGTGACCTTGATGTTGGTGCTTGCGTGCCTCTGTCCGGTATTGATCAGCATGGAAAAAAATTTTCTCGCACGCACCGGTGGTGAAGTTTTCTGGTGCAATAGAAGGGACGACAACTTGCTCTAGAATTTGCCTCGGTGCATGTACTCAGATGGAATCTTCACGGCCACCTCATCTGGACTTAGTGCAGAAACTGACTTCAACTCAGAATTGAAGACAACTAGGACTTGCAATTACAAGCACGCCGAGTTGCCGACAAACAGCTCTGGATGAATTTGAACCGGAACCGCTCTGAGATGTTGACTTTGATAAAAGGTCCTTCGAATTCGTCCGGTGGTGATGATCACCCCTACCTGGCACGCCAGTTGTCGGTGTTTTAGACCGGCAAACCTACCAAGGGGGTACCCGAGGTAGTAGATTGTGCGGTGAGGATCGTGATCGGAAGACCGAGAACTCGAAGGTATGCGCATGGACACGGGACACAAGATTTATACAGGTTTGGGTTGCCAAGGTGGCGAACCCTGCGTCCTGTTTGGGAATCGAGTATGGCGCCCTGCGCTTGGTGTTGGTTGAGAACAGGTGCCCGGCTAGGTACCCAGCCCTCCTTTATATAGTCCAGGTGGCAGGTTCCTAGTCGGTTACAAGGCAGGAGTCCTAGTAGGATTACACGGAACGAGTCCTAGTAGGATTACAGGGGAATTCTAGTAGGAGTCCGTCTTCTTCCTTCCTTGCATGAGTACCCGGGGAGAATGCCCGACACCGGCCTAATGCCCAGCTCTTTAAGATCCTGCCTTGCATTTTTATGATATTTTCCTTTGGACTTCTATTGTAGCAATGTTCTACAAGTAGCTTCACAAACATTCTTCTTGACGTGCATGTTGTCAATCGAATGATGCACATCCAACATCAGCCAATACTCTAGCTCCCATAGAATTGATTTCTTGTTCTACATTCCTCTTCTTCTTCACCATCTCGTTTCTTTCTTTTGCCAAGGGTTTTTTCAGTTAGTTTGGGTAACTCCTCTATAGTTTTGATGTCCTTGACTTTCAAGTAGACCAGATCTCCAGTCACATGCAACGGCGCCTCTCGATTCTCCTTTTCCCCATTAAACTGACAATCCATGGCCCGTTATGGATGTTTCTTGACGAGGAAACGACGTTGCCCCATAAATACGTATTTCTTTGAATGTCTTAGCAATATTGTGCAATTATCTTCCAAACAGTGTGGGCAAGCTGCACCTTTCCTTTTACTCTGGCCAGAGAGGTTGCGCCGAGCCGGGTTCTCGTTGATGGTGGTAAACAACATGCCATGCATTGTTAACTCCTCATGCTTGTACTCGTCCCAAACCTCCAGCACACCAGGCTTCCACAATATCTTCAAGTCATCAACTAGTGGCCTCAATTAGACATCAATACGGTCGCTTGGTTGCTTTGGCACGGAGACCAATATTGTCAGCATCATATATTTCTATTCTTGCATAGCTAGAGTGGAAGGTTGTACAACGACAACACGATAGACTAGGTGATATGTGTTGAGCTTTGGTTACCGAATGGGTTCACACCATCTGTGCTCATAGAAAACCATATGCTCCTTGTGTTGTCAAACCATGGGAAGTGGGTATTAATGTTACCCCATTGCGCTGCATCTGCGGGGTGCCTAAACTTGCCATCTTTCTTATAATTAAGCTCCTTTCGGCCTTCGTCTTGCCAAATGCAAGAGTTGGGCCTCCTTTCGTGTTGCGAACCATCTTCTCAGCCGAGGAATGATGCAAAAATACCATGCCACCCTCACAGGAGCCCCTTTGTTAGCCTTCTTCTTCTTGCCTTTGATCTCGCCGGGCTCGTTCTCGTCATCAGCATTATTATCATCTCCACCATCCTTTTTCCTCTTGTACTGATCATAGCCACACATGGGGCACTTGTCAAGATCTGCATAATCTCCACGGAACAATACACAACTGTTCTTGCATGCATGGATTTTTTTCAATCTCTATTCCTAGAGGACAGATTATCTTCTTCGCCTCATAGACAGACTCTGCTATTTGGTTTCCTTTAGTTAGCACGTCTCTAAGCACATCCAATAGATGTTTGAAACTTTTGGTGCTCCAACCATGATCTGCCTTAAGTTGCAGAAGTTTTAGATCACCAGAAAGGCGAGAGTACTTCTGGGAATCAGGATAGAGGGGTTTCTTTGAATCTTCAATGAACTGCTTCTGCCTCGCTAATTCAGAAGGTGTGTACACTCGTTGAAACTAAATATCCCGCAACATTTGATCAACATTGTGCACACGCTGCAACACCTCACCATCATCGAAGCCCCTAACTTCTTGATCAGTGATATCCTTAGGCCTCAACACATTTGGTGGGAATAATGGTTCATTTCCCTCAAAAAGTCCACTGTCATCAAGGTCTTCATCATGGTTAGCATGGTGTCGCACTTCACCTTCATTTAGGCAGCCTTGTTCGAGTTCATTAAGGCCTTCCTCACCATGTTTATTCCAACACGTGTAATGTTTTGTGAAACCACATGTGACCAAATGATGAAAAATGATTTCCTGTTGTGCGAATTTCATTTGGTTGAGACAATCAATACAGGGGCAAAGCACTGCCTGAACACCACAGTTTCTCATGTCCGCCTCTACTTGACTTAGAAAACCATTGACCCCGCTGAAGAAATTCTCCCGATCTTCTTGGGGCTGTCTGTACATCCAAGCCCGAGCAGCAGACGCCATCTGCATTCCATACACCAAATGAGCATAATTCATCACACAAAAAGGCAGCTCAAGAATTTCAATAAAATGGGCCAATTAATTTCCACCTTGACGAGGACTTTCTACACGAGCCGAGCGGGGCCGAGGAGGAGGATCGGAGGCGTGGAGGACAGCGCGATCGACGTCTGCTCTAGCCCCTTTCGCCGTCGCGCAATCCTCAGAGCACGCGCAGCTGGCGGCGGCGAATGGGACAGGCCGGCAGGGACATCTGAGCACACAGATCGAGCGAGTGACCTTCTGAGGAGAGAGAGAGCGAGTGTTGTTGTCGGAACAGGAGTGGCCTAGCTTCTGCGGAGAGAGAGCGAGTGGTGTCGAAAGGATAAGACACAGACACACAAACGAGATAACAACATGCGTCTCCGATGTGAGAAAAAAGGCGACCCTGGGTGCCATTCAAAGGAGATGCATACTACAAGCATGCATCTCCAGTACGAACTTATCGATAACGGACTTTATAGCCCGTTACCAATACAACAACGATCAGTAACGGACTTAAGAAGCCCGTTACTGATAGGGCTTTGATCGGTAATGGACTTTACAAGCCCGTTACCGATAAGTATGACATTTGTAACGGGTTCTTTTAATATCCGTTACAAAGAATTTATGTAACAGGCGTTTAAGAAGCATGTTACCAGAAGTCTACATTGGTAACGAGTGTTGTGGAGGGCAACCCGGGGGTCGTCCTGGCGTGCCTATAGGTAACGGGCGCCAAACAACAACCGTTGCAGATGTGGGTGGATGTAACGGGCGTTAAGGGCCCGTTACAAATGCTGCGTGACCTATTTGAGGTTTTCACGTAGTGGTTGCACCAAATGGATATAAAGAGTGTTTTCTAAACGGTGTGTTGGAGGAAGAAGTGTATGTGAGGTAGCCACTGGGTTTGAGAGTGAGAAGTACCCCCATCGGGTGTGCAAGTTGAGGAAGGCGTTGTATGGGTTTGAAGCAGGCACCTATAACTTGGTATGGTAGGTTGAGGGGTTCCTGTTTGATAGAGGTTTTGAGATGGGGAAGGTCGACCAGACCTTGTTTCTTCTCAGGCAGGGCAGAGATACCCTGATTGTGTAGGTGTACGTGGATGATATTGCATTTGGTGGCTCATCTAACTCTCTTGTTGCAAGGCTTGTAGAAGACATGAGTAGAGAATTTGATGAGCATGATGGGTGAGTTGCAGTTCTTCCTTGGGCTACAGATCAAAAAATCAATGGAAGGAACATTTGTGCATCAAGCTAAGTACACCAAGGACATTGTGAGGAAGTTCAAGATGGAGGACTCCAAGGCCATGGCGACGCTTATGAGTACGACTACAACTCTTGATGCGGACGAGGAAGGTGAGCACGTGAACCACAAGGTGTAACGGTGCATGATCGGGTCACTCTACTTGACGACGACGAGGCCGGACATCCAGTTCTTGGTATGTCTATGCGCTCATTTTCAAGCGTCTCCAAGGACTTCACATCGACAAGTAGTCAAGCGCATTTTCAGGTATTTGCGTCATACTCCCAACTTCGGCCTTTGGTACTCCGCGTCTTCTTTTTTGGCTCTTCATCGATTTTCCAACACGGATTATGCCGGGTGTCGGTTGGATAGGAAGTCCACTCCTGGGACTTTCTAGTTCTTGGGTTCTTCTTTGGTGTCTTGGTGTTCCCACAAATAGTCGAGTGTTGCTCAATCCACTACCGAGGCAGAGTATGTGGCCGCAGCTAGTTGTTTCTCTCAGCTCCTTTGGATCACATACACCATGAGTGACTTTGGTGAGGAGTATACCCATGTCCCACGTCAATGTGACAGCACCAGTGCCATAAGTGTAGCAAAGAACCCAATTCTTCACTCCAAAACCAAGCACATTGAAGGGAGGTATCATTTCCTGAGAGACAACATAGAGAAAGGAATAATTTCCTTGATCCATGTATCCACACATGACCAACTAGCCAATATTTTCACCAAACCCCTAGATCAAGCAACTTTTACTCGTTTGTAGGGGGAGCTTGGTGTTTGTTTGATTTCTTGAATTGGTGTGTGGGAGCTCCTTTGTAGCATATGTATAGATTTCCTTTGTGCATTTCTTGCATTTGGCATGGCATATGTAACATGATGTATAGACATCTTTGTATACAGGGTTGCATGCATTTTGTATCATATGCACTGTGTAGGAAAAGCTTCTCTATATACATTGTTCACCATGTTATTATATGTATGTCCTTATGAGCTAATTTGGTATGCTATGGTTATTTTGGCTTACCTCTTGATGATCTTAGATTATATCCATGGTTGATGGCTATGTTTTTGAAAATTGTCTCATGTATGCTCTCTTGTGAGTAAATGCCTTTATATGATCTTGACATATTTTATTGGCATGGCTATGCTTAATTTGTGGTTGAATATCTTATTTTGATCATATGGGGCCGAAGGCTCATTTTCCATCATGAATGCTTAGCCCCCATGATTGATCTTGTGGAGGGTCATAAGTTCCTTTTTGTCGCGAAGACATTTCATGTACCAATTTCAATTCTGAAAATGAAATGTAAATTGCTTGGAAAATGTGCTCTCATGTCATGTGTGCTAATTTTCATTTGCTTTGGGTGCTAAATCGTTGCATGATGCATACCAATGAGAAGTCTCATACATAGAAGTAGGCACATGGCTCGGTGGCTTTGACATGACATGAGGTGCTTGTCGTTGCTTATGATGGTCTTATGATTAGAATGGTTGTCCTAGCATGAAGTTTGTGTGGTTTGGCCATTTTGACATGTTTTGCTCATGTTTAGAACTTTTCTCATGAGAGGGTAATTTTTCGCAAAATTCCTCAATTCTATCTTAGCTTCGCCCAATGGTTGTGAAACTTGGTGATCTTGTAGTTGATGTCATTACGAAGCTATAGAGTATCTAACTTGCTCATTTGGACATGTGTAGCATCTTTGTTGTATTTTTGTCTATTTGAGAAGCTCTAGGTTGCATTTTTTTGCATTTTTGGCTTGATTCATGCATGTTGATGCTCACTAACTCTTATTTTTATGCATCAACAATACATGAAAAAGGACCAAAAAGATAAATCAACTGTATTATAGGGCCTTGGACTAATGAAATCCATGAGTTTTGGCGAATTACATATTTCCAGAAACTATTTAGGAAAATACGAAAAGAATGAATTCTAGAAGGCTCCAGAAGACTCCCGAAATCAACCGAAGTGGGCTCCAAGAAAATATGCATATAGAAGGGACAAGAGGCCCACACGTGAAGGCGGAGCCCAGCCTGGGCCCAGCCCAGGCCGACCAGCCCTATAGGGAGGTCGATCGGCCCCCTGGCCCCGATCAGGCCCTGCTTCGGGAACGGTCCTCCACCGCCTCTCAGGGTTAATCTAAACCACTTGTTTAGGTCGGTTTGATCATACAGAGACGGATTATCCCTCCGGGCTATATAAGCAACCCAAACTCCCTAGGGCATGGTATGCATCTCTCAGAAGATCATCATCATCAGGCCAAGATAGGAGAAGAAGAGGATACATTAGAGATAGGATAGCTACTTCATAGTTCAAGATCTAATTTCAAGATCAAGAACCTAGTTCCAGATAGAGAGTCAGATCAGAGTAGAGTTGAGCTTTGCTCCAGTTCAGATCTGTAAGTTATTAAGATTCAGTTCTTATATTGTTTCTCAATGAATTTATGCTATTTATATGTTATGTGTGCAATTGCTAAGTTCTTACTTTATTCTAATAATATATTTGATATAGTCATGATCAATGATATGTCTACGCATTTATTCGTAGAGCTCCTAATATATTATGCGCAAATGCTAGGTAGTAGAAACTATGTTAGCATAGTGCTTAGATATAATTTACTTGCAGATTCACCTTATACTCCAGGTTGTGTCGTAGATCATGGGTGTGACAGGCCTATTGAGTCCTTTGCAGTCCACCTCCCGAGTATAAGACTAGTCGAACAATTGTTCTTGGGAGGATCAAGTTTCGTCCTCGGTCTTCTTGGGTAATCTTCGAGGTGTTCACATTTTATATGTGATGATATGCTACATTAGAATAGATGAGTAACTCGGTCCTTGTATGCTATATAGAATTGTGACTCTTAAGTAAATCCAATTCTAATCTAGACTAGGAATAATATGTTCTATGCTCCACATGTGCCTCTGCTTGTCTGATTTATCATTACTTTATCATTTGGCTTACCCCCGTTACAGTATGTGCCATTCCATCAAAGTCCATAAAGTAGTCTATTGCCTTCCCTGTGTCTGTTGTTACATCCATCCATCTTCTCTATGGATACGATATTTTAAAACCCATCACCTCGGGTGAAATGCTCACCGGTATCCGTGCGCTTGCGGATTATCTACCATAATAATTTTGTAGGCTTATATACCAACCAACATTTCTTGCGCCATTGCTTAAAATGGATTAAAATCTAGATCTATTGTTTGGAAGTTGCGTTACGAAATGTCAACAAGCATTTCTGGCGTCGTTATCGGGGAAGATTGGACGGCTACCTTTTGAAATTCGATGGCTAGATACTTCAATGAGATTGTAATTTGGCACCTCTGCTTAAACAGAATTACCCTTGTTTGTTTTTGTCTATCTTACTTGCAGGGTATTAATAAGTTTCATTGTGATTCACCACACTTCAATTATTTGAGTCAAATCAACCAAGGAAGCTTTACCCCAAGTTCTGAAGCCATGGCTGAGAAGACGTTGTTGGAATTCTCGGCTCCAAACATCAATAACATTCGCATTGGACCAACAATCGATCAAGAATTTGAGCTTAAGCCTAGCCTCATCAACATGGTGCAATCTGGTTTATTCAGTGGAAAGGTACATGAAGATGCAAGCGCTCATCTCCAAAACTTTTTGGAGAAAGGCACCACCATCTCCATCAAGGACATTCCCAAGGAAACAATCCTACTCCACTTATTCCCATTATCACTGAAGGGAAGGGCGAGACAATGGTTCAACTCCAATGAAATTAACACATGGGAGGAATGTTCTACAACCTTCCTATCAAAGTATTTCCCCACAGGAAAAACCAATGCTTTACATGAAAAATCACCAATGTCCAGTAGTAGAAAGGCGAGTCAATTCCAGAGGCATGGGAACGTTTCCAAGAATATATATCATATTGCCATCACCATCGAATAAAAGAATGGATGCTCTTACAAATCTTTTACCATGGATTAATTCAAAAAGCGTCTAAGCATCTAGATGCAGCTGCTGAAGGATCATTCTTGTCACTCACTACGAGACAAGCTAATACACTTATGCAGAAGATATCTGAAAATCAAGGCTAGACTCAGAAGAACACTCAACACTGTCGTTAGAGTGAAGAAGTACAAGAAGATGAATAGTTGAAAGAACTATCAACTAGTACGGACATGCTGTTGAACAGGCTTGAGGAACGAGCCAACTTCAAGAAGGATCGACAAGCTTTACAAGATTCGATAAATACTTCAAGAAATTCAAGCTTGGTGGTCCACAAGTCAGCACCTACCCAAAAAAAGACCAACAACCACGACTGACTTACGCAGGTAAGTATACAGGTAATAATTCCAAGCGACCTTCGCTACGAGAGTTAAACGAAGAACATGATAAAATAACCAATAATCTCTCTAAGAAGCTTGTTGCTAATGATAATATTCGAGAAGACATAAATGTTAAGATGGATAATTTTTCCGGAAGCTTAAAAGATCAAGCTATCTTTAATGCTGAACTAGAATCAAAGTTATCAAAATTGTCTGCTGTTGCACCTGTTGCCACTAACCCTGAGCAGGTATTTAATGTCCAAACAAGAGGTGGCAAGCAAACAACAGATCCACCATATCCCAAGAGCACAACAAGACCACCAGCTAAAACACCCACAACACCTGCAACTTCTACAGTTCCTGTGGCACCAGCCGAAACTCCAGAGAAGGATAATGACGTAGAAGGAGTCATGCAAGAAGAAAAAGACACAGCAAGACAAGATTTCCATGACACCAACTTCATTCCATATCCAAGAAGAGTGAGAAAACCTCAAGTTGATGATCAGTTCGGGAAGTTCATTGAAGTCATCCAGAAGCTTTATGTCAACATACCTCTATTGGATTCCATGCAAGTCCCGACATATGCCAAGTACATCCGAGACATCCTGAATAAGAAGAAACCTTTGCCAACTACGGAAATCATCAAGTTGACCGAAGAATGTAGTGCGGCAATCCTGAACACATAGCTCATCAAGAAAAGGATCTAGGATGCCCCACTATATAGTGCTCCATTGGAAATCAATACTTCAACAATGCACTCTATGATCTTGGAGCAAGTGTTTGTGTGATGCCTAAGGTTGTTTTCGACAAGCTCAAGCACCCTACCTTGGTTCCAACATCAATGTGTCTTCAATTGGCAGATCAATCAGTTCGCTACCCATTAGGAATCGCCGAGGATGTGCCAGTGAAAATCCGAGAGTTCTTGGTGCTAGTTGATTTCGTGGTATTGGATATGTACCCAGACTCCAGGGTTTCACTAATTCTTGGGCGACCATTCTTGAGCACCCCCAATGCACGCATCAATGTAGGTGGAGGGGAGATCAAATTTGAGATCAATGGAAAGGAGGAGAAGTTTGCCTTCAGACCCATACCAAAGCTCAGCATCAACACAAACATGATCGATCAATAAAGGACATCATCAAAAGGACCATTACCTCTGAAGATGGAGGATGCACCTGAGGACCATGTGTGGTTCAAGGACCGGTGGATGGTCGCTTCCTTGTGTGATGAGTGATTGACAACGTTGTGTGGACTGATTCTTGGCTAAGTATTGCAGGTGCAGGTTGCGGCTTGAGTGGTGTTGGTGCAGGTGAAGAACAAGCGCGAAAGGTCATCGCCGGTGAGGCCTACAGGTGTGGAGAAGACAAGTAGGCTTCGTTCGAGGGACCCGGTAGCCAGCGGGGTCAAGTGCGGGCCGCATGGTGGCATGGACAGCAAGATGAAGTCATGGACGGTTTCTTGGTTGAGCCTCAAAACCAAGGTCGAGCCGGGACTACGTGGGAGCCGAGTCATGAGTGGAGATTGGCGGAGGCTACACCGAGTTCGCGAGGTTTCCGGTGGTTCACCAGAAAACCACTTGGTTTCTTGGTTGATCCACAAAGCCAAGACCGAAGAACCGAAGACGGAGCTTCGGCGGCGCCGCGACCGGTCCGACCGGTGGGTCCGACCCGGTCGAACGGTGGGGACCGGTCTGACCGGTGAGGAGCACCGGTCTGACCGGTGTGCGACGACGCAGTCCGGAATCTTCGAAGCGGAGGACACGCGTCGGGATCGCAAGTCTTGCGTCGAGGCTAAGCAGGTTGCGGTCGTCGAGCATCCGTCCGATGGAGAAAGTTTCAAATCTTCTAAAACCGCCCTTGAGGGGCTTGTATCCCTAGTTGTTAGAGAAGGGTATTGACTTTCGGTTGCCTCCATATAACCCAAGAGGTGAGAGGATGGCAGGCAACTCTTGGAACCCTAGCTCATTAGTTTTCCTATTTTTCCATATATTTTCCTTAGGTTTTCTTTAGGACTAGCAAGAGAGCTTCAGGGGGAGATCTTGTTGAGAGGGATGGATGATCGGGCGGCTTGCTAGACCTTGTATGAACCTTTGTTTCATGTATAGATGATTCGGCGTGGTTCCTCAAGGTTTGGATGTGTTTTCCCCGGTTGTTCTTGGTGGTGATTTTCGGAGTCCTCTCTTTGTGATTTCTTTGTGTTGTTTTCGGAACCTTTCTCTTGGGGATTTGATGGGGGAAATTTGTGGGAACCTTCGTGGTTCTTTGGGCTGTGATTCCCCTCCCAAATCCGTGAGTAAAGGTGCTCGATTTTGGGGTTTCTTGAGTTCTTGGGTTGGAAGTGCTCTTGGCGGGATTTCCTTGATTCCTCCTTTTTGGACGAGTTTTGGTGGGATTAAACTTGGCTATGGACTCCTCGTGAGGTTTTCCTAATATCCCCGAAGTCTTGTTCAAGTCCGTGGAGCGATTCGGGAGATCGAGATTTGGATTTGGGGGAGTTGACACGCGGGTGATGTTCATCCCGAGCAGCCCCGGCTACACCGGCCTGACCAGTGCTCTTGACCAGTCTGACCTGTGCGAGCCCTAGTGGGTTTTTGCTCGGGTGAACATCTTGGTGTGTTCGCTGTTTTCCTATGGTGCTGCTGTTTCGAGTTTGGGTCAGTTTGGTGGTCGGTTGGCCTGTTTGGTGCCTTGGGGGCTTTCAGGCTGCGATCGGTCTGACCGGTGTGTCTCACCGGTCTGACCGGTGTAGAGCCACTTAGTGAAAGTTGCTCAGTTTCACCAGCAGGGACCGGTCTGACCGGTGGTGCTCACCGGTCTGACCGGTGTGGGTCTGAAGACTCATGGTTGGGTGTTCCGCTGCGTTCTCGGGTCGGAAGGGTGTGTGTGTTGGTTCCTAGGTCCAGTGGCGCTCCAGTGGCTATGTGGTCTTGGCCAATTTGGGTAGTGAGTCGGAGACGTGTGTTGGAAGCCGCGTTCATCTTGTAGGAGTTTCCATCTCCTTCGAGAAGAATTTTTATTGGCTCCCATTCACTCCCCCTCTCTGGTTCGCCGTATCGGTCCTTCAAGTGGTATCGAGCTGGGTTCGGGTCTTTATTGACTCTAACCAGTCTAAGATCCAAGGATGGCGTACCAGGAACGGGGTTCGGGTCCTCCACACTTCGATGGCAAGAACTACCAGATGTGGAGCAAGCAGATGGGTGCGTTCCTCCACGGAAAGGGTCAGACTCTTTGGGATGTCACGGTGGACACAGGCTATGTCCAGCGATGGACTTCCTCGCTCCAGGGTTGAGGGACAGATTCGATGCCAACAATAAGGCGGTCGACTACTTGTTTTGTGCTTTGTGTCAGCCTGAGTTCGATCGGGTGCACGCCGAGCACGTGGCTTGTAGGATTTGGGTGGTGTTGAAGGAGGCTCATGTTGGGAACGCCCAGGTTCAGGCACGGATGTATGCGACCTACCGGAGAGAGTATGAGAACTTCACTCATCTCCCCGGTGAGTCCATCGATGCCTTGTTTCAGAGGTTCACCGTGGTTGTGAACAACATGAGGGCCAATGTGGACGTGCTCCCGTACGATGATCATGATACGGCGGTCAAGCTCTTACACTCTTTGGATCGTACGATTTGGGGCGAAAGTTCGAGGCCATTGTGGAGTCGGAGAAGTATGACACTCGACGGTGAACGAGCCGTTCTCGAAGCTCAAGTCGGCTGAGGTGGATAGGGGCATGACTGCCAAGCTCCAGGGACCGACTGATTCCCATAGTCTTGCCCTCGTTGGTGGTTCCAAAGGAAACGCTAACTCTAACCCATCCACCAGGATGTTCTCTTTCTCCTCTTTGATGTCTATGCCAGATGAGGAGTTCGACGAGCTTGGAGAGGACGAGCTGGCGCTCCAGACGAGGCGGTTCGAGAGGCTGCACGAGAACCGCGTGAACATGAGGAGGAACACGAGGACTTGCTTCCAGTGCGGCAAGCCAGGACACTTCGTCGCCGACTGCCCGGAGAAGGCCGAGAACAAGGACAGCTACAAGCACAAGCCGAGGATGGACGACAAGTACCATTCGAGGCGCGACCACAAGAGCAAGCACAAGAACAAGTACAAGGACGAGTGACGATCGAGGAAGAAGGAGAGCCGAGGCAAGGTCCGAGCGAAGGTGGGAGCGAGCGACGTCGACTCCAGTTCTGCGTACTCCACCTTGAGCTCGAGCAGCAGTGAAGATGAAGGTGATCGTCGCAAGAACAAGAAATCGTCCAAGAACCTGAGCGGGCTGAGCTTCTTCGCGAGAGATGGCTTCTGTACCATGGCGCTAAGCTCCGGCAGCAAGAAGAGCACACAGAGCGACTCGGACTCCGAGTCCGACGACGAGGTGCGTGATGAACTTCCCTTCTTGCGCCAGGACAATGAGAGACTTGGCTCTTTGCTTGATAACCGGATGACATGCTTAAAGAGGCCAAGAAAATGAGAAAAGAGCTTAGGGCTTCACTCGAGGATGCTAGGACTAGAGTGGCTGAGCTAGAGACACAGGTGCTTGATAGCAAGCTTGAGATTGATTCCCTTAAGGCTAGCCCTGTTGTTTCGGATGAGAATGATTGTGCTGATTACTCCATATTTCTTGCTGATCTTGCTTTGTTTAAGGAGAAGCATGCCTCCAAGTGTAAGGAACTAGATGTGCTTAGGGTTGAAGTGGCTGAGCTTAAGTCTAGACCTGCTTTGCTAGGTGCTTGCACTTCTTGCCCTGTTTTGCATGCTAAGATTGATGAGATGCATGCTTACACTAGTTCTCTTGAGGCTAAATTGAAGGAACCCATGCCTACATCTTGCTCTACCTGTGAAATGCATGCTTTGAAAAATTTGGAACTTGCACATTATGTTGATCGTTTGCAGGATGAGAATGATGACTTGAGGAAGTTGATGGGTTGGTTGTCCGGTCATGAGCCTCAGTTGAGGATGATGATCGAGGCCTTTAAGAGGCAAGATGGTGAGGGACTTGGGGCAAACAAGGTTGGTGAGGGAAGTGGAGAGAATATCCCGGAGCCACCAAAAACCCACCACAAAAATGATTTCCCCCCAAAACCTAACCATCTTAGGAACCGACTAGACACAACCCCAGCTCCACCCGTGTTTCCTACACCCACAAATGATCTACAAAAGCCTATAAAGTTTGTGAGTACTTCGGGGAAAGTGTTCTTTGGGAAAGAAAGTGAGAAGGCTTGTGAGGGGAAACCGGTGGAGAATTTGAGTGGAGAGAAACCAAGTGAGCAGCCACATCCCAAGCCTAAGCCTAAGCTTGTGAGGTTCCATTGTGGCTATTGTGGGAGAGATGGCCATAAGGAGGAGTTTTGCTTCAAGAGGAAGCGTGAGGAGAGAATGGCAAAGGAGTGGGATAACAAGGACAAGTACCACCCTTCCGATGGTGTACTTGAGCCTCATGTGCAGATGCCCAGGGCCAAGGCGAATGTGAGGATAGTTCGGGCTTGGGTAGAGCGGAAGGCTGTTGGAGGCGCTGCTGCCCAGGTCACACCGGTAAGACCGGTGTGGGGCACCGGTCAGACCGGTGCAGGCCTGGACAGGCAGCGGTTTGGGTTTGAGGCTCGTATAGGTGCGAGGGTTGTTTCTGGAGGTCGTGGTTCTGGTGGTTGGGACTGGAGAGTTTGCAGGTGGTCAGGTTGCTAGGCGTTCTCCCCCTCGAGTTCACTACGGGGATGGGAGGAGTCATAGCTTTGAGAAGGAGAGGAGGGACGGTCCACGGGTTCTCTTTAGTGGTTTTGGTCCTCCTCCAGGCAGAGAGGGGTGGTTCCCTCAGGGTGGTTACCGTGGTGGTGTTCGTGGAGGTAGCTTTGGTAGGAGAGATTCTTTGGTTGGTGCTAACCCCACTTTCGAGAAAATGGCTCGGCACTGGTTTTACTCTTTTGGTACTAACCCCGATCTTTGAGTCGTTTGTTCGCTCACGTGCTCGTTTTTGAATTTCAGGTGGGAGACTTGAAGAACATTTGGTTGATTGACTCCGGTTGCTCGAGGCATATGACCGGAGACAGTGGGTGATTCTCAAGTCTCGTCCCGGTGGTGACGAAGAGGTACATCACCTTTGGGCACAATGGGCGTGGGCGTGTGCTTTCAGAAGGTGAGATCAAAGTGAGTGACAAGGTCACTCTGAGGCGTGTTGCTCTTGTTCAATCGCTGGGGTACAATTTGCTTTCTGTGTCCCAGTTGTTGGATGAGGGCTTTGAGGTGTTGTTTCGGCCAGGTGATTCTCGGATTTTGGACTCTCGAGGGGACCTTGTCTGTATGGTCGTTCCCGAGGGTTAGGTGTTTCGTGCTGATTTTTCTCAGCCTTCGGGTGTAGAGCGTTATTTCTTGGCTGGTTCTTCGAGTGAGTTGTGAAAGTGGCATAGGAAGTTGGGTCACTTGAGCTTTGACCTTTTGTCTCGCTTGAGTAAACTCAATTTGGTCCGAGGATTGCCACGGTTGAGGCTTGAGAAAGAGTTGATTTGTGCGCCTTGTAGGCATGCCAAGATGGTAGCCTCTTCTCACCCGCCTCTCACCGATGTGATTACTGAGCATCCATGCGAGCTGCTCCATATGGACCTTGTTGGCCCAGCTCGTGTGCGATCTGCGGGTGGGAAGTGGTATGTCCTTGTTGTGATGGACGACTATTCTTGGTATGCGTGGGTGTTCTTTCTAGAGGATAATGGGGAGACGTTTGGTTTTGTTCGAGATCTAGTCTTGAGGTTGAGGAACGAGAGGCACAGAGATGCCATACGAGCTATCCGCAGTGATAATGGCTCGGAATTCAAAAACTCTCGTTTTGAAACCTTCTGCCATGACTTGGGTCTTGAGCACCAGTTTTCGAGTCCGTATACGCCTCCCCAGAATGGTGTTTTGGAAAGGAAGAATAGGACCTTGTGCGAGATGGCTCGGACGATGCTTGATGAGCATAGGACTCCGAGGAGGTATTGGGCTGAGGCGGTGAATACCGCGTGCTATGTGTCGAACAGGATATACCTCAGAGTGCACAAGAAGAAGCCATGCTATGAGTTGATGCATGTTCGCACACCCAAGGTGAGTCACTTTCATGTCTTTGGTTGCAACTGTTCCATTCTGAAGAAAGGCAGGAAGTTGGATAAGTTTGAGGCTAGGTCTGTCGATGGCATTTTCTTTGGTTATGCATCTCATTCTAGAGCATATCGTGTGCTCAATCTTGAAACTAACAAAATCGTGGAGACTTGCGAGGTAACCTTCGACGAGACAGAGCCACGTAGTCAGCTTGTCTTTGAGTGTGCAGGTGATGATGAGCTTGGCGAGGAGATCTTTCAGGAGGAGGAGCATGAACATGGTGATGATGAAGATGGCGGTGTGGTGCCCCCGGTTGAACATGTACCCACTACTTCGACTACGGTGATGGACGGACCCTCTACTACACCTATGACGACAATTCAAGAACGAGGAGAAGCTGATGTTGAGGGGGAGGTAGCATCGAGGCGAGAACCTCCCCGGCGAGTTCAAGTCGATCACCCAGCTTCGAGGATCATCGGCGACATGAATGAACGCACTACACGGTCGAGGGTTCGGAACAATTCTCATTTCGCTCATGCTGCGTTTGTTGCTACTTTTGAGCCCAAAGACATTGGACACGCACTATCTGATCACAATTGGGTTAATTCGATGCATGAGGAGTTGGAGAACTTTGAGAGGAATCAGGTGTGGGAATTGGTTGACCCTCCCCCAGGGTGTAAGCCGATTGGTACAAAGTGGGTGTGGAAAAACAAAGAGGGAGAGAAAGGTGAAGTTGTGAGGAACAAGTCGAGGCTTGTTGCTCAGGGGTTCAGTCAGAAGGAGGGGATCGACTACGAGGAGACCTTTGCTCCCGTAGCCCGTTTGGAGGCGATTAGGATCCTTCTAGCCTTTTCTGTGGCTAAAGGGTTCAAGTTGCACCAAATGGATGTGAAGAGTGCTTTTTTGAATGGTGTGTTGGAGGAAGAAGTGTATGTGAGGCGACCTCGGGGTTTGAGAGTGAGAAGTACCCCCACCGGTGTACAAGTTGAGGAAGGCGGCGTATAGGTTGAAGCGGGCGCCTAGAGCTTGGTATGGCAGGTTGAGGGGGTTCTTGTTTGAGAGAGGTTTTGAGATGGGGAAGGTCGATCGGACCTTGTTTTTGCCGAGGCGGGCGTGAGATATCCCGATTGTGCGGGTGTACGTGGATGATATTGTCTTTGGTGGCTCGTCTAACTCTCTTGTTGCAAGGTTTGCAGATGATATGAGCAGGGAATTTGAGATGAGCATGATGGGCGAGTTGCAGTTCTTCCTCGGGTTACAAATCAAACAATCAAAGGAAGGAACATTTGTGCACCAGGCTAAGTACACCAAGGACATTGTGCGGAAGTTCAAGATGGAGGACTCCAAGGCTACGACGACACCGATGAGTACGACTACAGCTCTTGATGCGGACGAGGAAGGTGAACACGTGGACCAGAAGGAGTACCGGAGCATGATCGGGTCACTCCTCTACTTGACAGCGACGAGGCCGGACATACAGTTCTCGGTGTGTCTGTGCGCTCATTTTCAAGCGTCTCCGAGGACTTCGCATCGGCAAGCGGTGAAGCGAATTTTCGTGTACTTGCGTCACACTCCCGACTTCGGCCTTTGGTACTCCGCGTCCTCTTCTTTGGCGCTTCATGGTTTTTCAGACGCGGATTTTGCCAGGTGTCGGTTGGATAGGAAGTCCACTTCTGGGACTTGCCAGTTTTTGGGTTCTTCTTTGGTGTCTTGGTCTTCCCGCAAACAATCGAGTGTTGCTCAATCCACTACTAAGGCCGAGTATGTTGACGCTGGTAGTTGTTGCTCTCAGCTCCTTTGGATTTCATACACCATGAGTGACTTTGGTGAAGAGTATACCCTTGTCCCACTTCAATGTGATAGCACCAGTGCCATAAGCGTTGCAAAGAACCCAGTGCTCCATTCCAAAACCAAGCACATAGAAGTGAGGTACCATTTTCTGAGAGACAACGTAGAGAAAGGAAAGATAGCTTTGATCCATGTACCCACACATGACCAACTAGCCGATAATTTCACCAAACCCCTAGATCAAGCAACTTTCACTCATTTGCGGGGGGAACTTGGTGTGTGTTTGATTTCTTGAGTTGGATGTGTGGGAGCTTCTTTGTAGCATATGTATAGCTCTCCTTTGTGCATTTCTTGCATTTTGCATGGCATATGTAACATGATGTATAGGCATCCTTGTATGTTAGATTGCATGCATTTTGTATCATATGCGTTGGTTAGGAAAAGCTTCTCTCATATACATTGTTCACCATGGAATGAAATATATGTCTTTGTGAGCTTGTTTGGTATGCTATGGTTAGTTTGGCTTAGCTCTTGATGATCTTGATGAATAATGCATGGTTGATAGCTATGTTTTTGAAAATGTCACATGTATGCTCTCTCATGTGTAAATGCCTTTATATGCTCTTGACATGTTTTAGTGGCTGGCTATGCTTAATTTGTGGTTGGATGGCTAGTTTATTCATCATATGGGGCCAAAGGCTCATTTGCCATCATGAATGTTTAGCCCTCTTGGTTTATCTTGTGGAGGAGCATAAGTTCTTTTTTGTCGCGAAGACATTTCATGTACCATTTACAAATCTGAAAATGAAATGAAAAATACTTGGAAATGTGCTCCCATGTCATATGTGCTAATTTTAATTTGCTTTGGGTGCTAAACCATTGCATGATGCCTACCAATGAGAAGTCTCATACATAGAAGTAGGCACATGGCTCGGTGGCTTCGACATGACATGAGGTGCTTGTGGGTGCTTGTGATGGTCTTATGATTAGAATGGCTGTCCTAGCATGAAGTTTGTGTGGCTTTGTCATTTTGATATGCTTTGATCATGTTTAGGACTTTGCTCATGAGAGGCAAGTTTTTCGCAAAATTGCCCAAATCCATCTTAGCTTCGTCCAATGGTTGTGAAACTTAGTGATCATGTAGTTGAGATCGATACGAAGCCGTAGAGTATCTAACTTGCTCATTAGGACATGTGTAGCATTCTTTGTTGAATTTTGTCTATTTGAGAAGCTCTAGGTTGAAAGTTTTGCATTTTTGGCTTGATTCATGCATTGCCAACAAGGGGGAGAAGTTTGAGCTTGAAATGGCTTGCTTTGGACGCATTTAGAAGGTTTTCGGGTGGTTTCGAGCCATTTCTCGGGCTCGTTGTATACCGGTCTGACCGGTCAGGGTCACCGGTCTGACCGGTGTGAGTGCTGGTTCTGTTCACATGTTGCACACCGGTCTGACCGGTGGTGTTGACCGGTCTGACCGGTCAGGGCTGAGTTGTTGCAGCTGCCCTGTTTTCAGCTGGTTTGCATGCATTCATCCAGGGGGAGGTGCATTGGTTCAGGGGGAGCTTGCATGTGTGCAGGCGGAGCTCCTTTTGGTTGTTCGAGCTTTGCTTTGGTGGTTTGCGCTCTTTGCTTGAGCTTTGTTTTGTCTCGGATGTGTCGAGCCGTTGCCCTTGCTTAAGGGGTCCGAGACTTGTCTTCTTCAAGTGATCTTGCTCTTGGCCTTTGTTTGGCTTTCGATCACTTGTTGGAGTTTCTTTTTGTTCGTTTCTTTTCTTTTCTTTTCTCTCTTGTTACTTACGTGTGGGTGTTGTCAATGCACTCATCAAGGGGGAGATTGAGGACCATGTGTGGTTCAAGGAGCGGTGGATGGTCGCTTCCTTGTGTGATGAGTGATTGACAACGTTGTGTGGACTGATTCTTGGCTAAGTATTGCAGGTGCAGGTTGCGGCTTGATTGGTGTTGGTGCAGGTGAAGAACAAGTGCGAAAGGTCGTCGCCGGTGAGGCCTCCAGGTGTGGAGAAGACAAGTAGGCTTCGTTTGAGGGACCCGGTGGCCAGCGGGGTCAAGTGCGGGCCGCATGGTGGCATGAACAGCAAGATGAAGTCATGGACGGTTTCTTGGTTGAGCCTCAAAACCAAGGTCGAGCCGGGACTACGTGGGAGCCGAGTCATGAGTGGAGATTGGTGGAGGCTACACCGAGTTCGCGGGGTTTCCGGTGGTTCACCAGAAAACCACTGGGTTCCTTGGTTGATCCACAAAGCCAAGACCGAAGAACCGAAGACGAAGCCGCAAGCGGCCGCCGGCCCGGTCCGACCGGTGGGCTCGACGGTCCGGCCGGTGGGGGACCGGTCTGACTGGTGAGGAGCACCGGTCTGACCGGTGTGCGACGACGCAGTCCGAAATCTTCGAAGCGGAGGACACGCGTCGGGATCGCAAGGCTTGCGTCGAGGCTAAGAAGGTTGCGGTCGCCGGGCATCCGTCCGATGGAGAAAGTTTCAAGTCTTCCAAAACCGCCCTTGATGGGCTTATTTCCCTAGTTGTTAGAGAAGGGTATTTTAGACTTTCGGTTGCCTCCATATAACCCAAGAGGTGAGACGATGGCAGCCAACTCTTGGAACCCTAGCTCATTAGTTTTCCTATTTTTCCATCTATTTTCCTTAGGTTTTCTTTAGGACTAGCAAGAGAGCTTCACGGAGAGATCTTATTGAGAGGGATGGATGATCGGGCGACTTGCTAGACCTTGTATGAACCTTTGTTTCATGTATAGATGATTCGGCGTGGTTCCTCAAGGTTTAGATGTGTTTTCCCCGATTGTTCTTGGTGGTGATTTTCGGAGTCCTCTCTTTGTGATTTCTTTGTGTTGTTTTCGGGACCTTTCTCTTGGGGATTTGATGGGGGAAATTTGTGGGAACCCTTCATGGTTCTTTGGGCTGTGATTCCCCCCCAAATCCGTGAGTAAAGGTGCTCGATTTTGGGGTTTCTTGAGTTCTTGGGTTGGAAGTGCTCTTGGCGGGATTTCCTTGATTCCTCCTTTTTGGACGAGTTTTGGTGGGATTAAACTTGGCTATGGACTCCTCATGAGGTGTTCCTAATATCCCCGAAGTCTTGTTCAAGTCCGTGGAGCGATTCGGGAGATCGAGATTTGGATTTGGGGGAGTTGACCCGCGGGCGCTGTTCATCCCGAGCAGTCCAGGCTACATCGGTCTGACCAGTGCTCTTTACCGGTCTGACCGGTGTGAGCCCTGGTGGGTTTTTGCTCGGGTGAACGTCTTGGTGTGTTCGCTGTTTTCCTGTGGTGCTGCTGTTTCGAGTTTGGGTCAGTTTGGTGGTCGGTTGGCCTGTTTGGTGCCTTGGGGGCTTTCAGGCTGCGATCGGTCTGACCGGTGTGTCTCACCGGTCTGACCGGTGTAGAGCCACTTAGTGAAAGTTGCTCAGTTTCACCAGCAGGGACCGGTCTGACCGGTGGTGCTCACCGGTATGACCGGTGAGGGTGTGAAGACTCGTGGTTGGATGTTCCGCTGCGTTTTCGGGTCGGAAGGGTGTGTGTGTTGGTTCCTAGGTCCAGTGGCACTCCAGTGGCTACGTGGGCATGGCCAACTTGGGTAGTGAGTCGGAGACGTGTGTTGGAAGCCGTGTTCATCTTGTAGGAGTTTCCATCTCCTTCGAGAAGAATTTTTATCGGCTCCCATTCACTCCCCCCCTCTCTGGTTCGCCGTATCGGTCCTTCAGCACCTGAATGTTAGAAGACTCAGAAGTCCCGAACCCTCGCCAAAGGTAACTGGTAAAAACACAAAAATATATTTCTGAATTTCATATTTAGTATAGTCAAAACTTTTTCACGCCTCATGGTAAATAATTTTATAGTGTGTCAAAACCCGTATAATGATTTCTCATGGTGGCATAAAAATATTTTTACTACTATATTTTTGCTGTTATATTTGCTTTCACCCTTACGCTTGGGACCCACATACCATAGGGATACACATCAAGTCTTTACCTACCTTATCTTATCACTTCATCCACCAACACCTTTTTTTGCCACTCACAAGGCACTTTTTCTAGTGTTGGAAGACAACAGAAAATTAATGGGGGAGAGGGCACCTGAGTGGAGGCCAGGTGGGCCCGACCGGCCCCACCACTAGGCCGACCCCCCTCCTTGGGCCTATAAAAGCAGGCACCTCCTACCCAGTTTTTTACACACACAACAACCCAGAAAACCACACCTTCGAGCCTTTGTAGTGCTGCCTCAAGAGAAAGAAAGCTTAGGAAGAGAGTGGAGAAGAAATCAAAGGGTAGCCTAGCTCTAATTTTTTCTCTTACACCCTTTAAAGCCTTAGACACCATGCTTGGGAGAATCCTTAGACGCACTAGCTCCAGAGCCAGCTCCTAGTGGTTGATGAGTGTAGACTGTCAGGAGTCTCTCTCACCGGTCTCTAACCCTTCTCCTTCGGCATCGCAATCACAAGGAAAGATCCTAACCGCCGATGTGCATTTGCACATCAGGAGAAGAGAAGAGAAGGAAAGGTATGAGAAACTGAAGAAACGTTCTTTTGTCCTTACACCTCTGTTTAACGAAGAATTCATGCAAGAAGCTGGCATGGACTCGGAGTTCAGCCATATTCCTGCTCTGCTGGGGTGGACCTTGCTTTATCACACTTCTGAAAGGGGTTGCCGTCTCCTCACTTTAGAGTTCCTTTGCACTTTGAAATCCTCTAACTATGGGGTAACCTTTCGGTTGTTTCGTCAAGAGCACACTCTATCTTGGAGAAAGCTGAGTAACACTTTAGGGTTCGCAGAAGGATGTGCCTTAGATTTAGACATATCTCTTGAAGATTTAGATAGGCTACACCTCTGGACGGACGTTACCAAGAAAAAGAACGCACGCAAGCCATGCACAAATGGTATTCAGCATCCCACACTCTGTTTCTTTCACAAGTGGATAAGACTTGTTCATTTTCCAAGGACATGCAGTTGATTTATGCTGCTCTGAAAAGAAAAGTTGTGTCCTTTGTTAAGATTCTAGTAGAGCACTGGCCCTCGTTCCCCAACCTAGTTGGAGACGTAAGCTGCACCTCTCTGATCACCCGGATAGCCGATGACTTAGGAATCCTTGGAGATGCCACCGTCATGAACATTGATACTCCTTGTGAGATCATTGCCTACGTTTACTTCCGCCAAGTAAGATGGGTTAAGAGATTTCAAGAAAAAATGCACTATATCCACAATAAGAGCGCAATACCGTTACCTAACCTAGGATTGGGTATATATTCTGTGCAATCTTTTCTGATCAATGAGCAGGCACAACCGGTCCAGCAGCAACCTCCACGAATGTCAGGTTGAGCCTCATCATCAAACTACGCCGGAGCTGACCCACTGCCCCAAGATGCCTCGTATCGATCATATGAAAACTTCGTGCCAACATACCCTCGTTGCATGTACCAAGGAGGAGATTTACCATCGTAAGGACCGACCAACCTTGGAAGACAGGAGTTTTGAAGTGGCAGGTTTTACGCATCTTCTTCGAATTTTGTACCTGCCCGTAACTCTTTTTCAGGATTCGACCATCATTATTCTATGATGTTCCGCCAAGGTGTCCACGACAACATGAGGATGCAAATGAGCACTCAGGATACCCACACCAACATGATATGCCAACAACAACAGTTGATTGACCAGGCAGGACAACAATTAGAAGATATACAAGAAACCGCAGATGCAAACGCTGAACTACTGGCAAGGATTTCGCTAGTGGGGGATGAAGAATCAAGCAGCTTTGGGGAGAAGCATGGATACAATTGTTTAGATTTTGAAACATTCTTTGATCTTGACATTCTTGTGGGAGCAATTTCTTGATCGAAGTCTAGGTGATTGATTGATTGATTGATTGATTGATTGATTGATTGATTGATTGACATGATTAAGTTGAGCTGTTGTTTATCTTGTTCAAAGTAAGACTAAATTTTGGAGATTCACCTTTTAATCATAAAATTCATATATAACGAGTCTTCTGTATAACACAAGACTTTATGTTCTGTTAAAAAAAGCCTTGTTGAAAATTTGCTAAGAGTGTTCTAGTTTTATATCTCTCTATGCTTTCAAAGAGATTTGGGCATGACATAAAAAAAGACAAAGAGAGGAAAAAGCGAGATGAGAGAGGAAGAGAAATGAACAAGTGTTCTATTAGGCGAGAAGGGCCTACCTCCCTAAAAAGAATAAATTAGAGATGGATAATGGACACAAATCTGAGGGCGAGAAGAGCCCACATGTCTGAGAGAGAAAAATGGACAAAAGTCCGAGGCGAGTAGAGCCCACCTCTCCTAATGTCATGTAACCCAAGATTCTCTTAAGATTGTTGCTAGAAAGAGAGATATATTTCAGGAACAAAAGAAGCAAAGGCAGGCTAAATATGAAAGTTTTTATGTTTTATCATATCAAGTTGTCATACAGGAGTACTCTAAGCTTTAACTTGAACATCTTTTGCAAAACTCCAGAATTTTAGTGAAACCAAGAACTTGAGACATGGTGCTTGACTTAATTGTTATATCTTACAACTGCTCAAGACCCAAGTATAGATAAAAGCCCCATGTTTTCAAGTAGATTTAAGCAGGTTTTAAAAGTCTGACTTTTTCATCCTACCTTGGAAAAGAATTTATTGTGGTAACACTAAGTCTTGCTAAGAGACTACCAAGAGGTAAGCTTGGGGGAGTTTGTTGATGCTCAGTAACTCTTATTTTTATGCATCAACAATACATGAAAAAGGACCAAAAAGATAAATCAACGGTAGTATGGGGCATTGGACTAATGAATTCCACGAGTTTTGGTGAATTATATATTTATAGGGACTATTCAAAAAAATACGAAGATAATGAATTCTAGAAGGCTTCAGAAGACTCCTGAACTCAACCGAAGTGGGCTCCAAGAAAATATGCATCTAGATGGGACAAGAGGCTCACACGCGAAGGCGGAGCCCAGCCTGGCCCAGCCTAGGCCGCCTGACCCTATAGGGAGGCCGATCGGGCCCCCTGGCCCCGATCAGGCCCTGCTTCGGGAAGGTTCCTCCACCACCTCTTAGGGTTAATCTAAACCACTTATTTAGGTCGCTAAGATCCTACGATGACGGATTATCCCTCCGGGTTATATAAGCAACCCTAGACCCCCCCTAGGGCATGGTATGCATCTCTCAGAAGATCATCGTCATCAGGCCAAGACAGGAAAAGAAGAGGATACGCAGAGATAGGATAGTTACTTCATTGTTCAAGATCTAATTTATAGATCAAGAACCTAATTCTAGATAGAGAGTCAGATTCGAGCAGAGTTGAGCTTTGCTCCAGTTTAGATCTGTAAGTTATCAAGATTCAGTTCTTATATTGTTTCTCAATAACTTTATGCTATTTCAATGTTATGTGTGCAATTGCTATGTTCTTAGTTTATTCTAGTAGTATATTTGATATAGTCATGATCAATGATAAGTCTACGCACTTACTCGTAGAGTTCCTAGTATATTATGCACATATGCTAGGTAGTAGAAAGTACGTAAGCATGGTTCTTTGATATAATTTGCTTGCAGATTCACCCCCCGAGTATAAGACTAGTCGAACAATGGTTCTTGGGAGGATCAAGATTTGTCCTTGATCTTCTTGGGTAATCTTCGGGGTGTTCACATTTATCCATGACTATGCTATATGTGATGATATGCTACATTATAATAGATGAATAACTCAGTCTTTGTATGCTATATAGAATTGTGCATCTTAAGTAAATCCAATTCTAATCTAGACTAGGAATAGTATGTTCTATGCTCCACATGTGCCTCTGCCTGTCTGATTTATCATTACTTTATCATTTGGCTTACCCCTGTTAAAGTATGTGCCATTCCATCAAAGTCCATAAAGTAGTCTATTGCCATCCTTATGTCTGTTGTTACATCCATCCATCTTCCCTGTGGATATGATATTTTAAAACCCATCACCCCGAGTGAAATGCTCACCGGTATCCGTGCGCTTGCAGATTATCTACCATAATATTTTTGTAGGCTTATATACCAACCAACATTTCTTGCACCATTGCTTAGAATAGATTCTAGATCTATTCTTTGGAAGTTGCGTTAAGAAATGCCAACAATGCACTGTCAACAAGAGGGAGAAGTTTGAGCATGTTTTGGCTTGCTGCAAGAATTTAGAAGGTTTTCAAGTGGTTTCGAGCTAGTTTTGAGCCCGGGCAGTTCCCAGTTTTTCCCAAGTGGTCATCAACCTAACCGGTGAGGTACACCGGTCTGACCAGTGTGAGGCTCAGGTGCTGGACGATCTAGCACACCGGTCTGACTGGTGTGATTGACCAGTCTGACCGGTCAGAGCAAAGCTGAAGCATTGGTTTGCATGCATTCATCCAAGGGGAGTTGCATTGGTTCAGGGGAGCTTGCATGTGTGCAGGGGGAGCCCTTTGTGGTTTTTGAGCTTTAGATTGGTGGTTTGTGCTCTTTGCTTGAGCATGGTTTTGTCTCGGATGTGTCGAGCCGTTGCCCTTGCCTAAGGGGTCCGAGACTTGTCTTCTTCAAGTGATCTTGCTCTTTGCCTTTCTTTGGATTTCGATCACTTGTTGGAGTTTCTTTTAGTCATTTCTTTTGTTTTCTTTTTCTCTTAGTTACCAAAATGTGTGTGCGTTGTAAATGCACTAATCAAGGGGGAGATTGAGAGGCCTGTGTGGTTCGAGGACTGGTGGATGGTCGCTTCCTGGTGTGATGAGTGATTGACAACGTATTATGGACTGATTCTTGGCTAAGTATTGTTGGTGCAGGTTGCGGCTTGACTGGTCCTGGTGCAGGTGAAGAACAAGCGCAAATGGTTTGCTGGTGAGGCCTCCAGGTGTGGAGAAGACAAGTAGGCTTGGTTCAATGGACACGGTGGCCAGTGGGGTCAAGTGCGGGCCGCATGGTGCAAACTGAATTCATGAACAGTTTCTTGGTTAAGCCTCAAAACCAATGTCGAGCCAGGACTACGTGGGAGCCAAGTCCTACATAACTAAGTAAAATATGTTCTAGTTGTGAAAGATGTATAATATTACTTTGTTGAACCGTTTGAAACTTTAATGGGATGGTTATGGAGCCAAAATATGTTGTTGTGTGAATCTATGAATTTTTCTGATCAAGTTTTGCTATTATTGTATTATTTATTTAATTACTAAGTAATAAATGTGAAAATATCATAAAGTGGCTACAAAAATTTAAAAAGTTATGTAACCACATGATTTCGGTGTATGAGTATCACATAAAAAATTCAAGTGATTTCGATAAAAAGTTGTTTAATATCCCTCACAAAGACATATTGGCTCACATAGTCCTACGTAGCTAAGTGAGATATGTTCATAGTTGTGAATGATGTATAGTATCACTTTGTCGAAACCATTTGAAGCTTTTATGGGTTGGTTATGAAGCCAAAATATGTTGTTGTGTGAATCTATGACATTTTCTGATCAAGGTTTCCTATTATTGTAATTATTTATTTAATTACTAAGGAATAAATGTGAAAATATCATAAATTGGCTAGAAAAATCTGAAAATTTACCTAACCACATGATTTCGGTGTATGACTGTCACATAAAAAATTCATGTGATTTCGATAAAGAGTTGTTGAATATCCCTCACAAAGACATATATTGCTCACATAGACCTATGTAGCTAAGTGAGATATGCTTCTAGTTGTGAAAGATGTATAGTATCACTTTGTCGAAATCATTTGAAACTTTTGTGGGATGGTTATGGAGAAAATATGTGTTGTATAGCCACATATTTTTTCAAATCTATTATAAAAGTTTATTGCAGTTCAATTATTAAAAAAATAAACACCCTAATACAACATAAACTAATACTTAGCCTAGTGGTTTGCAAATGTTAGTTTTGTTCAAAAGGTCTCAGGTTCGATCCCCAAGTAGGCTTTTTTGCCAATGAAATTCTTGGCATTGTGTCTATTGCAACCATTCTAGGCCTATTGTAACATTTTTTTCAGTGTTGCATTAGACAGAAAACAAATATTTTACCTAACTCATATGGTTTGATAAGTATACGTGACATATGTAAATTTTGTTAGCAATGGTATTACCATTTTGTTGGATGAACAAATGACGAAAATAAGAGTGGTCTAATAAATCATAATGAACTTCATGAGTGGACTGTGGGGCTCGGCTAGCCACGGCCTTAGTGCAGCTCACCGCGGCTCTGCAGGCAGGGTGCGGCCAGCCACGACTTTGCTGCAGCTAGGGTGCGGCCGGCCGCGACTGTGGCATGGGAGGCTGGAGGGCCGCTGCGACCATCCGGGGCCATGGCATAGCCGGCCGTAGCTCGGCTGCGGTGTGGCATAAGCAACAACAGTTGGCCGGTGGTAAAACCAATTACAAAGATGTTGAATGCAATAGAAAAACACAAACTGTTATGTAGTGTAGTGGTAAAAAGCTTTAGTTGAAATAGGAGGCGCATAGTTCAAACCGTAATCTGCAAAATTTTTATTTTTTCGATTTTTCTTGCCCAACCATATATATTTAATTACCATTTTTTGAGGGGGACCCTTGGTAGGACTGCATCACCACATCCTTAAGGTGGGGCTGGGTGACATGGAAATCACGACCAGTGACAATTTAATATTGTTTGGTTTCCTGGCATTGTGTCTATAGCAACCATTTTAGGCCTATTGCAATAGTTTTTGGTGTTGCATTAGACAGAAAACAAAAAATCAATTGAAACCATCTAGGGTTTCAAAAATTGATTTTTCTTTGTAAATTATTGAAATTCAAATTCGAATCATTGAAAATATGTCAGATGCAAAAATGATTATATTACAAAGTGTAGATCTTGACGAGTTCTATAACTCTTATGCTTATGACTTTTCCGTCTAAAAGCATTAACTACTTCAAATGGTGTTAAAGTGGGACTGCAGTGCCACGTGGTCGAGGTGGGACTAGCTGGTGGGACCATACCGAGTGTAACTAACTAATAGAATCTTGTAAAGTAACTTTTCTATTTTAATATCTATAAGGTACTCCATAGAAACATGAAAAAGGCTTGAACAATGCTAGCTAACACTAACATTATAATGATGTACTGGTAAGTCATATATTAGTGTAGTATTGAGGTCCTTAGTTCAATTCCATACCATGGTGTTTTTTATTTTTCTATTTGTCTCTCATGACAGATTGTTTTCCCACAAATTCAAATTGTTTGCTCAAAATTAATAATTAGAACAAAATCTAAATTCAAAATTAGCCAAGTTCTATTTTTACAATGAATTGTATGTTTTCATAAGATATCATATACAAGGCCCAATCCAAATCAGCCTCAGCAACAAGTTCTTGTTGCAATAAACATGCAACAATTGCAACTCCCAAAAAGCGTTGCAATTGAGAATCAGTTTTGCTTCGACCCTAGAGTCCTCGTTGCAATAAGTTGTAGCAGTTGCAACCCCAAATTAGTGTTGCAATTGTGAACCACTTTTGCTTCGCCTATCAAAGTTTTTATTGCATTAAGCATCTAGTGTTTGCAGTACTTGTGAAATTTTATGCAACACAAAATAAACATAGCAATAGGCACAATCAAATGCAACTAACACAAACGTGGTTGCGGTAGTACCACATAATTGCATCCAAAATCAATTCTACTGCAACCATTTTCACATTGTAATATCATCCACCAAATGCGACAAAGGTTCGCAACGACTTAAATACGGTTGTATTAAAGGCACATTTCACTACCATTTTTTAGAATGATTGCAATACAACCATCTTTAGCAACCAAAGTTTAGGTGTTGCAATTCAAAAGTGTTTCATTTGACCCAAAACCTTGTAGTGTGAGATCTTGTGAGAGGGAAGGATGACCGGCCGGCAAGCTCGACATTGTATGAACCTCTTTGGTATGTATAGATGATTCGGCGTGGTTCCTTAAGGCTTGGATGTGTCTTTCCCATTCCTCCTTTTTGGTGATTTTCAGAGCCCTTTCTTGGCGATTTTCTTGGAGCTATTTCGAGGCCTTTCTCTTTGGGATTTGGTGAGGGATGTATGCTTGAACCCTCCATGGTTCTTTCCCCTTTGGTTCCCCTCCCAAATCCGTGAGCAAAGGGGCTCGATTTTGGAGTTTTCTTGGCTCTAGGGTTAGAGGCGTTCTTGGTGGGATTTCTTCAATTCTTCTCGTTTTGGCAAGTTTTGATGGACCAAATCTTCGCTATGCAGCACCCATGAGGTGTACCTACTATCCCCAAAGTCTTGTGCAAAACCGTAAAGTGATTTGGGAGATCGAGAGTTGGATTTCGAGGAGTTGACCGGCGGGCATTGTTCATCCCGAGAACGCAGGTCACACCGGCTTGACTGGTGTCTCACTCCGGTCTAATCAGTGCAGACTTGCTGTTGAGTTTTGCTCGGTGAACGTCTTGGTGAGTTCCCTGTTGTCTCATGTTTCTGTTGTTTCGAGTTAGGTTTAGTTTGGAGCTCGGTAGGTCTGTTTGGTGGATTTGGGATTTCTTGTCTTGGACTGGTCTGAACGGCAAACTACACCAGCCTGACCGGAGTAGAGGCCTTTTGTGGAAGGTCTCAGATTTTGCCAGCATGGACCGGTCTGACCGGTGCTGTTCACCGGCCTGACCGGTGTAGTCTAGTGGTGTTCGAGTTGCTTGTTCCGCTGCGTTCTCGAGTCGGTGCAGGTGGTTGTTGGTTCCTAGGACAAGTAGCACTCTAGTGGCTACATGGTCTTGGCCAACATGGGTAGTTGAGTCGGAGATATGTTTTGGAAGTCCTGTTCGTCTTGTTGGAGTTCCCATCCCTTCGAAGAAGAATTTCTATTAGCTTCCATTCACTCCCCCACTCTCTGGTTGGCCTAATCGGTCCTTCAGGTGGTCCAGCTCATCAGTCTTGAAGTCGAGATTATAAGAAAGTGTGGTTGCCATCGCATTTCATATGGAGTAGCCCCCGAGCCTTAAGTTGAGTTGTGGACTCTACTGAGTGTCAATCTTGATTCCGAATCTTTCGTCTTGAAAATTTTGAATGATGGGTGAAGTATAGCAGCCCCGAGCCTTGAAATGATTAGGTCATCAATCCAATGGTCTTTAGTGTTCACTAAAGCCATCATCCGAGTACTCTTGCAGCGTGTAGCCCCCGAGATAAGAGAGACGTATGAGCCACGTCGAGTAGTTGTTGTTTTGGAGCCCCCGAGCTTGGGAGCAAGCGAAGCCTACTGAAGTTATCCTCAAGTAGTAATTTGAGTGTTGCCCCTAAGCTGGAGAGTTTCCGAGTAGTAATTTGGCGTCAAGCAATGGAGCTTCAGAAGTAGGCGTGCCATCCGAGCGTACTTTAGATGCGACCGAAGTCGACTTTAGATGCCGGTCGAGCGGACTTTAGAATGCGACTTGAAAACCGAAGTCGAGTTTAAATTGCCGCGTGGAGCGGACTTTGAGATGTGACTATAGTAGTCGACTTTGTGCCACGCGGGGTGGACTTTAAGATGCAAAAAATGGAAAGCACTTCCGGAAGGCCAAAGCGAATGAAAAATCGGAGAAAACGAGTAGTTGTGCTGCCGAAGCGGGCTTGAGTACCTGAGCCATGGATTTCAAACCCAAGGTAAGGTTGCTGCCAGAGCGGGCTTGAAGGTGCGACTAGAGTCGACTTGAGTACCCGGGCCATGGATTTCAGAGCCAAGGTACGGTTGTCACTGGAGCGAGCTTGGGTGTGATCGTTAGCGTCGACATTTGCCACTGTAGTGGACTTGAGGTTGACTATAGAAGTCGACTTGAGTAATTAGTGTACTAGGACCCATGGTACGGAGCACGGGTACTTAAGGTACTAAGACCCATGGTACGGAGCACAAGTACATAGGGTACATGGACCCATGGTACGGTGTGCGAGTACATAGGGTACAAAACCCATGTTATGGAGTGTGAAGACCGCGTGCAACTAGGTACCATCGTTGCTAGGACGCGAGGGCCACTTATAGCTAGGTTCCATCGAGCTTACACACACAGTATGCCGCCAGAGAGGGCGAAGGTGCAACCGAAGTCGACTTTAAGTTGCCGCGTGGAGCGGACTTTAAAATGTGACTTTAGAAGTCGACAGTAGATTGTCGATCGGAGCGGACTTTAGAAGTTGCCGCCTTGGGATAGCCCCTGAGTTGACAAAGTAGGCTCGTGATGACTTGGTCGATATACCCCAAGAGTAGTCAGCAAAGTGTAGCTCTCGTGAAAACCCGCCGAGGAGTGTACACAAATGAGCTGTCGGCATGTTGTTTTGCATGATTAGTAGAACAAGCCAAGGAAAGAGGAATCATTAGAGAAATAATCATTTAAATAAATGACTTAGCTTTTGCTGCCTGGACAGACTTGTAGAAGCCGTGGTGGTCGGCGATGGAGACGTGACGGTTGTTGCTGAAGTTTACCAGTCAAAATTGATTCTGACTAGTTGTTGGGGGTGTGACTGTCGTTCTCGACTAGTTTGGAAAACTAATCGAGATGAGTAGTAGACGTGATGCAGGCTGAAGACGATGTCGTAGCGGCGCGGCGTACTCGAAGTAGATCCGGCGTGACCGCGTAACAAGTAGTCGCAGCGCACGATATGGCTGAAGTAGAAAGCGTGCGACCGAACAGCAAGTCGTGCGGTGGTGCGCGGAGTAGTCGAGCCGCGAGACGAAGTGACCAGGTGCACGGCGAGAGCCAGTGTGACCGACTAATGAGAAGTCAAGCGATGAGACGGCACGTCTGAATGCACGACATAGGCGTAGTAAAGCCAGTGCAGCCGGGTGACGAGTAGTCAAGACGGAGTGACCGGGCGCATGGCGAGAGCCAGTGCGACCGACCGACCAGAAGTCGAGCGATGGGACGACTCGTCTGGATGCACGACATAGGCGCAGTAGAGCCTGTGCAGGCCTGTGACGAGTAGTTGAGCCATGAGACGGAGTGACCGTGCACATGGCAAGAGCTAGTGCGACTAACCGAAGAGAAGTCGAGCAACGAGACGAAACGTCCGGATGCACGACATAGGCGCAGTAGAGCAGGTGCAGCCGGGCGTTGAGTAGTCGAGCCGCGAGACGGAGTGACCAAGCGCATGGCGAGAGACAGTGCGACCGACAGACGGTGTGCCCGGATGCACAGCATAGGCGAAGCAGTCAACGACGAGTCGCGCGAGGAGCCGAGGCACCCAGTCGCACGACATGGGCGAAGTAGTCGACAACGAGCTGCGTGAGGAGACGAGGCACCCAGTCGCACGACATGGGCAAAGTAGACGATGACGAGCCGCGCGAGGAGCCGAGGCACCTAGTCGCACGACATGGGCGAAGTAGTCGATGATAAGCCGCGCGAGGGGCCGAGGCACCCGGTTGCACGACGTAGGCGAAGTAGTCGAGGACAAGCCAAGGCACCCGGTCGCACGACATAAGCGAAGTAGTCGACGACGAGCCGCGTGATGAGCCGAGCTACCAAGTCGCATAGCATAGATGAAGTAGTCCATGACGAGCCGCGCGAGGAGCCGAGGCACCCGGTCGCACGGTGTTGGCGAAGTAGTCAACGACGAGTCGCGCGAGGAGCCGACGACGAGCCGCGCGAGGAGCCGAGGCACCCGGTCGCGCGGCGTTGGCGAAGTAGTCGACGACGAGCCACACGAGGAGCCGAGGCACCCAATCGTACAGCGTAGGCAAAGTAGTCGACGACGAGCCGCGTGAGGAGCCGAGACAGCTGGTCGCACTGCGTGGTTGAGGTAGAGCCGCTGCAGCTGGCCGACAAGTAGTCGCGGCGCACAACACAGTTGTTGTAGATCTGATGCAGCCGGAAGACGAGTAGTCGCGGCGCACGACACAATTGACGTAGAGCCGGTGCGACGAAGCGTACTCGTGTTGATGCAGCTAGAAGTTGGTACAGAAGTACTCACGTACATCTGCTGTGTACTTAGAGTGAAAAATCTTGAAGCTCTGGGTGTATCTCTCGCTCAGCACTAAACCTCGAGGTCTTGACTTAGCTTTAGGAGTACGTGTAACAAAGCCTAATAGGGTAGGCTCGTGTGTACCCATGGTAATATCAAGGAAATTAAAATTTTCAAGCGAAGCAAGGGGCGCTGCAGCTCTGTCCTGATCAGTGCGTGGGTAACCCAAATGGTGCATTCAGACCCGAAACACAAGTTTTGCATCTTTTTACATTTCGAAGGTATCGAAAATGCTGAAAACACTCTCAGTCCTCATTTTGGGTCTAGTGGAGTTGAATGGATGCTTTGGTTATGAAACCATTTTCGCAACTTCTGTACCCCGAAATAGCGCATTCAGTCCCGAAACACATGTATTACATCTTTTTTTATGCTGAAGGTTAGCGAAATGCTTTGAAACACCCCCAAACATCATTTTGGGTCCAATGGAGTAGAATGGATGCTTCGCAACTTCCGTACCCCGAACTAGTGCATTCAGGCCCGAAACACGAGTTTTTCATCTTTTTATGTCCGATGGTTAGCGAAATGGTCTGAAACATAACCAAACATCATCTTGGGTCTAATAGAGTATCAAGAATGCATTGCAACTTCGATACCTCGAAATAGTGCCTTTAGGCCTAAAACACAAATTTCGCATCTTTTTACATTCCGAAGGTTTGCAAAATGCTCCAAAAATGTCCCAATCATCATTTTGGGTGCTTTGCATCTTTTTTTATTCGCAAGGTTTCCGAAATGCTCCAAGACACTCTCAATGATTTTGGGTCCATTGGAGGAGAATGGATGCTTTTGTTACGAAACGATCTTTGTAACTTTGGTGCCAAAAAATAGTGCATTCGGGCCGAAACACAAGTTTTGCAACATTTTATTTTCCTAAGGTTTACGAAATGCTCCAAAACACTCCAAATAATCATTTGGGTCCAATGGAGTAGAATGGATGCTTTGGTTACGAAACCATATTTGCAACTTCGGTACCCCAAATAGTGCATTCAGGCCAGAAACACAAGTTTTGCATCTTTTTACATTCCGAAGGTATCGAAAATGCTGAAAAACACTCTCGGTCCTCATTTTGGGTCCAGTGGAGTAGAATGGATGCTTTGGTTACGAAACCATTTTCGCAGCTTCGGTACCCGAAATAGTGCATTCGATCCCCGAAACGGATGTAATACATCGTTTTTTACACTGAAAGTTAGCGAAATGCTCTAAAACACCCCCAAACATCATTTTGGGTCCAATGGAGTAGAATGGATGCTTCGCAAGTTTCGTACCCCGAACTAGTGCATTTAGGCTCGAAACACGAGTTTTTCATCATTTTATGTCCGAAGGTTAGCGAAATGGTCTAAAACACAACCAAACATCTTTTAGGTTCTAATAGAGTATAATGAATGCATCGCAACTTGGATACCTCGAAATAGTGCATTTAGGCCCGAAACACAAAATTTGCATCTTTTTACATTCCGAAGGTTTGCAAAATGCTCCAAAAATGGCCCAATCTTCATTTTGGGTGCTTTGCATCTTTTTTCATTCCGAAGGTTTCCGAAATGCTCCAAAACACTCTCAATGATTTTGGGTCCACTGGAGTAGAATGGATGCTTTTGTTAACAAACGATCTTTGTAACTTTGGTGCCAAAAAATAGTGCATTCAGGCCCGAGACACAAGTTTTGCATCATTTTATTTTCCTTAGGTTTACGAAATGCTCCAAAACACTCCAAATAATCATTTGGGTCCAATGGAGTAGAATGGATACTTTGGTTACGAAACCATATTTGCAATTTGGGTACCCCAAATGGTGCATTCAGACCCGAAACACAAGTTTTGCATCTTTTTACATTTCAAAGGTATCGAAAATGCTGAAAACACTCTCAGTCCTCATTTTGGGTCCAGTGAAGTAGAATGGATGCTTTAGTTACGAAACCATTTTCGCAACTTCGGTGCCGTGAAATAGCGCATTCAGTCCTGAAACACATGTATTACATCTTTTTTTATGCTGAAGGTTAGCGAAATGCTCTGAAACACCCCTAAACATCATTTTGGGTCCAATGGAGTAGAATGGATGCTTCGCAAGTTCCGTACCCCGAACTAGTGCATTCAGGCCCGAAACACGAGTTTTTCATCTTTTTATGTCCGATGGTTAGCGAAATGGTCTGAAACATAACCAAACATCATCTTGGGTCTAATAGAGTATCAAGAATGCATTGCAACTTCGATACCTCGAAATAGTGCCTTTAGGCCTAAATCACAAATTTCGCATCTTTTTACATTCCGAAGGTTTGCAAAATGCTCCAAAAATGTCCCAATCATCATTTTGGGTGCGTTGCATCTTTTTTCATTCGAAGGTTTCCGAAATGCTCCAAAACACTCTCAATGATTTTTGGTCCATTGGAGTAGAATGGATGCTTTTGTTACGAAACGATCTTTGTAACTTTGGTGCCAAAAAATAGTGCATTCGGGCACGAAACACAAGTTTTGCAACATTTTATTTTCCTAAGGTTTCTGAAATGCTCCAAAACACTCCAAATAATCATTTGGGTCCAATGGAGTAGTATGGATGCTTGGGTTACGAAACCATATTTGCAACTTCGGTACCCCAAATAGTGCATTCAGGCCCGAAACACAAGTTTTGCATCTTTTTACATTCCGAAGGTATCGAAAATGCTGAAAAACACTCTCAGTCCTCATTTTGGGTCCAGTGGAGTAGAATGGATGCTTTGGTTACGAAACCATTTTCGCAACTTCAGTACCCCGAAATAGTGCATTCAGTCCCGAAACAGATGTAATACATCGTTTTTTACACTGAAAGTCAGCGAAATGCTCTGAAACACCCCCAAACATCATTTTGGGTCCAATGGAGTAGAATGGATGCTTCGCAAGTTTCGTACCCCGAACTAGTGCATTTAGGCCTGAGACACGAGTTTTTCATCATTATATGTCCGAAGGTTAGCGAAATGGTCTAAAAGACAACCAAACATCTTTTAGGGTCTAATAGAGTTTAATGAATGCATCGCAACTTGGATACCTCGAAATAGTGCATTTAGGCCCGAAACACAAAATTTGCATCTTTTTACATTCCGAAGGTTTGCAAAATGCTCCAAAAATGGCCCAATCTTCATTTTGGGTGCTTTGCATCTTTTTTCATTCCCAAGGTTTCCGAAATGCTCCAAAACACTCTCAATGATTTTGGGTCCACTGGAGTAGAATGGATGCTTTTGATACCAAACGATCTTTGCAACTTTGGTGCCAAAAAATAGTGCATTCAGGCCCGAGACACAAGTTTTGCATCATTTAATTTTCCTTAGGTTTACGAAATGCTCCAAAACACTCCAAATAATCATTTGGGTCCAATGGAGTAGAATGGATACTTTGGTTACGAAACCATATTTGCAATTTGGGTACCCCAAATGGTGCATTCGAACCCGAAACACAAGTTTTGCATCTTTTTACATTTCGAAGGTATCGAAAATGCTGAAAACACTCTCGATCCTCATTTTGGGTCCGGTGAAGTAGAATGGATGCTTTAGTTACGAAACCATTTTCGCAACTTCGGTACCGTGAAATAGGGCATTCGGTCCCGAAACACATGTATTACATCTTTTTTTATCTTTGAAGGTTAGCGAAATGCTCCGAAACACCCCCAAACATGATTTTGGGTCCAATGGAATAGAATGGATGCTTCGCAACTTCCGTACCCCGAACTAGTGCATTCAGGCCCGAAACACGAGTTTTTCATCTTTTTATGTCCGATGGTTAGCGAAATGGTCTGAAACATAACCAAACATCATCTTGGGTCTAATAGAGTATCAAGAATGCATTGCAACTTCGATACCTCGAAATAGTGCCTTTAGGCCTAAAACACAAATTTCGCATCTTTTTACATTCCGAAGGTTTGCAAAATGCTCCAAAAATGTCCCAATCATCATTTTGGGTGCTTTGCATCTTTTTTTATTCGCAAGGTTTCCGAAATGCTCCAAAACACTCTCAATGATTTTTGGTCCATTGGAGTAGAATGGATGCTTTTGTTACGAAACGATCTTTGTAACTTTGGTGCCAAAAAATAGTGCATTCAGGCCCGAAACACAAGTTTTGCAACATTTTATTTTCCTAAGGTTTCTGAAATGCTCCAAAACAATCCTAATAATCATTTGGGTCCAATGGAGTATTATGGATGCTTGGGTTACGAAACCATATTTGCAACTTCGGTAACCCAAATGGTGCATTCAGGTCCGAAACACAAGTTTTGCATCTTTTTACATTCCGAAGGTATCGAAAATGCTGAAAAACACTCTCAGTCCTCATTTTGGGTCCAGTGGAGTAGAATGGATGCTTTGGTTACAAAACCATTTTCGCAACTTCGGTACCCGAAATAGTGCATTCGGTCCCGAAACACATGTATTACATCTTTTTTGACACTGAAAGTTAGCGAAATGCTCTAAAACACCCCCAAACATCATTTTGGGTCCAATGGAGTAGAATGGATGCTTCGCAAGTTTCGTACCCCGAACTAGTGCATTTAGGCCTGAAACACGAGTTTTTCATCATTATATGTCCGAAGGTTAGCGAAATGGTCTAAAAGACAACCAAACATCTTTTAGGGTCTAATAGAGTTTAATGAATGCATCGCAACTTGGATACCTCGAAATAGTGCATTTAGGCCCGAAACACAAAATTTGCATCTTTTTACATTCCGAAGGTTTGCAAAATGCTCCAAAAATGGCCCAATCTTCATTTTGGGTGCTTTGCATCTTTTTTCATTCCCAAGGTTTCCGAAATGCTCCAAAACACTCTCAATGATTTTGGGTCCACTGGAGTAGAATGGATGCTTTTGTTACCAAACGATCTTTGTAACTTTGGTGCCAAAAAATAGTGCATTCAGGCCCGAGACACAAGTTTTGCATCATTTTATTTTCCTTAGGTTTACGAAATGCTCCAAAACACTCCAAATAATCATTTGGGTCCAATGGAGTAGAATGGATACTTTGGTTACGAAACCATATTTGCAATTTGGGTACCCCAAATGGTGCATTCAGACCCGAAACACAAGTTTTGCATCTTTTTACATTTCAAAGGTATCGAAAATGCTGAAAACACTCTCAGTCCTCATTTTGGGTCCAGTGGAGTAGAATGGATGCTTTGGTTACGAAACCATTTTCGCAACTTCGGTACCCCAAAATAGTGCATTCGGTCCCGAAACACATGTATTACATCTTTTTTTATCTTGAAGGTTAGCGAAATGCTCTGAAACACCCCCAAACATCATTTTGGGTCCAATGGAGTAGAATGGATGCTTCGCAAGTTCTGTACCCCGAACTAGTGCATTCAGGTCCGAAACACGAGTTTTTCATCTTTTTATGTCCGATGGTTAGCGAAATGGTCTGAAACATAACCAAACATCATCTTGGGTCTAAAAGAGTATCAAGAATGCATTGCAACTTCGATACCTCGAAATAGTGCCTTTAGGCCTAAAACACAAATTTCGCATCTTTTTACATTCCGAAGGTTTGCAAAATGCTCCAAAAATGTCCCAATCATCATTTTGGGTGCTTTGCATCTTTTTTCATTCGGAAGGTTTCTGAAATGCTCCAAAACACTCTCAATGATTTTGGGTCCATTGGAGTAGAATGGATGCTTTTGTTACAAAACGATCTTTGTAACTTTGGTGCCAAAAAATAGTGCATTCAGGCCCGAAACACAAGTTTTGCATCATTTTATTTTCCTAAGGTTTCTGAAATGCTCCAAAACACTCCAAATAATCATTTGGGTCCAATGGAGTAGAATGGATGCTTTGGTTACGAAACCATATTTGCAACTTCGGTACCCCAAATAGTGCATTCACGCCCGAAACACAAGTTTTGCATCTTTTTACATTCCGAAGGTATCGAAAATGCTGAAAAACACTCTCAGTCCTCATTTTGGGTCCAGTGGAGTAGAATCGATGCTTTGGTTACGAAACCATTTTCGCAACTTCGGTACCCCGAAATAGTGCATTCAGTCCCGAAACAGATGTATTACATCTTTTTTTACACTGAAAGTTAGCGAAATGCTCTGAAACACCCCCAAACATCATTTTGGGTCCAATGGAGTAGAATGGATGCTTCGCAAGTTTCGTACCCCGAACTAGTGCATTTAGGCCCGAAACACAAGTTTTTCATCTTTTTATGTCCGAAGGTTAGCGAAATGGTCTAAAAGACAACCAAACATCTTTTAGGGTCTAAGAGAGTATAATGAATGGATCGCAATTTAGATACCTCGAAATAGTGCATTTAGGCCCGAAACACAAATCTTGCATCATTTCACATTCCGAAGGTTTGCAAAATGCTCCAAAAATGTCCCAATCATCATTTTGGGTGCTTTGCATCTTTTTTCATTCCGAAGGTTTCCGAAATGCTCCAAAACAGTCTTAATGATTTTAGGTCCATTAGAGTAGAATGGATGCTTTTGTTACGAAACGATCTTTGTAACTTTGGTGCCAAAAAATAGTGCATTAAGTCCCAAGACACAAGTTTTGCATCATTTTATTTTCCTTAGGTTTACGAAATGCTCCAAAACACTCCAAATAATCATTTGGGTCCAATGGAGTAGAATGGATACTTTGGTTACGAAACCATATTTGCAATTTGGGTACCCCAAATGGTGCATTCAGACCCGAAACACAAGTTTTGCATCTTTTTACATTTCAAAGGTATCGAAAATGCTGAAAACACTCTCAGTCCTCATTTTGGGTCCAGTGAAGTAGAATGGATGCTTTAGTTACGAAACCATTTTCGCAACTTCGGTACCCCGAAATAGGGCATTCGGTCCTGAAACACATGTATTACATCTTTTTTTATTCTGAAGGTTAGCGAAATGCTCTGAAACACCCCCAAACATCATTTTGGGTCCAATGGAATAGAATGGATGCTTCGCAACTTCCGTACCCCGAACTAGTGCATTCAGGCCCGAAACACGAGTTTTTCATCTTTTTATGTCCGATGGTTAGCGAAATGGTCTGAAACATAACCAAACATCATCTTGGGTCTAATAGAGTATCAAGAATGCATTGCAACTTCGATACCTCGAAATAGTGCCTTTAGGCCTAAAACACAAATTTCGCATCTTTTTACATTCCGAAGGTTTGCAAAATGCTCCAAAAATGTCCCAATCATCATTTTGGGTGCTTTGCATCTTTTTTCATTCCGAAGGTTTCCGAAATGCTCCAAAACACTCTCAATGATTTTGGGTCCATTGGAGTAGAATTGATGCTTTTGTTACGAAACGATCTTTGGAACTTTGGTTCCAAAAAATAGTGCATTCAGGTCCTAAACACAAGTTTTGCAACATTTTATTTTCCTAAGGTTTACGAAATGCTCCAAACCACTCCAAATAATCATTTGGGTCCAATGGAGTAGAATGGATGCTTTGGTTACGAAACCATATTTGCAACTTCAGTACCCCAAATAGTGCATTCAGGCCAGAAACACAAGTTTTGCATCTTTTTACATTCCGAAGGTATCGAAAATGCTGAAAAACACTCTCAGTCCTCATTTTGGGTCCAGTGGAGTAGAATGGATGCTTTGGTTACGAAACCATTTTCGCAACTTCGGTACCCCGAAATAGTGCATTCAGTCCCGAAACAGATGTATTACATCTTTTTTTACACTGAAAGTTAGCGAAATGCTCTGAAACACCCCCAAACATCATTTTGGGTCCAATGGAGTAGAATGGATGCTTCGCAAGTTTCGTACCCCGAACTAGTGCATTTAGGCCTGAAACACAAGTTTTCTTCTTTTTATGTCCGAAGGTTAGCGAAATGCTCTGAAACACCCCCAAACATCATTTTGGGTCCAATGGAGTAGAATGGATGCTTCGCAAGTTTCGTACCCCGAACTAGTGCATTTAGGCCTAAAACACAAGTTTTTCATCTTTTTATGTCTGAAGGTTAGCAAAATGGTCTAAAAGACAACCAAACATCTTTTAGGGTCTAATAGAGTATAATGAATGCATCGCAATTTAGATACCTCGAAATAGTGCATTTAGGCCCGAAACACAAATCTTGCATCACTTCACATTCCGAAGGTTTGCAAAATGCTCCAAAAATGTCCCAATCATCATTTTGGGTGCTTTGCATCTTTTTTCATTCCGAAGGTTTCCGAAATGCTCCAAAACACTCTCAATGATTTTCGGTCCATTAGAGTAGAATGGATGCTTTTGTTACGAAACGATCTTTGTAACTTTGGTGCCAAAAAATAGTGCATTAAGGCCCGAGACACAAGTTTTGCATCAATTTATTTTCCTTAGGTTTACGAAATGCTCCAAAACACTCCAAATAATCATTTGGGTCCAATGGAGTAGAATGGATGCTTTGGTTACGAAACCATATTTGCAATTTCAGTACCCCAAATGGTGCATTCAGGCCTGAAACACAAGTTTTGCATCTTTTTACATTCCGAAGGTATCGGAAATGCTGAAAAACACTCTCAGTCCTCATTTTGGGTCCAGTGAAGTAGAATGGATGCTTTAGTTACGAAACCATTTTCGCAACTTTTGAGGACCATGTGTGGTTCGAGGACCGGTGGATGGTCGCTTCCTTGTGTGATGAGTGATTGACAACGTTGTGTGGACTGATGCTTGGCTAAGTATTGCAGGTGCAGGTTGCGACTTGACTGGTGTTGGTGCAGGTGAAGAACAAGCGCGAAAGGTCGTCGCAGGTGAGGCCTCCGGTGTGGATAAGACAAGTAGGCTTCGTTCGAGGGACCCGGTGGCCGCCGGGGGTCAAGTGCGAGCCGCATGGTGGCATGAACAGCAAGATGAAGTCGTGGACGGTTTCTTGGTTGAGCCTCAAAACCAAGGTCGAGCCGGGACTACGTGGGAGCCGAGTAATGAGTGGAGATTGGCGGAGGCTACACCGAGTTCGCGGGGTTTCCGGTGGTTCACCAGAAAACCACTGGGTTCCTTGGTTGATCCACAAAGCCAAGACCGAAGAACCGAAGACGGAGGCTGCGGCGGCCGCTGGACCGGCCTCGACCGGTGGGTCCGACCGGCTCGACCGGTGGGGGGACCGGTCGACCGGTGAGGAGCACCGGTCGGCCGGTGTGCGACAACGCGATCCGAATCTTCAAAGCGGAGGACACGCGTCGGGATCGCATGGCTTGCGTCGAGGCTACGCAGGGTGCGGTCGTCGGGCATCCGTCCGATGGTGAAGACATCAAGAATTCCAAATCGGCCCTTGAGGGGCTTGTATCCCTAGTTAGTAGAGAAGGGCATTTTAGACATTCGGTTGCCTCCATATAACCCAAGAGGTGAGAGGATGGAAGCCAACTCTTGGAACACTAGCTCATTAGTTTTCCTATTTTCCACCTATTTTCTTTAGGTTTTCTCTAGGACTAGCAAGAGAGCTTCACAGAGAGATCTTGTAGAGAGGGATGGATGATCGGGCGGCTTGCTAGACCTTGTACGAACCTTTGTTTCATGTATATATGATTCGGCGTGGTTCCTCAAGGTTTGGATGTGTCTTTCCCGGTTGTTCTTGGTGGTGATTTTCGGAGCCCTCTCTCGGTGATTTCTTTGGGTTATTTTTGGGACTTTTCTCTTGGGGATTTGATGGGGGAAATTTGTGGGAACCCTTCGTGGTTCTTTGGGCTGTGATTCCCCTCCCAAATCTGTGAGAAAAGGTGCTCGATTTTGGGGTTTCTTGAGTTCTTGGGTTGGAAGTGCTTTCGGTGGGATTTCTTCGATTCCTCCTTTTTGGACGAGTTTTGGTGGGATTAAACTTGGCTATGGACTCCTCATGAGGTGTTCCTGATATCCCCAAAGTCTTGTTCAAGTCCGTGGAGTGATTCGGGAGATCGAGATTTGGATTTGGGGGAGTTGACCCGCGGGTCTTGTTCATCCCGAGCTACCCAGGCTACACCGGTCTGACCGGTGCTCTTGACCGGTCTGACCGGTGCGAGCCCTTGTGGGATTTTGCTCGGGTGAACGTCTTGGTGTGTTCGTTGTTGTCCCGTGTTGCTGCTGTTTCGTGTTTGGTTCAGTTTGGTGGCTGGTTGGCCTGTTTGGTGCCTTGGGGGCTTTCGGTCGCCATCGGTTTGACCGGTGTGTCTCACCGGTCCCCGACCGGTGTAGAGCCACTTAGTGAAAGTTGCTCGCCTTCGGCAGCATGGACCGGTCGACCGGTGGTGCTCACCGGTCGACCGGTGTGGGTCTCGTAGACTCGAGGTTTGGTTTTTCCGCCGCGTTTCTCGGGTCGGAAGGTGGTGTGTTAGTTCCTAGGTCCGGTGGCACTCCGGTGGCTACGTGGGCTTGACCAACCTTGGTAGTGAGTTGGAGACGTGTGTTGGAAGCCGTGTTCATCTTGTTGGAGCTTCGATCTCCTTCGAGAAGAATTTTTATCGGCTCCCATTCACTCCCCCCCCCCCCTCTTTGGTTCGCCGTATCGGTCCTTCAAGTGGTATCAGAGCCGGTTCGGGTCTTTGTTGACTCTAACCGCCTAAGATCCAAGGATGGTGTACCAGGAACGGGGTTTGGGTCCTCCACACTTCGATGGCAAGAACTACCAGATGTGGAGCAAGCGGATGGGTGCGTTCCTCCGCGGAAAGGGTCAGCTTCTTTGGGATGTCACGGTGGACACGAGCTATGTCCGCCGCGATGGATTTCCTTGCTCCAGAGTCGAGGGACAAATTCGACGCCAACAATAAGGCGGTCGACTACTTGTTTCGTGCTTTGTGTGAGCCTGAGTTCGATCTGGTGCACACCGAGCACTTGGCTTGTAGGATTTGGGCGGTGTTGAAGGAGGCTCATGTTGGGAACGCCCAGGTTCAGGCACGGATGTATGCGACCTATCGGAGAGAGTACGAGAACTTCACTCATCTCCCCGGTGAGTCCATCAATGCCTTGTTTCAGAGGTTCACGGTGGTTGTGAACAACATGAGGGCCAATGTGGATGTGCTCCCGTACGATGATCATGATAGAGCGATCAAGCTCTTACACTCTTTGGATCGTACGATATGGGGCGGAAAGTTCGAGGCCATAGTCGAGTCGGAGAGGTATGATACTCTGACGGTGAACGAGCTGTTCTCGAAGCTCAAGTCGGCTGAGGTGGATAGGGGCATGACTGCCAAGCTCGAGGGACCGACTGATTCCCATAGTCTTGCCCTCGTTGGTGGTTCCAAAGGAAAGACTAACTCTAACCCATCCACCAGGATGTTCTCGTTTTCCTCTTTGATGTCTATGCCACATGAGGAGTTTGATGACCTTGGAGAGGACGAGCTGGCGCTGTTAACGAGGCGGTTCGAGAGGCTGCACGAGAACCGCGTGAACATGAGGAGGAACACGAGGACTTGCTTCCAGTGCGGCAAGTCGGGACACTTCGTCGCCGACTGCCCGGAGAAGGCCGAGAATAAGGACAGCTACAAGCACAAGCCGAGGATGAACGATGGCAAGTACCGTTCGAGGCGCGACCACAAGAGCAAGCACAAGAACAAGTACAAGGACGAGCGACGATCGAGGAAGAAGGAGAGCCGAGGCAAGGCCCGAGCGATGGTTGGAGCGAGCGACGTCGACTCCAGTTCCGCGTACTCCACCTCGAGCTCGAGCAGCAGTGAAGATGAGGGTGATCGTCGCAAGAACAAGAAGTCGTCCAAGAACCTGAGCGGGCTGAGCTGCTTCGCGAGAGATGGCTTCTGCACCATGGCGCTGAGTTCCGGCAGCAAGAAGAGCACACAGAGCGACTCGGACTCTGAGTCCGACGACGAGGTGCGTGATGAACTTCCCTTCTTGCGCCAGGAGAATGAGAGGCTTGGCTCTTTGCTTGATAACCGTGATGACATGCTTAGAGAGGCTAAGAAAATGAGGAAAGAGCTTAGGGCTTCACTCGAGGATGCTAGGACTAGAGTGGCTGAGCTAGAGACACAGGTGCTTGATAGCAAGCTTGAAATTGATTCCCTTAAGGCTAGCCCTATTGTTTCTGATGAAAATGATTGTGCTTGATTGCTCCATATTCCTTGCTTGATCTTGCTTTGTTTAAGGAGAAGCATGCCTCCAAGTGTGAGGAACTAGATGTGCTTAGGGTTGAAGTGGCTGAGTTTAAGTCTAGACTCGCTTTGCTAGGTGCTTGCACTTCTTGCCCCGTTTTGCATGCTAAGATTGATGAGATGCATGCTTACACTAGTTCGCTCGAGGCTAAATTGAAGGAACCCATGCCTACATCTTGCTCTACCTGTGAAATGCATGCATTGAAAAATTTGGAGCTTGCACATTATGTTGATCGTTTGCAGGATGAGAACGATGAGTTGAGGAAGTTGATGGGTTGGTTGTCCGGTCATGAGCCTCAGTTGAGGATGATGATCGAGGCCTTTAAGAGGCAAGATGGTGAGGGGCTTGGGGCAAACAAGGTTGGTGAGGGAAGTGGAGAGAATATTCCGGAGCCACCAAAAACCCACCACAAAAATGATTTCCCTCCAAAACCTAACCATCTTAGGAACCGACTAGACACAACCCCAGCTCCACTCGTGTTTCCTACACCCACAAATGACCTACAAAAGCCTATCAAGTTTGTGAGCACTTCGGGGAAAGTGTTCTTTGGGAAGGAGAGTGAGAAGGCTAGTGGTGAGAAACCGGTGGAGGGTTTGAGTGGAGAGAAACCAAGTGAGCAGCCATATCCCAAGCCTAAGCCTAAGCTTGTGAAGTTCCATTGTGGCTATTGTGGGAGAGATGGCCATAAGGAGGAGTTTTGCTTCAAGAAGAAGCGAGAGGAGAGAATGGCAAAGGAGTGGGCTAACAAGGACAAGAACCACCTTTCCGATGGTGTACTTGAGCCTCGTATGCAGATGCCCAGAGGAAAGGCGAGTGTGAGGACAGTTCGGGCTTGGGGAAAGAAGAAGGCTGCAGGTGGTGCTGCTGCCCAGGTCACACCGGTCAGACCGGTGTGGGGCACCGGTCAGACCGGTGCAGGCCTGGACAGACAGTTGTTTGGGTTTCGAGCTCGTACAGGTGCGAGGGTTGTTTCTGGTGGTCGTGGTTCGGTGGTTGGGCCGGAAAGGGTGCGGGTGGTCGGGCTTGCTAGGCGTTCTCCCACTCGAGTTCACTACGGGGATGGGAGGAGTCGTAGCTTTGAGTTGGAGAGGAAGGACGTTCCACGGGCTTTCTTGCGTGGATTTGGTCCTCCTCCAGGCAGAGAGGGGTGGTTCCCTCAGGGTGGTTACCGTGGTGGTGTTCGTGGAGGTAGCTTTGGTAGGAGAGATGCTTTGGTTGGTGCTAACCCCACTTTCGAGCAAATGGCTCGAGACTCGGTTTTCCACCTTTGGTACTAACCCCGATCTTTGAGTCATTTGTTCGCTCATGTGCCTATTTTTGAATTTCAGGTGGGAGACTTGAAGAACATTTGGTTGATTGACTCCGGTTGTTCGAGGCATATGACCGGAGACAGGGGGTGGTTCTCATGTCTCGTCCCGGTGGTGACGAAGAGGTACATCACCTTTGGGGATAATGGGCGTGGGCGTGTGCTTTCAGAAGGTGAGATCAAAGTGAGTGACAAGATCACTCTGAGGCATGTTGCTCTTGTTCAATCGTTGGGGTACAATTTGCTTTCTATGTCCCAGTTGTTGGATGAGGGCTTTGAGGTGTTGTTTCGGCCAGGTGGTTCTCGGATTGTGGACTCTCGAGGGGACCTTGTCTGTATGGTCGTTCCCGAGGGTCGTGTGTTTCATGCTGATTTTTCTCTCGGTCTTCGGGTGTGGAGCGTTGTTTCTTGGCTGGTTCTTCGAGTGAGTTGTGGAAGTGGCATAGGAAGTTGGGTCACTTGAGCTTTGACCTTTTGTCTCGCTTGAGTAAACTCAATTTGGTCAGAGGATTGCCACGGTTGAGGCTTGAGAAAGAGTTGGTTTGTGCGTCGTGTAGGCATGCCAAGATGGTGGCCTCTTCTCACCCGCCTCTCACCGATGTGATGACTGAGCGTCCATGCGAGCTGCTCCATATGGACCTTGTTGGCCCAGCTCGTGTGCGATCTGCGGGTGGGAAGTGGTATGTACTTGTTGTGGTGGACGACTATTCTCGGTATGGGTGGGTGTTCTTTCTTGAGGATAAGGGGGAGATGTTTGGTTTTGTTCGAGATCTAGTCTTGAGGTTGAGGAACGAGAGGCATGGAGATGCCATACGAGCTATCCGCAGTGATAATGGCTCGGAATTCAGGAACTCTCGTTTTGAAACCTTTTGCCATGACTTGGGTCTTGAGCACCAGTTTTCGAGTCCGTAGACGCCTCCCCAGAATGGTGTTGTGGAAAGGAAGAACAGGACCTTGTGAGAGATGGCTCGGACGATGCTTGATGAGCATAGGACTCCGAGGAGGTATTGGGCTGAGGCGGTGAATACCGTGTGCTATGTGTCGAACATGATATACCTCAAAGTGCACAAGAAGAAGACATGCTATGAGTTGATGCATGGTCGCACACCCAAGGTGAGTCACTTCCATGTCTTTGGTTGCAAGTGTTTCATTCTGAAGAAAAGCAGGAAGTTGGATAAATTTGAGGCTAGGTCTGTCGATGGAATTTTCTTTGGTTATGCATCTCATTCTAGAGCATATCGTGTGCTCAATCTTGAAACTAACCAAATCGTGGAGACTTGCGAGGTAACCTTCGACGAGACAGAGCCACGTAGTCAGCTTGTCTTTGAGTGTGCAGGTGATGATGAGCTTGGCGAGGAGATTTTTCAGGAGGAGGAGCATGAACATGGAGAGGATGAAGATGGCTGTGTGGTGCCCCCGGCTGAACATGTACCCACTACTTCGACTACGATGATGATGGACCCTCTGCTACACCTACGACGACAAACCAAGAACGAGGAGAAGCTGATGTTGAGGGGGAGGTAGCTTCGAGGCGAGAACCTCCCCGGCGAGTTCAAGTGGACCACCCAGCTTCGAGGATCATCGACGACATGAATGAACGCACTACACGGTCGAGGGTTCGAAACAATTCCCATTTCGCTCATGTTGCGTTTGTTGCTTCTTTTGAGCCCAAAGACATTGGACACGCACTATCTGATCACAATTGGGTGAATTCGATGCATGAGGAGTTGGAGAACTTTGAGAGGAATCAGGTGTGGGAGCTGGTTGACCCTCCCCCAGGGTGTAAGCCGATTGGTACAAAGTGGGTGTGGAAAAACAAAGAGGGAGAGAAGGGTGAGGTTGTGATGAACAAGTCGAGACTTGTTGCTCAAGGGTTCAGTCAGAAGGAGGGGATCGACTACGAGGAGACCTTTGCTCCCGTAGCCCGTTTGGAGGCGATTAGGATCCTTCTAGCCTTTTCTGTGGCTAAAGGGTTCAAGTTGCACCAAATGGATGTGAAGAGTGCTTTTCTGAATGGTGTGCTGGAGGAAGAAGTGTATGTGAGGCAGCCACCGGGGTTTGAGAGCGAGAAGTACCCCCACCGGGTGTACAAGTTGAGGAAGGCGCTGTATGGGTTGAAGCAGGCGCCTAGAGCTTGGTATGGCAGGTTGAGGGGGTTCTTGTTTGAGAGAGGTTTTGAGATGGGGAAGGTCGATCAGACCTTGTTTTTGCTGAGGCAGGGGCGGAGATATCCCGATTGTGCGGGTGTACGTGGATGATATTGTCTTTGGTGGCTCGTCTAACTCTCTTGTTGCGAGGTTTGCGATGATATGAGCAGGGAGTTTGAGATGAGCATGATGGGCGAGTTGCGCTTCTTCCTCGGGCTACAAATCAAGCAATCAAAGGAAGGAACATTTGTGCACCAGGCTAAGTACACCAAGGACATTGTGAGGAAGTTCAAGATGGAGGACTCCAAGGCTATGACGACGCTGATGAGTACTACTACAGCTCTTGATGCGGACGAGGAAGGTGAATACGTGGACCAGAAGGAGTACGGAGCATGATCGGGTCACTCCTCTACTTGACGGCGACGAGGCCGGACATACGCTTCTCGGTGTGTCCGTGCGCTCGTTTTCAAGCGTCTCCGAGGACTTCGCATCGGCAAGCGGTGAAGAGAATTTTCGGTACTTGCGTCACACTCCCGACTTCGGCCTTTGGTACTCCGCGTCCTCTTCTTTGGCGCTTCATGGCTTTTCGTACGCGGATTTTGCCGGGTGTCGGTTGGATAGGAAGTCCACTTCGGGACTTGCCGCTTTTGGGTTCTTCTTTGGTGTCTTGGTCTTCCCGCAAGCAGTCGAGTGTTGCTCAATCCACGACCGAAGCCGAGTATGTTGCCGCTGCTAGTTGTTGCTCTCAGCTCCTTTGGATCACCTACACCATGAGTGACTTTGGTGAGGAGTATACCCATGTCCCACTTCAATGTGATAGCACCAGTGCCATAAGCGTTGCCAAGAACCCAGTGCTCCATTCCAAAACCAAACACATAGAAGTGAGGTATCATTTTCTGAGAGACAACGTTGAGAAAGGAAAGATAGCTTTGATCCATGTACCCACACATGACCAAGTAGCCGATATTTTCACCAAACCCCTAGATCAAGCAACTTTCACTCGTTTGCGGGGGGAACTTGGTGTGTGTTTGATTTCCTGAGTTGGGTGTGTGGGAGCTCTCTTTTGCCGGTGGTGTCGAGCCTGTTTTGCCTCCCCTCGAGGAGCCGGCGGTTTGTAGCATATGTATAGCTTTCCTTTGTGCATTTCTTGCATTTGGCATGGCATATGTAACTTGATGTATAGGCATCCTTGTATCTTAGATTGCATGCATTTTGTATCATATGCATCGGTTAGGAAAAGCTTCTCTCATATACATTGTTCACCATGGAATGAGATATATGTCTTTGTAAGCTTGTTTGGTATGCTACGGTTAGTTTGGCTTAGCTCTTGATGATCTTGATGAATAATCCATGGTTGATAGCTATGCTTTTGAAAAATGTCACATGTATGCTCTCTCATGTGTAAATGCCTTTACATGCTCTTAACATGTTTTTGTGGCCTTGCTATGCTTAATTTGTGGTTGGATAGCTAGTTTATTGATCATATGGGGCCAAAGGCTCATTTGCCATCATGAATGTTTAGCCCTCTTGATTTATCTTGTGGAGGAGCATAAGTTCCTTTTTGTCGCAAAGACATTTCATGTACCATTTACAAATCAGAAAATGAAATGAAAAATGCTTGGAAATGTGCTCCCATGTCATATGTACTGAATTTAATTTTCTTTGGGTGCTAAACCGTTGCATGATGCCTACCAATGAGAAGTCTCATAAATAGAAGTAGGCACATGGCTCGGTGGCTTTGACATGACATGAGGTGCTTGTGGGTGTTTGTGATGGTCTTATGATTAGAATGGCTGTCCTAGCATGACGTTTGTGTGGCTTTGCCATTTTGATATGCTTTGATCATGTTTAGGACTTTGCTCATGATAGGCAAGTTTTTCGCAAAATTGCCAAAATACCTCTTAGCTTCGTCCAATGGTTGTGAAACTTGGTGATCATGTAGTTGAGATCGATACGAAGCCGTAGAGTATCTAACTTGCTCATTTGGACATGTGTAGCATCCTATGTTGAATTTTGTATATTTGAGAAGCTCTAGGTTGAAAGTTTTGCATTTTTGGCTTGATTCATGCATTGCCAACAAGGGGGAAAAGTTTGAGCTTGAAATGGCTTAATGGACGCTTTTAGAAGGTTTTCAGGTGGTTTCGAGCCATTTCTGGGCTCTGTTGTACACCGGTCCGACCAGGTGAGGAGCACCGTCCGACCGTGTGAGTGCTAGTCCCGTACACATGTTAGGCACCGGCCTCGACCGGTGGAGATGACCGGTGTCGACCGGTGTGAGCCGAAAGTGCTTTCTGTACTGTCCTGTTTTCAAGTGGTTTGCATGCATTCGTCCAGGGGGGAGGTGCATTGGTTCAGGGGGAGCTTGCATGTGTGCAGGGGGAGCTCTTTGTGGTTTTTCAAGCTTTGTTTCGGTGGTTTGCGCTCTTTGTTTGAGCTTTGCTTTTGTCTCGGATGTGTCGAGCCGTTGCCCTTGCCTAAGGGGTCCGAGACTTGTCTTCCTCAAGTGATCTTGCTATTTGCCTTTGTTTGGCTTTCGGTCGCTTGTTGGAGTTTCTTTTTGTTCGTTTCTTTTCTTTTTCTTTTCTCTCTTGTTACTTTCATGTGGGTGTTGTCAATGCACTCATCAAGGGGGAGATTGAGGACCATGTGTGGTTCGAGGACCGGTGGATGGTCGCGTCCTTGTGTGATGAGTGATTGACAACGTTGTGTGGACTGATTCTTGGCTAAGTATTGCGGGTGCGGGTTGCGGCTTGACCGGTGTTGGTGCGGGCGAAGAACAAGCGCGAAAGGTCGTCGCCGGTGAGGCCTCCCGAGTGTGGAGAAGACAAGTAGGCTTCGTTCGAGGGACCGGTGGCCGCCGGGGTCAAGTGGGAGCCGCATGGTGGTATGAACGACAAGATGAAGTCGTGGACGATTTCTTGGTTGAGCCTCAAAACCAAGGTCGAGCCGGGACTACGTGGGAGCCGAGTCATGAGTGGAGATTGGCGGAGGCTACACCGAGTTCGCGGGGTTTTCGGTGGTTCACCAGAAAACCACTGGGTTCCTTGGTTGATCCACAAAGCCAAGACCGAGAACCGAAGACGGAGCCGCGGCGCCGCACCGGTCCCCGACGGTGGGTCCGACCGGTCTTACCGGTGGGGGACCGGTCGACCGGTCCCGACCGGTGGGGACCGGTCCCGACCGGTGTGCGACGACGCGGTCCGAATCTTCGAAGCGGAGGACACGCGTCGGGATCGCATGGCTTGCGTCGAGGCTACGCAGGGGTGCGGTCACCGGCATCCGTCCGATGGTGAAGACATCAAGAATTCCAAATCCGCCCTTGAGGGGCTTGTATCCCTAGTTAGTAGAGAAGGGCATTTTAGACATTCGGTTGCCTCCGTATAACCCAAGAGGTGAGAGGATGGCAGCCAACTCTTGGAACCCTAGCTCATTAGTTTTCCTATTTTCCACCTATTTTCTTTAGGTTTTCTCTAGGACTAGCAAGAGAGCTTCACGGAGAGATCTTGTAGAGAGGGATGGATGATCAGGCGGCTTGCTAGACCTTGTACGAACCTTTGTTTCATGTATAGATGATACGGCGTGGTTCCTCAAGGTTTGGATGTGTCTTTCCCCGTTGTTCTTGGTGGTGATTTTCGGAGCCCTCTCTCGGTGATTTCTTTGGGTTGTTTTCGGGACTTTTCTCTTGGGGATTTGATGGGGGAAATTTGTGGGAACCCTTCGTGGTTCTTTGGGCTGTGATTCCCCTCCCAAATCTGTGAGAAAAGGTGCTCGATTTTGGGGTTTCTTGAGTTCTTGGGTTGTAAGTGCTTTCGGTGGGATTTCTTCGATTCCTCCTTTTTGGACGAGTTTTGGTGGGATTAAACTTGGCTATGGACTCCTCATGAGGTGTTCCTGATATCCCCAAAGTCTTGTTCAAGTCCGTGGAGTGATTCGGGAGATCGAGATTTGGATTTGGGGGAGTTGACCCGCGGGTGCTGTTCATCCCGAGCTGCCGGAGCTACACCGGTCCGGCGGGGTGCTCTTGACCGGTCCGACCGGTGCGAGCCCTTGTGGGATTTTGCTCGGGTGAACGTCTTGGTGTGTTCGTTGTTGTCCCGTGTTGCTGCTGTTTCGTGTTTGGGTCGGTTTGGTGGTTGGTTGGCTCCGTTTGGTGCCTTGGGGGCTTTCGCCGCCATCGGTCCGACCGGTGTGTCTCACCGGTCTGACCGGTGTAGAGCCACTTAGTGAAAGTTGCTCAGCTTCAGCAGCAGGGGACCGGCTCGACCGGTGGTGCTCACCGGTCTGACCGGTGTGGGTCTGTAGACTCGAGGTTTGGTTTTTCCGCTTCGTTTCTCGGGTCGGAAGGTGGTGTGTTGGTTCCTAGGTCCAGTGGCACTCCAGTGGCTACGTGGGCTTGACCAACCTTGGTAGTGAGTCGGAGACGTGTGTTGGAAGCCGTGTTCATCTTGTTGGAGTTTCGATCTCCTTCGAGAAGAATTTTTATCGGCTCCCATTCACTCCCCCCCTCTCTGGTTCGCCGTATCGGTCCTTCAACTTCGGTACCCCGAAATAGTGCATTCGGTCCCGAAACACATGTATTACATCTTTTTTTATGCTGAAGGTTAGCGAAATGCTCTGAAACACCCCCAAACATCATTTTGGGTCCAATGGAGTAGAATGGATGCTTCGCAAGTTTCGTACCCCGAACTAGTGCATTTAGGCCTGAAAGACGAGTTTTTCATCTTTTTATGTCCGAAGGTTAGCGAAATGGTCTAAAACACAACCAAACATCTTTTAGGTTCTAATAGAGTATAATGCATGCATCGCAACTTAGATACCTCGAAATAGTGCATTTAGGCCCGAAACACAAATTTTGCATCTTTTTACATTCCGAAGGTTTGCAAAATGCTCCAAAAATATCCCAATCATCATTTTGGGTGCTTTGCATCTTTTTTCATTCGGAAGGTTTCTGAAATGCTCCAAAACACTCTCAATGATTTTGGATCCATTGGAGTAGAATGGATGCTTTTGTTACGAAACGATCTTTGTAACTTTGGTGCCAAAAAATAGTGCATTCAGGCCCGAGACACAAGTTTTGCATCATTTTATTTTCCTTAGGTTTACGAAATGCTCCAAAACACTCCAAATAATCATTTGGGTCCAATGGAGTAGAATGGATACTTTGGTTACGAAACCATATTTGCAATTTGGGTACCCCAAATGGTGCATTCAGACCCGAAACACAAGTTTTGCATCTTTTTACATTTCGAAGGTATCGAAAATGCTGAAAAACACTCTCAGTCCTCATTTTGGGTCCAGTGAAGTAGAATGGATGCTTTGGTTACGAAACCATTTTCGCAACTTCGGTACCCCGAAATAGTGCATTCAGTCCCGAAACACATGTATTACATCTTTTTTTTATGTTGAAGGTTAGCGAAATGCTCTGAAACACCCCCAAACATCATTTTGGGTCCAATGGAGTAGAATGGATGCTTCGCAAGTTCCGTACCCCGAACTAGTGCATTCAGGCCCGAAACACGAGTTTTTCATCTTTTTATGTCCGATGGTTAGCGAAATGGTCTAAAACACAACCAAACATCATCTTGGGTCTAATAGAGTATCAAGAATGCATGTCAACTTCGATACCTCGAAATAGTGCATTTAGGCCTAAAACACAAATTTCGCATCTTTTTACATTCTGAAGGTTTGCAAAATGCTTCAAAAATGTCCCAATCATCATTTTGGGTGCGTTGCATCTTTTTTCATTCTGAAGGTTTCCGAAATGCTCCAAAACACTATCAATGATTTTGGGTCCATTGGAGTAGAATGGATGCTTTTGTTACGAAACGATCTTTGTAACTTTGGTTCCAAAAAATAGTGCATTCAGGCCCGAAACACAAGTTTTGCATCATTTTATTTTCCTAAGGTTTCTGAAATGCTCCAAAACACTCCAAATAATCATTTGGGTCCAATGGAGTAGAATGGATGCTTTGGTTACGAAACCATATTTGCATCTTCGGCACCCAAAATAGTGCATTCGGGCCGAAACACAAGTTTTGCATCTTTTTGCATTCCGAAGGTATCGAAAATGCTGAAAAACACTCTCAGTCCTCATTTTGGGTCCAGTGGAGTAGTATCGATGCTTTGGTTACGAAACCATTTTCGCAACTTCGGTACACCGAAATAGTGCATCCAGTCCCGAAACACATGTATTACATCTTTTTTTACGCCGAAAGTTAGCGAAATGCCTTGAAACACCCCCAAACATCATTTTGGGTCAAATGGAGTAGAATGGATGCTTTGCAAGTTTCGTACCCCGAACTAGTGCATTTAGGCCTGAAACACAAGTTTTTCTTCTTTTTATGTCCGAAGGTTAGTGAAATGGTCTAAAACACAACCAAACATCTTTTAGGGTCTAATAGAGTATAATGAATGCATCACAACTTAGATACCTCGAAATAGTGCATTTAGGCCCCAAACACAAATCTTGCATCATTTCACATTCCGAAGGTTTGCAAAAATGCTCGAGAAATGTCCCAATCATCATTTTGGGTGCTTTGCATCTTTTTTCATTCCGAAGGTTTCCGAAATGCTCCAAAACACTCTCAATGATTTTGGGTCCATTGGAGTAGAATGGATCCTTTTGTTACGATATGATCTTTGTAACTTTGGTGCCAAAAAATAGTGCATTCAGGCCCGACACACAAGTTTTGCATCATTTTATCTTCCTAAGGTTTACAAAATGCTCCAAAACACTCCAAATAATCATTTGGGTCCAAAGGACTAGAATGGATGCTTTGGTTACGAAACCATATTTGCAATTTCGGTACCCCAAATGGTGCATTCAGGCCCGAAACACAAGTTTTGCATCTTTTTACATTCCGAAGGTATCGAAAATGCTGAAAAACACTCTCAGTCCTCATTTTGGGTCCAGTGGAGTAGAATGGATGCTTTGGTTACGAAACTATTTTCGCAACTTCGGTACCCCGAAATAGTGCATTCGGTCCCGAAACACATGTATTACATCTTTTTTTATGCTGAAGGTTAGCGAAATGCTCTGAAACACCCCCAAACATCATTTTGGGTCCAATGGAGTAGAATGGATGCTTCGCAAGTTCCGTACCCCGAACTAGTGCATTCAGGCCCGAAACACGAGTTTTTCATCTTTTTATGTCCGATGGTTAGCGAAATGGTCTAAAACACAACCAAACATCATCTTGGGTCTAATAGAGTATCATGAATGCATCGCAACTTCGATACCTCGAAATAGTGCATTTAGGCCTAAAACACAAATTTCGCATCTTTTTACATTCCGAAGGTTTGCAAAATGCTCCAAAAATGTCCCAATCATCATTTTGGGTGCTTTGCATCTTTTCTCATTCTGAAGGTTTCCGAAATGCTCCAAAACACTCTAAATGATTTTGGGTCCATTGGAGTAGAATGGATGCTTTTGTTACGAAACGATCTTTGTAACTTTGGTGCCAAAAAATAGTGCATTTAGGCCCGAAACACAAGTATTGCATCATTTTATTTTCCTAAGGTTTACGAAATGCTTCAAAACACTCCAAATAATCATTTGGGTCCAATGGTGTAGAGTGGATGTTTTGGTTACAAAACCATATTTGCATCTTCGGTACCCCAAATAGTGCATTCTGGCCCGAAACACAAGTTTTGCATCTTTTTACATTCCGAAGGTATCGAAAATGCTGAAAAACACTCTCAGTCCTCATTTTGTGTCCAGTGGAGTAGAATAGATGCTTTAGTTACGAAACCATTTTCGCAACTTCGTACCCGAAATAGTGCATCCAGTCCCGAAACACGTGTATTACATCTTTTTTTACGCCGAAAGTTAGCGAAATGCCTTGAAACACCCCCAAACATCATTTTGGGTCCAATGGAGTAGAATGGATGCTTCGCAAGTTCCGTACCCCGAACTAGTGCATTCAGGCCCGAAACACAAGTTTTGCATCATTTTATTTTCCTGAGGTTTCTGAAATGCTCCAAAACAATCCTAATAATCATTTGGGTCCAATGGAGTATTATGGATGCTTTGGTTACGAAACCATATTTGCAACTTCGGTAACCCAAATGGTGCATTCGTGCCCAAAACACAAGTTTTGCATCTTTTTACATTCTAAAGGTTATCGAAAATGTTCCGAAAAACACTCTTAGTCCTCATTTTGGGTCCAATGGAGTAGAATGGATGCTTTGGTTACAAAACCATTTTCGCAACTTTGGCACCCCCGAAATAGTGCATTCGAGCCCGAAACACGTGTATTACATCTTTTTTTACGCCGAAAGTTAGCGAAATGCCTTGAAACACCCCCAAACATCATTTTGGGTCCAATGGAGTAGAATGGATGCTTCGCAAGTTCCGTACCCCGAACTAGTGCATTTAGGCCTAAAACACAAGTTTTTCATCTTTTTATGTCTGAAGGTTAGCAAAATGGTCTAAAAGACAACCAAACATCTTTTAGGGTCTAATAGAGTATAATGAATGCATCGCAATTTAGATACCTCGAAATAGTGCATTTAGGCCCAAAACACAAATCTTGCATCACTTCACATCTAGAAGGTTTGCAAAATGCTCCAAAAATGTCCCAATCATCATTTTGGGTGCTTTGCATCTTGATGGATGCTTCACACTTTGGAAGGTTTACGAAATGCTCCAAAACACTCTCAATGATTTTGGGTCCGAAGGTTAGTGAAATCATTCGAAACACGCACGAACATCATTTTGGGTACAATGGACTAGAATGGAAGCTTCGCAACTTTTGTACCTCGAAATAGCGCATTAAGGCCCGAGACACAAGTTTTTGCATCAATTTACTTTTCAAAGGTTAACGAAATGCTCCAAAACACTCCCAAACATCATTTTGGGTCCAATGGATTAGAATGGATGCTTTCCGGTTATATTTCGAAACCATTTTGGTACCCCGAAATAATGCATTCGGGCCCAAAACACAAGTTTTTCATCTTTTTACATGTCGAAGGTTAGTGAAATCATGCTAAAAACACTCTCAAACCTCATTTTGGGTCCAATGGATTAAAATGGATGCTTTGGTTACAAAACCATTTTCCCCACCTTGGTACCCCGAAATAGTGCATTCGAGCTCGAACACAAGTATTGCATCGTTTGTACAATGTCGAAAGTTAGTGAAATCATCCGAAACACTCCCAAACATCATTTTGGGTCCAATGGACTAGAATGGATGCTTCGCAACTTTGCTACCACGAAATAGTGCATTTAGGCCTCAAACACAAGTTTTTCATCTTTTTACGTGCCGAAGGTTAGTGAAATGGTCATACGAAACACTACCAAACATCTTTTTGGGTCTAATAGAGTAGAATGAATGCTTCGCAACTTAGATACCTCCGAAATAGTGCATTCAGGCCCGAAACACAAATTTTGCATCTTTTCACATTCCGAAGGTTGGTGAAATGCTCCGAAACACTCCCAATCATCATTTTGGGACCAATGGACTAGAACAGGATGCTTCGAAACACGAAACCTTTAGAACCCCAAAAAATAGTGCATTTATGCCCAAAACACAAGTGTTGCATCTTTTAACGTGCTAAAGGTTAGCGAAATGTTCCAAAACACTCCCAAATATCATTTTGGGTCCAATGGAGTAGAATGGATGCTTCTAACCGTTATCGAAACTTTGGTACCCCGAAATAATGCATTTAGGCCCGAAACACAAGTTTTGCATCTTTTTACGTTCTGAAGGTTAGTGAAATCATCTGAAACACTCGCAAACATCATTTTGGGTCTAATGAAGTAGAATGGATGCTTCACGAAACCATTTTGTACCCGAAATAGTGCATTCGGGCTCGAAACACAAGTTTTGCATCTTTTTACGTGTCGAAGGTTAGCAAAATCATCCGAAACACTCCCAAACATCATTTTGGTTGCAATGGAGTAGAATGGATGCTTCACAACTTTGGTACCACGAAATAGTGCATTCGGGCCCGAAACACAAGTTTTTCATCTTTTACGTGTCGGAGGTTAGTGAAATCATCCGAAACACTCCCAAACATCATTTTGGGTCCAATGGATTAGAATGGATGCTTCGTTACAACTTTTGCTACCCCGAAATAGTGCATTCTGGCTCGAACACAAGTTTTGCATATTTTACATGTCGAATGTTAGTGAAATCATCCAAGACACTCACAAACATCATTTTGGGTCCAATGGACTAGAATGGATGCTTGGTTTCGAAACCATTCGCAACTTCGGTACTCCGAAATAGTTCATTCGGGCTCGAAATACGATGTTTTGCACCTTTTAGGTGTTGAAGGTTAGCGAAATGCTCCGAAACACTCCCAAACATCATTTTGGGATCAATGGACTAGAATGGATGCTTCAGCAACTTTGGTACCCCCGAAATAGTGCATTTATGCCCAAAACACAAGTTTTGCATCTTTTTACGTGCTAAAGGTTAGCGAAATGGTCGAAACACTCCCAAACATCATTTTGGGTCCAATGGAGTAGAATGGATGCTTCGCAACTTTGGTACCTCGAAATAGTGCATTTAGGCCCGAAACACAAATTTTCATCTTTTTACGTGTCGAAGGTTAGTCGAAATCATCCGAAACACTCGCAAACATCATTTCGGGTCCAATGGACTAGAATGGATGCTTTTTTCGAAACATCTTTGTAACTTTGGTACCTCGAAATAGTGCATTCGGGCTGAAATACAAATTTTGCACCATTTTACTTTGCGAAGGTTTGCGAAATGCTCCGAAACACTCCCAAACATCATTTTGGGACCAATGGACTAGAACGGATGCTTCGGTTACGAAACGTTTGGTACCCCTAAACAAGTGCATTTATGCCCAAAACACTAGTTTTGCATCTTTTTACATTCTAAAGGTTAGCGAAAATGCTCCAAACATTCCTAAACATCATTTTGGGTCCAATGGAGTAGAATGGATGCTTCGAAACCGATATCCAACTTTGGTACCCCGAAATAGTGCAGTTAGGCCCGAAACACAAGTTTTGCATCTTTTTTTACGCCCGAAGGTTAGTGAAATCATTCGAAACACACACGAACATCATTTTGGGTACAATGGACTAGAATGGAAGCTTCACAACTTTTGTACCCGAAATAGCGCATTCGGGCCCGAAACACAAGTTTTTCATCTTTTTACGTGTCGAAGGTTAGTGAAATGCTCTGAAACACTCCCAAACATCATTTTGGGTCCAATGGACTAGAATGGATGTTTCACAACTTTGGTTCCCGGAAATATTGCATTCAGGCCCGAAACGCAAGTAACCCAAAATGTCCCAATCATCATTTTGGCTTTTCATCTTTTACGTGTCGAAGGTTAGTGAAATCATCTGAAACACTCACAAACATCATTTTGGGTCCAATAGATTAAAATGGATGCTTCTACAAATCTTTGTACCACGAAATAGTGCATTCGAGCTCGAAACACAAGTTTTGCATCTTTTACGTGTCGAAGGTTAGTGAAATCCTCTAAAACAATCCCAAACATCATTTTGGGCCCAACGGACTAGAATGGATGCTTCACAACTTTGGTACCCCGAAATAGTGCATTCAGGCCCAAACACAAGTTTTGCATCTTTTTACGTGCTGAACGTTAGTGAAATCATCTGAAACACTCGCAAACATCATTTTGGGACCAATGGATTAGAATGGATGCTTCAGAACTTTTGTACCCCGAAATAGTGCATTCAGGCTCGAAACACAAGTTTTGCATCTTGTACGTGTCGAAGGTTGGTGAAATGCTCCAAACACGTCCCAAACATCATTTTGGGACTTTGCATCTTTTCTCCTCATCAAGTTTTCCGAAATGCTCCAAAACACTCTAAATGATTTTGGGTCCAATGGAGTAGAACGGATGCTTTTTTACGAAACATCGTTGTAACTTTGGTACCAAAAAATAGTGCATTTATGCCCAAAACACAAGTGTTGCATCTTTTAACGTGCTAAAGGTTAGCGAAATGCTTCTAAAGCACTCCCAAATAATCATTTTGGGTCCAATGGAGTAGAATGGATCCTTTGGTTACAAACCAATTCAACTTTGGTACCCCGAAATAGTGCAGTTAGGCCCGAAACACAAGTTTTGCAACTTGTTACATGCCGAAGGTTAGTGAAATCATCCGAAAACACTCTCAAACATCATTTTGGGTCCAATGAAGTCGAATGGATGCTTTGGTTACGAAACAACTTTTGTACCCCGAAATAGTGCATTCGAGCTCGAACACAAGTTTTGCATCTCGTACGTGTCGAAGGTTAGTAAAATCCTCCGAAGCACTCCCAAACATCATTTTGGTTCCAATGGACTAGAATGGATGCTTCACAACTTTGGTACCACGAAATAGTGCATTCGGGCCCGAAACACGAGTTTTTCATCTTTTTACGTGTCGATGGTTAGTGAAATCATCCGAAACACTCGCAAACATCATTTTGGGTCCAATGGATTTGAATGGGTGCTTCACAACTTCGTACCCGAAATAGTGCATTCGAGGCTCGAACACAAGTTTTGCATCTTGTACGTGTCGAAGGTTAGTGAAATCATCCGAGGCAATCACAAACATCATTTTGGGTCCAATGGACTAGAATGGATGTTGAAGGACCGATACGGTGAACCGAGAGGGGGGGAGTGAATGGGAGCCGATAAAAATTCTTCTCGATGGAGATGAAAACTCCAACAAGACGAACACGGCTTCCAACACACGTCTCCGAGCTCACTACCCAAGTTGGCCAAGCCCACGTAGCCACTGGAGTGCCACTGGACCTAGGAACGAACACACACGGCCTTCCGAGCTCGAGAACGCGGCGGAACAACAAACCCCGAGTCTACATACCCACACCGGTCGGACGGGGTGAGCACCACCGGTCGGACCGGTCCCTGCTGGTGAAACTGAGCAACTTTCACTAAGTGGCTCTACACCGGTCCGGACCGTGAGACACACCGGTCGGACCGATGGCGACCGAAAGCCCCCAAGGCACCTAACGGGCCAACCGACCACCAAACGGACCCAAACTCGAAACGAAGCAACACGGGACAACAACGAACACACCAAGACGTTCACCCGAGCAAAAACCCACAAGGGCTCGCACCGGTCGGCCCCGGTCAAGAGCACGGTCGGCCGGTGTAGCTCCGGCGCTCGGGATGAACAGCACCCGCGGTCAACTCCCCCAAATCCAAATCTCGATCTCCCGAATCGCTCCACGGACTTGAACAAGACTTTGGGGATATCAGGAACACCTCATGAGGAGTCCATAGCCAAGTTTAATCCCACCAAATCTCGTCCAAAAAGGAGGAATCAAAGAAATCCCGCCGAAAGCACTTCCAACCCAAGAACTCAAGAAACCCCAAAATCGAGCACTTTTACTCACGGATTTGGGAGGGGAATCACAGCCCAAAGAACCACGAAGGGTTCCCACAAATTTCCCCCCATCAAATCCCCAAGAGAAAAGTCCCGAAAACAACCCAAAGAAATCACCGAGAGAGGGCTCCGAAAATCACCACCAAGAACAACCGGGGAAAACACATCCAAACCTTGAGGAACCACGCCGAATCATCTATACATGAAACAAAGGTTCGTACAAGGTCTAGCAAGCCGCCCGATCATCCATCCCTCTCTACAAGATCTCTCCGTGAAGCTCTCTTACTAGTCCTAGAGAAAACCTAAGGAAAATAGGTGGAAAATAGGAAAACTAATGAGCTAGGGTTCCAAGAGTTGGCTGCCATCCTCTCACCTCTTGGGTTATATGGAGGCAACCGAATGTCTAAAATGCCCTTCTCTACTAACTAGGGATACAAGCCCCTCAAGGGCGGATTTGGAATTCTTGATGTCTTCACCATCGGACGGATGCCGGCGACCGCACCCTGCGTAGCCTCGACGCAAGCCATGCGATCCCGACGCGTGTCCTCCGCTTCGAAGATTCCGGACCGCGTCGTCGCACACCGCCGACCGGTGCTCCTCCACCGATCGGTGGCCCCCACCGGTCGACCGGTCGGACCCACCGCCGGGCCGGGCTCTGCGGCTCGCTGCAGCCTCCGTCTTCGGTTCTCGGTCTTAGCTTTGTGGATCAACCAAGGAACCCGGTGGTTTTCCGGTGAACCACGGAAACCCCGCGAACTCGGTGTAGCCTCCGCCAATCTCCACTCATGACTTGGCTCCCACGTAGTCCCGGCTCGACCTTGGTTTTGAGGCTCAACCAAGAAACCGTCCACGACTTCATCTTGTCGTTCATGCCACCATGCGGCCCGCACTTGACCCCGCCGGCCACCGGGTCCCTCGAACGAAGCCTACTTGTCTTCTCCACACCCGGAGGCCTCACCGCGACGACCTTTCACGCTTGTTCTTCACCCGCACCAACACCCGGTCAAGCCGCAACCCTCGCAATACTTAGCCAAGAATCAGTCCACACAACGTTGTCAATCACTCATCACACAAGGAAGCGACCATCCACCGGTCCTCGAACCACACATGGTCCTCAATCTCCCCCTTGATGAGTGCATTGACAACACCCACACGAAAGTAACAAGAGAGAAAAGAAAAAAAAGAAAACGAACAAAAAGAAACTCCAACAAGTGATCGAAAGCCAAACAAAGGCAAAGAGCGAGATCACTTGAAGGAAACAAGTCTCGGACCCCTTAGGCAAGGGCAACGGCTCGACACATCCGAGACAAAGCAAAAAGCTCAAGCAAGGAGCGCAAACCACCAAAACAAAGCTCGAAAAACCACAAATAGCTCCCCACCGCACACATGCAAGCTCCCCCCCGAACCAATGCAACTCCCCCCGAACGAATGCATGCAAGAAACCACATGAAACGGGGCAGAGCTGCAAGCAACGAATCTCAGCTCACACCGGTCGGACTGGTCATCACCACCGGTCGGACCGTGCCCAACATATGTACGGGACCGGCCTCACACGGTCGGACCGGTGCTCTTCACCGTCCGACCGGTGTACAACGAAAGCCCGTAAATGGCTCGAAACCACCCGAAAACCTTCTAAATGCGCCGGTAAGCCATTTCAAGCTCAAACTTCTCCTCCTTGTTGGCAATGCATGAATCAAGCCAAAAATGCAAAACTTTCAACCTAGAGCTTCTCAAATATACAAAATTCAACATAGGATGCTACACACGTCCAAATGAGCAAGTTAGATACTCTACGGCTTCGTATCAATCTCAACTACATGATCACCAAGTTTCACAACCATTGGACGAAGCTAAGATGGATTTTGGCAATTTTGCGAAAAACTTGCCTCTCATGAGCAAAGTCCTAAACATGATCAAAGCATATCAAAATGGCAAAGCCACACAAACTTCATGCTAGGACAACCATTCTAATCATAAGACCATCACAAACACCCACAAGCACCTCATGTCATGTCAAAGCCACCGAGCCATGTGCCTACTTTTATGTATGAGACTTCTCATTGGTAGGCATCATGCAACGGTTTAACACCCAAAGCAAATTAAATTCGGCACATATGACATGGGAGCATATTTTCCAAGCATTTTTCATTTCATTTTCAGATTTGTAAATGGTACATGAAATGTCTTTGCGACAAAAAGGAACTTATGCTCCTCCACAAGATAAATCAAGAGGGCTAAACATTCATGATGGAAAATGAGCCTTTGGCCCCATATGATCAATAAACTAGCTATCCAACCACAAATTAAGCTAGCAAGGCCACAAAAACATGTCAAGAGCATGTAAAGGCATTTACACATGAGAGAGCATACATGTGACATTTTTCAAAAGCATAGCTATCAACCATGGATTATTCATCAAGATCATCAAGAGCTAAGCCAAACTAACCGTAGCATACCAAACAAGCTCACAAAGACATATATCTCATTCCATGGTGAACAATGTATATGAGAGAAGCTTTTCCTAACCAACGCATATGATACAAAATGCATGCAATCTAAGATACAAGGATGCCTATTCATCATGTTACATATGCCATGCCAAATGCAAGAAATGCACAAAGGAAAGCTATACATATGCTACAAACCGGCTCCTCGAGGGGAGGCAAAACGGGCTCGACACCACCGGCAAAAAAGAGAGCTCCCACACACCCAACTCAAGAAATCAAACACACACCAAGTTCCCCCCGCAAACGAGTGAAAGTGGCTTGATCTAGGGGTTTGGTGAAAATATCGGCTAGTTGGTCATGTGTGGGTACATGGATCAAAGCTATCTTTCCTTTCTCGACGTTGTCTCTCAGAAAATGATACCTCACTTCTATGTGCTTGGTTTTGGAATGGAGCAACGGGTTCTTTGCAACGCTTATGGCACTTGGTGCTATCACATTGAAGTGGGACATGGGTATACTCCTCACCAAAGTCACTCATGGTGTAGGTGATCCAAAGGAGCCGAGAGCAACAACTAGCGGCGGCAACATACTCGGCCTCGGTCGTGGATTGAGCTACGCTCGACCGCTTGCGGGAAGACCAAGACACCAAAGAAGAACCCAAAAGCGGCAAGTCCCGCAGGTGGACTTCCTATCCAACCGACACCCGGCATAATCCGCGTCCGAAAAGCCATGAAGCGCCAAAGAAGAGGACGCGGAGTACCAAAGGCCGAAGTCGGGAGTGTGACGCAAGTACCCGAAAATTCGCTTCACTTTGCTTGCCGATGCGAAGTCCTCGGAGACGCTTGAAAACGAGCGCACGGACACACCGAGAATCGTATGTCCCGCCTCGTCGCCGTCAAGTAGAGGAGTGACCCGATCATGCTCCGTACTCCTTCCGATCCACGTGTTCACCTTCCTCGTCCGCATCAAGAGGCGTAGTCGTACTCATCGGCGTAGTCATAGCCTTGGAGTCCTCCATCTTGAACTTCCTCACAATGTCCTTGGTGTACTTAGCCCGGTGCACAAATGTTCCTTCCTTTGATTGCTTGATTTGTAGCCCGAGAAAGAACTCGCAACTCACCCATCATGCTCATCTCGAACTCCCTCGCTCATATCATCCGCAAACCTCGCAACAAGAGAGTTAGACGAGCCACCAAAGACAATATCATCCACGTACACTTGCACAATCGGGATATCTCCGCCCGCCTCGCATAAACAAGATCTCGATCGACCTTCCCCATCTCAAAACCTCTCTCAAATAAGAACCCCCTCAACCCTCGCCATACCAAGCTCTAGGCGCTCGCTTCAACCCATACGCCGCCTTCCTCAACTTGTACACCCGTGGGGGTACTTCTCACTCTCAAACCCCGAGGTCGCCTCACATACACTTCTTCCTCCAAAGCACACAATTCAAAAAAGCACTCTTCACATCCATTTGGTGAAATTTGAACCCTTTAGCCACGTAAAAAGGCTAGAAGGATCCTAATCGCCTCCAAACGGGCTACGGGAGCATAGGTCTCCTCGTAGTCGATCCCCTCCTTCCGACCGAACCCCCCGGGCAACAAGTCTCGACTTGTTCCTTACAACCTCACCCTTCTCTCCCTCTTTGTTTTTCCACACCCACTTTGTACCAATCGGCTTACACCCCGGGGGAGGGTCAACCAACTCCCACACCCGATTCCTCTCAAAGTTCTCCAACTCCTCATGCATCGAGTTAACCCAATTGTGATCGGATAGTGCGTGTCCAATGTCTTTGGGCTCAAAAGAAGCAACAAACGCAAAGCATGAGCAAAATGGGAATTGTTTCGAACCCTCGACCGTGTAGTGCGTTCATTCATGTCGCCGATGATCCTCGAAGCCGGGTGATCCACTTGAACTCGCCGGGGAGGTTCTCGCCTCGAAGCTACCTCCCCCTCAACATCGCCTTCTCCTCGTTCTTGATTTGTCGTCGTAGGTGTAGCAGAGGGTCCATCCATCATCGTAGTCGAAGTAGTGGGTACATGTTCGGCCAGGGCACTCGCTCCACCATCCTCATCATCACCATGTTCATGCTCCTCCTCCCCGAAAGATCTCCTCGCCAAGCTCATCATCACCCGCACACTCAAAGACAAGCCGACTACGTGGCTCTGTCTCGTCGAAGGTTACCTCGCAAGTCTCCACGATTTGGTTAGTTTCAAGATTGAGCACACGATATGCTCTAGAATGAGATGCATAACCAAGAAAATGCCATCGACGGACCTAGCCTCAAACTTATCCAACTTCCCCGCCTTTCTTCGAATGAAACACTTGCAACCAAAGACATGGATGTGACTCACCTTGGGTGTGCGACCATGCATCAACTCATAGCATGTCTTCTTCTTGTGCACTCGAGGTATATCCCGTTCGACACATAGCACGCGGTATTCACCGCCTCGCCCCAATACCTCCTCGGAGTCCTATGCTCATCAAGCATCGTCCGAGCCATCTCGCACAAGGTCCCGTTCTTCCTTTCCACAACACCATTCGGGGAGGCGTATACGGACTCGAAAACCGGTGCTCAAGACCCAAGTCATGGCAAAAGGTTTCAAAACGAGAGTTCCCGAATTCCGTGCCATTATCACCGCGGATAGCTCGTATGGCATCTCCGTGCCTCTCGTTCCTCAACCTCAAGACTAGATCTCGAACAAAACCAAACGTCTCCCCCTTATCCTCGAGAAAGAACACCCACGCATACCGAGAATAGTCGTCCACCACAATAAGGACATACCACTTCCCACCCGCATCGCACACGAGCCGGGCCAACAAGGTCCATATGGAGCAGCTTGCATGGACGCTCGCTCATCACATCGGTGAGAGGCGGGTGAGAAGAGGCCACCATCTTGGCATGCCTACACGGCGCACAAACCAACTCCTTCTCAAGCCTCAAACGTGGCAATCCTCGGACCAAATTTAGTTTACTCAAGCGAGACAAAAGGTCAAAGCTCAAGTGACCCAACTTCCTATGCCACTTCCACAACTCACTCGAAGAACCAGCCAAGAAACAACGCTCCACACCCGAAGACTGAGAAAAATCAGCACGAAACACCTGACCCTCGGGAACGACCATACAGACTAGGTCCCCTCGAGAGTCCACAATACGAGAACCACCGGCCGAAACAACACCTCAAAACCCTCATCCAACAACCGGGACACGAAAGCAAATTGTACCCCGGCGATTGAACAAGAGCAACACGCCTCAGAGTGATCTTGTCACTTTTATCTCACCTTCTGAAAGCACACGCCCACGCCCATTGTCCCCAAAGGTGATGTACCTCTTCGTCACCACCGGGATGAGACTTGAGAACCACCCCCTGTCTCCGGTCATATGCCTCGAGCAACCGGAGTCAATCAACCAAATGTTCTTCATGTCTCCCACCTGAAAATCAAAAATAGGCACGTGAGCGAACAAACGACTCGGCAAGACCGGGGTTAGTACCAAAGGAGGAAAACCGGTGCGAGCCATTTGCTCGAAAGTGGGGTTAGCACCAACCAAAGCATCTCTCCTACCACGGCCTACCTCCACGAACACCACCACGGTAACCACCCCGAGGGAACCACCCCTCTCTCGCCCGGAGGAGGACCAAAGCCACGCAAGAAAGCCCGTGGAACGTCCTTCCTCTCCAACTCAACGCCACGACTCCTCCAATCCCCGTATTGAGCACGAGGAGGAGAACGCCTAGGAAACCGACCACCGCACCCTTTCCAGCCCAACCACCGAACCACGACCACCGTAAACAACCCTCGCACCCGTACGAGCCCGAAACCCGAACATCCGTCCGTCCGTGCCCGCACCGGCCGGCGGTGCCCCACACGTCCCGACCGGTGTGCCCCGGACAGACCGACCGCCCGCAGCCTTCTTCTCTCCCCAAGCCCGAACCGTCCTCACAATCGCCTTGCCCCCGGGCATCCGCATACGAGGCTCAAGTACACCATCGGAAGGGTGGTACTTGTCCTTGTTAGCCCACTCCTTCTCCATTCTCTCCTCTCGCTTCCTCTTGAAGCAAAACTCCTCCTTATGGCCATCTCTCCCACAATAGCCACAATGGAACCTCACAAGCTTGGGCTTTGGCTTGGGATGTGCCCCGCTCACTCGGTTTCTCTCCACTCAAACCCTCCACCCGGTTTCTCACCACTTGCCTTCTCACTCTCCTTCCCAAAGAACTCTCACAAACTTGATAGGCTTTTGTAGGTCATTTGTGGGTGTAGGAAACACGGGTGGAGCCGGGGTTGTGTCTAGCTCGGTTCCTTAGATGGTTAGGTTTTGGTGGGAAATCATTCTTGTGGTGGGTTTTTGGTGGCTCCGGATATTCTCTCCACTTCCCTCACCAACCTTGTTTGCCCCAAGCCCCTCACCATCTTGCCTCTTAAAGGCCTCGATCATCATCCTCAACCGAGGCTCGTGACCTGACAACCAACCCATCAACTTCCTCAAATCATCATTCTCATCCCGCAAACGATCAACATAATGTGCAAGCTCCAAATTTTTCAATGCATGCATTTCACGGGTAGAGCAAGATGTAGGCATGGGTTCCTTCAATTTAGCCTCAAGCGAACTAGTGTACGCATGCATCTCATCAATTTTAGCATGTAAAACAGGGCAAGAAGTGCAAGCACCTAGCAAAGCGAGGTCTAGACTTAAGCTCGGCCACTTCAACCCTAAGCACATCTAGTTCCTCACACTTGGAGGCATGCTTCTCCTTAAACAAAGCAAGATCAGCAAGGAATATGGAGCAATCGGCACGGTCATTCTCATCGAAACAACGGGGCTAGCCTTAAGGGAATCAATCTCCAAGCTTGCTATCAAGCACCCGTGTCTCTAGCTCGGCCCCACTCTAGTCCTAGCATCCTCGAGTGAAGCCCTAAGCTCTTTCCTCATTTTCTTGGCCTCTCTAAGCATGTCATCACGGTTATCAAGCAAAGAGCAAGCCTCTCATTCTCTCGGCGCAAGAAGGGAAGTTCATCACGCACCTCGTCGTCGGACTCGAAGTCCGAGTCGCTCCGTGTGCTCTTCTTGTCGCCGGAGCTCAACGCCATGGTGCGAAGCCATCTCTCGCGAAGCGCCTCACCCCCGCTCGTGTTCTTGGATGACTTCTTGTTCTTGCGGCGATCTCCCTCGTCTTCGGCCGGCCGCTCGAGCTCGAGGTGGAGTACGCGGAATCGGAGTCGACGTCGCTCGCTCCAACCATCGCTCGGGCCTTGCCTCGGCCCTCCTTCTTCCTCGATCGTCGCTCGTCCTTGTACTTGTTCTTGTGCTTGCTCTTGTGGTCGCGCCTCGAACGGTACTTGGCATCGTTCATCCTCGGCTTGTGCTTGTAGCTGTCCTTGTTCTCGGCCTTCTCCGGGCCGGCGACGAAGTGTCCCGGCTTGCCGCACTCGGAAGCGTGGTCCTCGTGTTCCTCCTCATGTTCACGCGGTTCTCGTGCGGCCTCTCGAACCGCCTCGTCACCGCCGCCGGCTCGTCCTCTCCAAGGTCATCAAACTCCTCATCCGGCATAGACATCAAAGAGGAAAACGAGAACATCCCGGTGGATGAGTTAGAGTTAGTCTTTCCTTTGGAACCACCAACGAGGGCAAGACTATGGGAATTAGCTCGGTCCCTCGAGCTTGGCGCCATGCCCCTATCCACCTCGGCCGACTTGAGCTTCGAGAACGGTCTCGTTCACCGTCGCAGTATCATACCTCTCCGACTCGACTATGGCCTCGAACTTTCCGCCCCATATATTACGATCCAAAGAGTGTAAGAGCTTGACCGCTCTATCATGATCATCGTACGGGAGCACGTTCACATTGGCCCTCATGTTGTTCACCACCACCGTGAACCTCGAAACAAGGCATCGATGGACTCACCGGGGAGATGAGTGAAGTTCTCGTACTCTCTCCGTAGGTCGCATACAACCGTGCCTCGAACCCCGGGCGTTCCCAACATGAGCCTCCTTCAACACCGCCCAAATCCTACAAGCCAAGTGCTCGGTGTGCACCCGATCGAACTCAGTCGACACAAAGCACGAAACAAGTAGTCGACCGCCTTATTGTTGGTGTCGAATCTATCCCTCGACCCCGGAGCAAGGAAATCCATCCGTGGGACATAGCCCTCGTGTCCACCGTGACATCCCAAAGCAATGACCCTTTCCGCGGAGGAACGCACCCATCCGCTTGCTCCACATCCGGTAGTTCTTGCCATCGAAGTGTGGAGGACCCGAACCCCGTTCCCGGTACGCCATCCTTGGATCTTAGATCGGTTAGAGTCAACAAAGACCCGAACCGGCTCGATACCACTTGAAGGACCGATACGGCGAACCGAGAGGGGGGGAGTGAATGGGAGCCGATAAAAATTCTTCTCGATGGAGATGAAAACTCCAACAAGACGAACACGGCTTCCAACACACGTCTCCGACTCACTACCCAAGTTGGCCAAGCCCACGTAGCCACCGGAGTGCCACCGGACCTAGGAACCAACACACACGGCCTCTTCCGACTCGAGAACGCGGCGGAACAACAAACCCCGAGTCTACGGACCCACACGGTCGGACCGGTGAGCACCACCGGCGGACCGGTCCCTCGCTAGTGAACGAGCAACTTTCACTAAGTGGCTCTACACGGTCGGCCCGGAGACACCCGGTCGGAGCCGATGGCGACACCGGAAGCCCCCAAGGCACCAAACAAAGCAACCGACCACCAAACGGACCCAAACTCGAAACAGCTGCAACACGGGACAACAACGAACACACCAAGACGTTCACCCGAGCAAAAACCCACAAGGGCTCGCACCGGTCGGACGGCCAAGAGCACCGGCCGACCGTGTAGCCCTCGGGCAACTCGGGATGAACAAGACCCGCGGGTCAACTCCCCCAAATCCAAATCTCGATCTCCCGAATCGCTCCACGGACTTGAACAAGACTTTGGGGATATCGAGAACACCTCATGAGGAGTCCATAGCCAAGTTTAATCCCACCAAATCTCGTCCAAAAAGGAGGAATCAAAGAAATCCCGCCGAAAGCACTTCCAACCCAAGAACTCAAGAAACCCCAAAATCGAGCACTTTTACTCACGGATTTAGGAGGGGAATCACACCCCAAAGAACCACGAAGGGTTCCCACAAATTTCCCCCATCAAATCCCCAAGAGAAAAGTCCCAAAACAACCCAAAGAAATCACCGAGAGAGGGCTCGAAAATCACCACCAATAACAACCGGGGGAAAACACATCCAAACCTTGAGGAACCACGCCGAATCATCTATACATGAAACAAAGGTTCGTACAAGGTCTAGCAAGCCGCCCGATCATCCATCCCTCTCTACAAGATTTCTCCGTGAAGCTCTCTTAC